>CM024635.1:4686944-5081692 GCA_014182715.1 Eucalyptus cloeziana | reverse complement strand
AACTAGCAATGGTACGGCTTGCGTGTCTAGTTACGTTTTTGGTCTATCTCCAAAAATTTATCACTGGCCTCCTCATTGATCAATCAATACACAAACCAAAACCAGACAGATTAACTAACACGATCATAAGAGATACGTCATCGTAATTAACCTAACAAATTCCAGCGCTCCAATGACGATGCAGATGCACAGAAGGGTCACTAAGTTGTTCATCATTACGATTGGCGGCATCATGGCAATTAAAATCTGCTGCCGAAATTTCCAAAAGCTGGTTATTTTCATTGACATTGCAGTGAGTTTCTATCAAGAAGGCAGGAAAATGCTAATTTGCTTCCATGATTATCAAGTAACGAGGGTACAAAATGAAACTAAGACAGGGAAATAAAAAACAACTCTTTACACCAAGACATTGTTGAAAAGAAGAGGAATTCAAGAACTCAACTCACAAACAGGGCCAAAAGAACTGGGGTAGTTCCCAAAATTCTCGTCGACCTTTAGAAACAAACATGCAATTAAAACGGAAAAACAAAAGAGAAAGACGCGAGAACTTCACGTGATTGGTGAAATGGTTACACAGCGCGAAGCATGATTATGTACCTTTTGAAACGCATCAGGGATTTCTTGGGGCTTCTCAGAGGAGGGAACGAGCTCCCATCCATTTGCTCGGAATTTTCGTCGTCCCCTTTCCCCTTCTTTCCTCCGTCTCCGACCATCATTCACGACACGCTCTCTTCCTACGTGACCCTGTACAAATCAAAATCTAAACTGAGCTATCACTTTGGAAAGAGAGAGAGAGAGAGAGAGAGAGAGAACAAAAGACTTCGGTTTCGGGGGTTTATTAAGAGTGCAGGCGCGCTTGAATTGGGGGCATTTTCTCACGAGAGTGAAGGTCACCGCCTCTCTCTCTCTCTCTCTCTCTCTCTCTCTCGTTTTTTAGATGTCTCTCTCTCAGCCACAACTTTTGTACCTTCAGTCAATTTCCTTCTTGGACAAGTGACGCAATTGTTAAAAAAATAAAAAGAAAGACAGCAAGCATTCGAGTAATGATTACAAAGAGAAATTTTTTGTAGCGAGGATATGCAAATTGTACCGGTTGGCTCCGATTTTCGAAAGTGTTGATCCTATTTGTGACTTTTAAAAATTAATCGATATTTGGATAATCCGATTCGTTATTATATAAACTTTTTTTAAATGTAACCATTTTTTTTATTTCTTCATAACATGTAACACCAAGTAAAGGAAAAGAGTTTGTAATATTATTTATAAAGGAGTGTTTATTTTACTTGTACAATCGCCTGCGTCTCTACAAAGAGCAACCAGCTTGAAACATCCGAGTCACACAATCTAAGCGAATCGGAATTGACTCAGTTGTCGATGACCATGTTTCTCTGCTTTTCCAGTGCATTATGGAGTCGGCTGTTTACACTTTCGGTGGGCATCGATGAAATTTCCTGGATGCTGCGTGGCAATGTTAACGAAAGAAGAAAGTTCGGTGGTTCTGGTTCCAGTTCACAGCTGATGCTGAGCACTGAGCAGGCCTTGAATTTTGGAAAGTGCATTGTCCCTGTCAAGATCAGATCAAGACTCAGGAAACTTCCTGGAAATAGAGACGTGGAAATTCACTGGTTTCTTGACAAATGGGGCTATAGAGAGACTCGAACGTGGACCTAAAGATTGTCCAAAAAGAAATCGATGACGCTCGTCCTAATCCGTTGGACATTAACTTTGAAACCCTCGAAAAGATTGTAGTGTAGCTAGGGCTGGCGAACGGGCCGTGCCAGCCCACGGTTGGCCGAGGCCCCTTTTTAATTTTTCAATTAAATTCGGCTGAAGAAAAATTCAACAGCATTCAATAAAAATTGCAAGAAAGAAGTGCAAGCATTATAATGTTTTAGGAATTAGTGCATAATTACTAAAAACATTCATTCAATTAAAGAAAATCAAATACGAGTATATCTTCAAGTTTGCAAGAGAAAAATTACATACATAAGTGCCCTAATAACGATTACACAGAAATTACACCCAAGGGGAATGCCTAATTAATTCGGTGTCTTTGGTGCCATGTCCCTCACCATAATTCGGATTATGAAAAGTTGTCATTGTCATTTCGTTCATGTTGGTCACGTTCAGTTGGAGTCAATTCTTGCAATGACCAATTGTGCCCGGATATAGTCATTTCTACATTTTTTTTGCAATCAAGCTACATCTACTTGTTCCATAGTCCATTGGGTAATACTGGACGTGGATCTTAATGGTACCGTAGATGCTTGTGGGGTTAATAAGTCACGAGCCATGTTAAAAGGAATTGAAAAATGCGAAACTCTACGAGTCCACCGCTTCATAACATAGATGTTGTCTTCACTAACTCTCTTAATATGTTTGGAGTAGTTTGTTGCCAAGTGCGTCTCAAACTCATCACTAGTAGAAGATTGTGGGGGTGATCTTCTTGTTTTGAAGCAAAGCCCATACAAATTTCTAGGCAATGCTTCTTCAGGGCATCATCGCCATCTGTTGGGTGAGGTCCATTGTATTGAATCAAATGGCGTGTCACCAATATTTGAACGACTTAGACACCCTCACCTAGCCCCGAACTTTCTTGATAAGGAACAAGGAGAGTTTCAAGCTCCTCCAATTTAAAACTCGAGTCCACAACAGTGGATATAAAAAAAAAATGTTGGAATGTCCTTGTAATATTTGAGGAAATTTACCTCCTTAGCCATTTCTACTTCATTGAAGAAGAAATCACCCGCCTTGCTCACAAATTCAGCCGACATCAATTATAGAAACGGAATGGCACAACTGCTTGTCGAATCGGCGTTAGATGACAAAGAATCCGTTGCAGGACATGCAAGCACTTTTTAAAGACTTCAGCAACCCTCCAAATTTGTTGTGTCAATGGCGAGAGAGCGACAGTTCCATTGAGTGATGGAGTACGGCACCAATGCACGCGTCTCTTGGCATGCATTCTTTAACATCTTGCGCATTAAATACCACCCCATTCTTATGTGTAGAGGGAATTTTTCAACTTGCCTTCCTTGTAATATGTAGGAGACCTCCAACTCTTTTATCCTCAGTGGGGTGGGTCTAATCTATTTGAACCACCCACGTAAGGTGGCCATAGAGATTGTAAAACCAGCAAAGATCATCTTGCACGCAAAAAAATTAATGCGGTGGTTGAATTCGACTACTTGTGTCTTGCATGCACAAGCAAAAATTGGTGTTCACCTTTGCGATTCCTCCTAATCATCGAGTTGTTGTGTTTCGTTGTCGTCAAATTCGGTTTGCTGTTGGGGTGGAGTTGGTATGTAAACATTGCTATTGTAAAACTTACTAAACAACTTGAATGTAATCTGTTAGTGAAATCTGGATTGAGTTGTGATAATTATAAATGTTTATTATTGTCCTTGTTCCCCATTGCGGTGCTTAGAGTGTAATTAAATCGTTGTAAGGAAAAAAAGGAAAGATTGAAATTGACAGAAAGGTTATAAAGGGCAAGAGCGTGAGGTAGTGACATCTGAGCAAGAATCGAGAAATGACAACAAATGAGAGGAGCCGTTTATAGAGAGAAATCTTTTTTCCTTGTAGTCACTGTTATATTCGGTCGGCAATTAGGCCCTCAATAGTCACTAGTAAGTGATCGTTTAATTCTTGAGGCCAGGCCTGAAAAATTAAACTGAGGCCCAACCATTGAATTCGGGCTCAAGGACCGAATCGCAAAAGAGAAAAGAAAATGTTGGAGAATAATCGATCATCAATCAGACTAACCCATTAAGCATATTCTCTTTTTTTGCTTGGAAGATAGCTTAGTATCCAAAAATGGCAATATAATTTTTCATGTGAATTGATCTTGTCATCTTGGAAGACTATAGTTTACATATGCAAGTATGTGCATGAAAAATTACAAATTCGTTTACATGGATATCCAAATATTTCAATCCGACTAACACTAATATAATCTAAAGGTATTTGCGATTGTAACACCTAGCTTCCCATAGATGCAATGCCAAACTCAGCAGCATGGAAATAGGCGGCACCGTAGGGGAGTGGGGATCTATGCTTCAATTATCTTTCGAGATATCAATGCGAATGGTCTTTGAACCTGAATCCAATGTCTCGTACCACTTTCCAGGCGGGTCGCACTTGGGAACTCTGACCGTGATCACGCTGTTGCGGTTCACCGAAGCCGTGACCCTGCTCACCATTGCCTTATCATTCCTCGGCAATCTTGCCTCGGCCGTCGGAGCATCCCTTTGGCAGATCACTCGCGAGGCCAGTCCCCAACTGATCTCCACCCCTCACCTCCTCCTTTAGCCACAGCCTGTCCACCTTGTACACGTAGTCCATCGCCATCTCCTCCTCCGAGGCTAGGCGGTACGGCATCGTCCCCAACTCGCTCCGGGATAAGGCACGGTCGAGCGGGGAGACATATCTTAATGACGTGCTGATACGCCCAGACGCATCCCCATCAAGTGGCGACAGAGAACTCATTTTTGTGACCTCTCAAAACGGCTGATGAGATACTTGATCGCGCTGCGAATTTGTGCTTCACCAACGAAATGTCTGAAATGCTTCCCTCTTTTGAAATGAACGAACATGTCGACGAGCAGTTATTTCCCTGCTCAAAAGGTAGCTGAACAGGACCCTTCTCGTTGGCTCTGATGTACGGATATATCGAGGAAACTGCATGTGAATGGATATATAGAAGAAGATGGAGAAAGATGACGAGCCAACACTCGTTCTTCCTCATGTAAATGGCGAAGAAACTAAACTGCACGGTGGGAGACTTACTCTGCTTCTTAGATGCATGGCGGAGTGGTTGTTTACAGGTCAGGTCGTCGCCGACGGGGTTTCAAGGGTTTCTTGACATGAAAACTGTTAGCTGGGTTTACTCCTATGTGGAGAAAGTCCAATGAGTTGCAAGCCTAAAAATGACTTGAGCCCATATAATAAGTTATATGGAGAAATAGAGTTTCTCACTACTTTCAAAAAATGGTAACCGCAAAAGAAAATAATAACAAGAAAAAAGAGAAAGCAAAAAATCTGGGGATTGGGGCAATATCTGATTTACATCAAGCTGGCATCGGAGGTCGATTCGTTGTCCGATTGAGTTGAAATTTTGTCAGCATGTTCGTGGCGCAATTTTCTCGAATCTGAACGGTTTGATTTTCATTTGAAGCTCTCTACATCAGTTTTTCGTGGATTGATCAAAACTTGCGTTTTTTGTCAGATTTATCCTTGATCTCCTGTGATATTCATGTGTATTGCCAAGAATTATGTTCTTGAGGTATTTGCTGCTATGTACCTCTAGTATTTGCTAGAGAAGAATATTGTTTACCCAATTTTGTTGATAGTGAAGATTTTCAGGTAGACTTTGGTCTCGTGGTTTTTTGTCTCTTCACATCGAGGAGGTTTTCCATGTAAAAAAATCGTCTTGTATTTACGTGCATGGTATTTACTTTACTCTTCTATATTTATTCCTATTACGTTTTCACAAGAGGGGAGATTATTTTATTCCGCTGCGTTAATTCGATATTGTTTGAATTGTTATCGTTCTCCCATAAAAAACCGATTGGTTTCTTGGAGGTGGTGGGTTTGGCTTGATAGCGACAAAGAGAAGTTAGACAGAGACTCGAACGTTGACGTTGACCGAAGATTGTGGGGTAAAAAAATGAAAGTGATCGCGCTCGTCCTAAGTTGATCGGATTTGTTTGGTGAGCTGTTCCTGAAAATGCGATATATCTAGTTTCAATTGAAATATTTTCAAAAGATTGAAAACAACCTCGCACGAGATGACAGGAAGGAAAGCTTCTTCTTTGTTTCATATTTTCTCAAGGTACTATTCATCTTAGTAATCGAATTTTTATCCAATGTACAATAAAGTCCTTGAGCTTTGAATTTATTTAATATGGTCCATTGACTTTTGATACATTTTCAAGTTAGTCCTTGAACTATATTAAAAATTTTGATGTTATCATTCCATTAATTCAAGTTCAAGAATAAAATTGAACATTTTCACATAGTTTAAGGACTATATTGAATATGTATCAAAAGTTTAGCGATCACATTAAATAAATTAAAAGTTGATGGATGACATTGCACGTTGGTCTAAAGTTTTGGAACCAATTGAACAAATTTTCATGTACGATATTGCATACTAGGCTAAAGTTCAAAACCATATTGAACAATTTAAAAATTCAAAGATTATATTGCTGTTGACACCTAATTTTAGAAAAATAAAATTGCATTTTGAACAAATAAAAGGAAAAAATAAAAAAAAAAATGGAGGAAATTGATTTGATTGATTATGTATGGAAATTTGAAATTCTGATGAATATTCAGATTTTGATAAATGCAGAAACAATTAAAAATCAGGTGAACAAAGGGCAGGGATTTTGATAAAATGGAAGGAATCAAGTAAAATCGGCGATTACGAAATCGCGTTTCGATTTGCACGCTTGATTTGATGCAACAAAAGATGGAAGTTTGAAATATGCCATACAAAGCAGCTGTTCGGAATCAGTATAAAAGAGAGCTTTATTTTTCGTAACCGAGGGAAAGATTTTCAAAAAAAATTCAGAGCAAAAAGTGAGGAATCCTTCGTTTCTTTTGAGTTCATTTTTTAGAGGGGTTAGGTCAAGGGCTGTTTGCCCTTTTTACTGAAGAAAAGTACAAAAGTCAGCAGGGGAATACGTGCGAGGAGACGTGAGGTGAAGTGAGAGAGAAAAACAAAAAAAAAGAGAAAAGAAAGAGACGTGCTTCTTCTTTGTGGGTTTCTTTCTCCGCCAAGCCCCACGCCGTTCCGCTGCTGCCCATCGCGCCTGCACCGGCCCCTGCCGCGCCCCGCTCACCCATCGTTGCAACGAGCCGACGTTTGCAACTCCACGGCTGCACCCACGACCTGCTGTTGCCCATCCCGACGCCGGAGCTCCGAAACCTGTCGCTCCTGACCTCGCCGCGCCACCGCGCTGCTCACCTCAACCCAGCATCCGTGCGCCTTCGTGGCCCGTCTCCGCTCACCGGAGGCCGCGCCTGCACCCTCGACGCCGCGTCTCCGAAGCCCGAGGCCTGCTCCGCAGCCACCACGCCCGCCCTTTGTTCGAGCACCCGCAAAGACAACCCACCCGACGCCGCGCCGTGCCTTTGCGCCACCAATCTCCGCTGCCCGAGCTTGAGCCCACCGCCGTCCACCACACGCAGCCGCTCCCGCCGAAGCTCCGACGACCGGTCAAACACCGCCCGGCGTCACCCTCGTCGTTTACCCTCTAGGTAGATTTTTATTTTTTTTACTTTTACTTTTTACTTTACATTTTAGTTTCTTTTACTCTTTTTATTTGTTATTTTTATTTTATGTTTATTCTGTTCATTTTTTTAGTTTAGTTATTTAATTTGCGATATGGGATGTTAATATTTGTAATTTTTGTAGGCATTATCCGCAGGAATTTTGTCTGAAATTAATATAATTATTAATTTGATCCGAGACATCGGATCATTTTTTTAATTATATTAATTTTTGGGCTTTCTTTTGGTAGAATTTCAATTGATTAATCACGATAAGTATTTTTAGTTTTTTTAATTATATTTTAATCCTTCCTTGCTTGATTTTGTTGGTGGTTTAGATTTAATGTTTATTTAATAATTACTTGTCTTAAAAAGACTAAAAAATAAAAAAAAAAGCAAAAAAAAAAAATCAAAATCTTGCGTGAGCATATTAGACACGTAGGTTTAGTAAATTTATATATATATATATATATATATATATATTATTTTTTTAAATTGCATTTTTAGATATCTTTTTTAAAATAGGTTAGGGTCAATCTTAAACAACCTTTTTTTTTTTTTTAATAGAGTCTTAGATAAAATTGGCATATTTTTATATTCTCATAATAAAAATAAAAAAAAATAAAAAAATAATTTTCTAAGACATAATAGGGTTTAAGTCAAAATTAATCCCAAAAAATGAATTAGAAAATTATCCTTTTTTTAGATAGCTTAATTAGGGTTTTTATTGATTTTGAATTTCAATAAAAAAAAATACAAAAATACTAGGTGCATTTTAACTAGTTTGCATAATAGGATTATTTAGTTAGAACATGTCCATTAGTAAATTAGGTCATGAGGTGCATGTTAATTAGATTGCATATTAGGCCCATCTAATTTGAATTTGCATATTAGTAAAATCAGGTCATTTAGCTAAAAAAAAATGCATTTTTTTATTATAAAATTCTAACTCTTAAGAAAACCCCCAAAAAGATGTTTGCTTTGTGTGATGCAATTTATTTATTTTTTTTATTCAATAATGGTTGAGCACCCGTGTGGTCACCTTTTGGCATGATAGAAGTCCAGGTTAAAATAAATACAAGCTGCCTGCAAAAAACATTTAAAAAAAATAAAAAGAAATGGTACCGAAAGGGCATTAGAAATTTCTAGTGTAACCAAGTCCCCGTACCCTTAATCTCTGGTTCGTATGAGTAAAATAAATCTCCCTTTATTTTACTTAGGTGTCTAATCGACCTACCGTAAACTGATTAATGGCGACTCTAGATAATATTTTGCATGTTTAAAAGTTTAGATTCAAGTCGCGATTTGGTATGGGCTTGGGAGAGCCCAGTTAAGTTTAAAAAAACTTAGCAGTCCATTAACCTAGTTTTAGGAGGTGAACCCGAAAAAAAATTAGGTCGCGACAATTGCAAATTATCTTAGACCAATTTAATTAATCTAGTGACCCATACCCAACCATATTGCTAAAATAGTTTTATATCAAACCAAATTTAGGAAAATTTATATCCAAATTGAGGTAACAATGTAGAGTGAACAAATACGAGATTGAGTGAATGCGAGAGATAATGAAGAGAGAGTTAAAGAGATAGGTTGGTTCCAAATAAATTATTAACTCATTTAACACCCGTATTATGTTAGGTTTTACCATTCTAAATATATTCACTAAATATAATTAGTTCATAATGTAGGTTTATAAACCATTTTAACAGGTCTACTTGTTGAGTCTTCTCCATAAAGTATCTTGTTGGGTGGGTGCTTTTTGCCGCTTCTTAGTGTTTCAGCTCGCGCCGACGTATGAGCATGCATATATTCACATAAAATGAAAGGCCAGTTCATATTTTCATATATTTTAACTAGGGCTCATAGTCCTCCAACTGTTTCGGCTTGCGAATGTTTCTGAAAATTAAATCCTTTGATGAAATTCTACAAGTCGTGAAAGTTTCTAACTGATGTAAAATTGTGAATATAGCTCAATTGTGAAAACCACTTAGAATTGATAAATCACTTGTAGAAACTAAGTTTTATTGACCAGTCTTTATAAACTTCAACGTTGTTAAAAAGAGAACACGAATCATTATAAATGAAAGCATCATGTGAAGTCCATTCTAGAGAATGAAGGCAGGACTCACAGTGCAATGACACTGCCAAAACCAATTTAACTAGAAACCGCAACATGGACCGTTTTGAACCATGCGAACACCAAATCTTTGTACTCGTACCACTTCCGAGGCTGGTCTCTCTTGGGAATCGTGATGGTGAGCACGCGGTCGGCATTCATAGAAGCCGTGGCCTCGCTCACCCTCATCTTATCTAAACTCGGCAGCTCCACCTTGACGGGCTCGTCTCCTTGGCCGATCACCCAGAGGGCATGGCCCCGCCGGATCTCCACCCTCACCATGTCCGGCGTCAGCCACGGCCTGTCCATCTTGTACACGTAGTCTGCCACTGTCTCTTCTTCGGTGACTAGGTTGTATGATGCGGCGCTCCATGCGGGTGGGCCTTTCTGAGGATCGACGTAAGACAACGTGCATCGTCTCTGCACAGGACGAGGGAAACGCATGATGGTGTTATGAAATTTTGATCCACCGATGCAATGCCGGCATTGCTTGCTCTTCTTATGAAGATGGAAATATCAGAATTGCTAGTCGTTATTCCTTTTCGGCTTAGCAAACATGCTGTCTTCGGGCATTTTCTCATGAGAGATATCCTAGCTCTGAACTAAAGAAGAGATATCCGAAACTATGAAATATCCAATTAACCTTACAGGCTATGTAAGTTCCAACTCACATTAAATGCTTCATCAGATTGCAGACATTGCAATTAACCTTATGGGCTATGTAAGTTCCAACTCACATTAAATCCTCCTTCTAATTGCAGACATTGGATATCACAATGGCAAGGCACGAACTGCCATAAAAGCAATTCAAGGCTAAAAAAAAAAGAAAAAAAAAGCAAGGAAGCAAGCGCCTTCTGATGGAGGCCCAAAAAGGAGCTCATGTGTACCGGCTTAGGTCTCCTTCCAGTCGTACCCTGAGCCAAGATATCATTCAACATATTAGTACAATCATAGAAGCTTCACGGCCTAATTAATAAAACGGAGCAAAGAAATTAAGAGGTTACCACCTCGTAAAGAGTACGAGAATTCGCCCCCAAATCCTCCTTGGATTTAGTCATGGGCCTAAGTTGGCCCGGCCACGATGGGCCTAAAAGTTCGGCCCACGGGAATAAGGCCCGTGGAAGGGAAATGTATAAAAGGGATGAGAGAAAGGGAGAACGTACCTCTTGGCATTTTTTACAACGTACGTTCTCTTTCTCCTCAAGAATCCTCTCTCTCTCTCCAAGGCTAAGAAGCGATGCCATCTCCACTTCACGGCGATTTTTCGACATCGGATCGAATTGGACTGATTTCTCTTCCTCTTATCGGCGTCGGTGTCTAATCTGTGGCTAACAAGGTACGCTCGAATCCGTGGTGTGCTTTTCGATTGGTGATACGTGACAATTCCCGAGCTTATCTTCCGCATTTGATTTAGGGGTTCGGTTTAGTGTCGAATCCGGTTTTTGGGGATCCGACGATCCCAACATTGGTATCAGAGCCTTAGTTCACGTTTTTCCCGACCAATTTACTGTTTATGATTGATTTTTCGCAAAAAAACCATTCGGCCGTACGGATCGGGGCGAGAAATCCCGACACCCGAGCGTTGTTCGCCATTTTTTCCGACTTTAAGTAAGTCGAAATCAAAATCTGATGGCATAGGGAGGAAGGCGACGTCGAGACGAGTCCGGCGACGTGTCGCGCGCTGCTGGAGGCCGCCGGACGCGCCGCCACGCGCGGCCGGAACGCGCGGGGTCGTTGCACGCGCCGACTCGACTCCCCCGCGCGAAACGCACAGTTTCGCCCAGACGCGTGCATCGCACGCGCGCGCTTAAACGGTGCGTCGAACGCACCGTTTCGCCCGGCGCGTGCGGCGCACGCACGAGCGAAACGGCGCGCTGTTCGGCCCCGGGCGCGTGCGACGCACGCGCGCGAAACGGCGGCGTCGTTCGGCTCCCTAGCGCGTGCCACGCACGTGTCGGTCGGTTCGTCCGACCGGCCCGACGGGGAGACTGGTCCGACCGAACGACCGGTCTGACCAGGCAACCGGCCCGACCGTCTGACCGGCCGGACCGTTGACCGCGACCGTTGACCGACCGTTGACCGTTGACTTGACCATTGACCGTTGACCGGCCGTTGACCGTTGACTTCCGTTAACCGTTGACCGTTGACCGTTGACCTAAAAAAAAAAAAAAAAAGAAAAGGAAAAGAATGTGTTTCTTTTTCAATTATGTCTATGTGGGATTATATGTAATCCATTTTTTGTTCTCGCATTTGTTGCAAGAACAATACCTCCCCGTAAGCCACGCGCATCTCGCGCGCACAACGTCGAATGAACAAAAAAGGAAAGGCTTTCAAGGTTGATAGCCGATTTGAATGGTTATCGATGGGAGAGTGACGACATAATTGATCATGTCATAGAGGTCAACAACAAAATTCAAGAAGTCATTTGGAACGGTTGTCCCATGCCAGATATTCAGATGATGCGATTCTTATGAACACTCTTCCGCTAGAATGGCAAGGAGTGTTGAATTGCCTACGGGAAGTCAAAGGATTTACTAGCTATAAGACGCTAGTAATGGAATTTGTGGATGAATATCATCGGGTTGGAGCCACAAAGACTGCGACCCAAGGAATGACTTCGATTAGGCCAGGAATGAATGTGCGTAGGAGAAATCCTAAGGGATATCCATCTGTTTTTCCGTGGCTGTCGAGAATGCCCGAAAATTTTACAGATAAAAGGCAAAAGAAATTGAACCATGTAGCTGCTTTCCCTATTAATTGTATGATGCCTCGTTTTTAGATGTTATGACTGGTCTTTATTTAGTGTTCTTGGTGGACATCTTATATAATGTTAGCTACCGATTGTTGTTGATATAGCAACCTATTTGTTAGCAATATTGAGTGAAAGCATTATTATTATATTGTATGTCAATTATCACGCTTTCTCGTGATTGCTGGTCTGCTGTGGGTAGTTAGCTGTGGGTAGTAATAGAAGTTTTTGTAGCTTCATAGAATTGATTTTGCATATGACAATTATATTAATGATAATTTTTAAGTTAGGATTTTTGAAGGATGATTGGAAACATAGTAACCTTTTGATTCTGAAACCTTACTTAAAATTATTAATTAATATGATGGGTTTGTGCAAAATAGATGCATAAGTGATAGGCATTAATATTTCGTGCATATGTGTCTCGATATGTTCGGATCCATGGATTCGGCAAATAAGAACATCATTGTTGATTTGAATAAAGAGGACAAATTGAACGGCGAGAATTGTGAAATATTGAATATGAGAATTCAATATGTGCTGAAAAAGCAAGAAGCACTAAAAGCTCTTGACCATGTTATGGAAGATCTAGAGGATGCTGTGCGCCACCTTGAGCTAGCCGATCTACGCCTCAAGGCATTTGAGCAGATACGAGATTTTTCTTGTGTTGCTTTAAGCTCAGAAGGGGCTTTAAGCTCTAAACGCAAGCGCATTGATTCGTTCAATATGTGGGAAAGTAAGGGATCAAGTCCTTCTTGCAAGAAACCAAGAATTAACCAACGAAAGAGAGGAAAACGTCCTCATGTGAAGAATATCTCAAGGATGAAGTGTTACAACTGTGACCAGAAGGGTCACTATGCCCGCGATTGTCGCGAGCCAAAGAAGGTACACACCCTTAGTACAATTGGGAACTTTGCATATGTGTCAAGTTCTGTATTCTTGACTGAATCTAATCCTCTGTGGACTGTGGATTCAGGAGCGACAGACCATGTAGCGAAGGATAGAGGATCCTTCGTGGAATTTCGACGAGTACCAACTGGAACCAAATGGATCTATGTGGGAAACAACTCCAGAGCTGAAGTGAAAGGAATTGGCACATGCCAATTGAATATGCGTGGTGGACGCACTTTATTCCTACATGATGTGTTGTATGCTCCGGAGATTCGTCGAATTTAGTGTCTGTTTTAGTGTTGGTTAAATTAGGTTTTAATGTGAACTTCCATAATAAATGTGTAGATTTGTATTTGGATACAAACTACTATGGTCATGGTTATTTTCTGGATGGTTTTATTATATTAGATATTGACTATGTTAATGCAAATGTTTGTTATTCCCTTCTCACGTCTCCTAATACATATGATAATGATGTGAATGTATGGCATGCTAGACTTGGTCACATTGGCCAACAACGTATGAATAGACTAGCCAAAGAGGGCTTGTTGGGCAACATTGAAAAAGTCGATTTGCCCATATATAAGCATTGCCTAGAGGGGAAATCGACAAGGAAACCATTTGGAAAAGGTAAAAGAGCTGAATTTCCTCTACATTTAATCCATTCTGATGTCTGTGGTCCAATGAATGTGAGAGGAAGACATGTGGCTGTTTATTTCATCACTTTTATAGATGATTATACTCGTTTCAGATATGTCTATTTGATTTCTCACAAATCTGAAGCAATAAGTTGTTTCAAAAGATTTATGAATCTGGTAGAGAATCAATTAGACAAGAGAATAAAAGCATTGAGATCCGATCGAGGTCGAGAATATTTATCTGATGAGTTCAGAAAATTATGTGATGAAAAAGGAATAGAAAGACAGTTATCTATTCCATATACTCCCCAACAAAATGGTGTTGCGGAGAGAAGAAACAGAACCCTACTGAAAATGGTTAGGTCCATGATGGCGCATGCTAACTTACCTATCACCTTTTGGAGTGATGCGTTGTTAACTGCTGCCTATATACTTAACCGTGTGCCTTCCAAATCAGTTACTTCCACTCCATATGAGTTATGGACAGGTAGAAAACCGGACTTAAGTTTTCTTAAGCCATGGGGTTGTGCTGCCTATACACATGAGTCCTCTCACAAGTTTGGGAAATTGGGTCCCAGAGGAAAGAAGAGTATTTTCATAAGATACTCGGAACACTCGAAAGGGTATGTGTTCATAGGTGAGCAGGAAAGTGGGAGTATAACTGAATTTGAATCACGGGATGTCACATTCTTAGAGAATGAATTTCCTAAGAAGGGCGAAATAATGGAAGACAACTCCCTATTTGAAACCTCGGATCAAGATAATGATCTTAGTGGAGTTCGTCCAAGTGGGAGTAATATGAGAAGTGATGAATTGAATTCAACTCATTCTCAAGTGGGAGCATAATGGGGAATGATATACAAAGTATACAATCTCCCATACGGCGAACAAGTCGCCAAAGTATTCCCCGTCGACGTTTTGACATTGAAGGGGAAACTTTTATGGTTGCTCCACAAGGTGAGGATGAGCCTAGAAATATTAATGAGGCTCTGAATTGCCCTAGTAAGGAAAAATGGATTCATGCAATGGAAGAGGAAATGGAGTCAATGAAATCAAACCAAGTCTGGGAACTGGTTGATCTTCCAAAAGGACGCAGAGCTATTGGGAACAAGTGGGTTCTCAAAATAAAGCGAAAGGCTGATGGCTCGATAGAAAGACATAAGGCCCGCCTTGTTGCGAAGGGGTATAATCAACAGGAAGGAATTGATTATGAAGATACATTTTCTCCTGTAGTGAGATTTATCTCGATTCGCATTATTCTGGCAATAATATCTAGTATGGATCTTGAGTTACATCGATGGATGTAAAGACTGCTTTCCTCAATGGAGAATTAGATGAAGAAATATACATGGAACAACCTACTGGTTTCACAGTGAAAGGCCAAGAAGAAAAGGTATGTCGACTTTTGAGATCGATATACGGCCTTAACGATCATCGAGACAATGGTATATACGTTTTCATAATGCCATAATGGCATATGATTTTACAATGATTGATGAGGATCATTGTGTATATATCAAAAGATCCAATGATCAATTTGTGATCATATCATTATATGTTGATGATATACGATTGGAAGTAATATGGAGTTTGTTCATACTGTCAAGAGTTGGTTATCTTCCAACTTTGAGATGAAGGATATGGGTGAGGCTGCATACATTCTTGGAGTTAAGATTTCAAGAGATCGTTCGAAGAGATCGTTGTCTCTTTCGCAAGAAACATATATAAATAAAGTTCTTGAACGATTTCGTATGCAAGATTGTAAACCCATAGATACTCCTATTGCAAAAGGTGAAGGATTGAGCCATAGACTGTGTCCGAGGACTCCACAAGAGAAGGAACAAATGAAACATGTTTCTTATGCTAGTGCAGTTGGGAGCTTAATGTACGTTATGATGTGTACAAGACCCGACATATGTTTTGCAGTTGGAATGGTGAGTAGATACCAATCCAATCCAGTCCAAGACATTGAAAAGCCGTGAAGAGAATACTGAGGTATCTGAAGAGAACTGCTGATTTCAAGTTGAATTACCAAGGAAAGGATCTGCGACTTGAAGGCTACTCAGATGCTGATTGGGGAGGAGATTTAGATGAAATGAAATCTACCTCTGGATTTGCTTTCTTCGAACAATGGCGCCATATCATGGAGCAAGAAGAAGCAAACGTGTATAGCCTTATCCACGATGGAAGCTGAGTTCGTGGCATTATCAGCAGCAGTACAAGAAGGAGTTTGGCTTAAGAGATTTTTGGATCATTTAGGTATTATTGATAAAGCTGCACATCCGTTATTGGTTAACTGTGATAGCCAAGCAGCTATAGCGTACACTAAAGATCCAAAATATCATGGCAAGACCAAACATATAGATACCAAGTATAACTTTGTAAAAGATATGGTTGCACGAAAGGATGTGAACTTGCAGTACATATCTACGCATAGAATGGTAGCAAATCCTATGACAAAGCCAATACCTAGAGACGTGTTTTGTGGTCATGTAAAATCTCTAGGATTGCGTAGAGTCTGATGTACTGGATCGTAATTTCCCTGAATTGTTCACATGTATGAACTAGTGTTGTTTCATTATTAATGTCTATGAGTCTTTGTTTGATCTTTATGCATCTTAATGCTTAGTGCATTATATTATGTTGAGAAAGTATGTCGGACAGATAAGAGATTAGCCCACTCACACGGGTAATCGCCTCTATTTACTATGTGATAGATAGAGATGAGACTGTTTTTAAGCTTATTATCTAGGTGATAATCGAGAGCTCAAGCTTAAAATAAGTATGTCGCCTTAACTGAGTGTTAAGATGAGGACATAATACTTGCGATGTCCGAAAGTAAAATAACCCACACATTCCCAGATGTGAGTTCTGATGAATTTTGTGAATGAGTAAATACGTGAACTCAAGTTAGACATTGGGTATGTCTGAACTATCATCTGTACGGTATTGATGGTGTAGACATACGCTCCATGGGAAAGGAGTTAATACCGTAATACGTATTTCATACTACGTATGCATGATACGACCTATAAGAGTGGCAAAAGTTTGATCTCAACTTTTAAGACATGTGAGACTCTTGAGGAATCGAGTTCCTCAATTATAGTGTCCTCATGACTCTTACTTATCCTCAAGATTTCTATTTGGTGTTTGCTATCTTAGAATGTTGCCAATGGTCATGAGTTGATTCGATCTAATTGGACATTTCTAGAAAAGCAAGTTGAACTGAAATTGAGAGTTTGAAGGAAAGAGAAAGATCGGATTTGTAGAATCACATTATGGTTTTTGTATTCACAGGTCGACCAATTATGATGTCTTTGGGATAATCATAATTGTGAATACAATAAATATATCATTGTTCAAATGAGATTAAAGAGAGATATAAATGTGATCGATCGATCTAGGTACGCATACTAAATTTACTCGGAATGTGACGCCCAATATGAGCTGCTATATATTCCTAATGATGTATAGCAACGAGCTTCAAAGTATGCTTTGGTCGCACGGATTATTCACCGGTATGAATGTTGAAAGTGGAAAAGAGGATTTTCAATTGATGGGCCTAAGTTGGGCCTATCCGCCCATGTTGGTTTTGATCCACCATGTGCGAGTGGGAGATGATGGATTTAGTCATGGGCCTAAGTTGGCCCGGCCACGATGGGCCTAAAAGTCCGGCCCACGGGAATAAGGCCCGTGGAAGGGAAATGTATAAAAGGGATGAGAGAAAGGAAGAACGTACCTCTTGGCATTTTTTACAACGTACGTTCTCTTTCTCCTCAAGAATCCTCTCTCTCTCTCCAAGGCTAAGAAGCGACACCATCTCCACTTCACGGCGATTTTTCGACATCAGATCGAACTGGACTGATTTCTCTTCCTCTTATCGGCGTCGGTGTCTAATCTGTGGCTAACAAGGTACGCTCGAATCCGTGGTGTGCTTTTCGATCGGTGATACGTGACAATTCCCGGGCTTATCTTCCGCATTTGATTTAGGGGTTCGGTTTAGTGCCGAATCCGGTTTTTGGGGATCCGACGATCCCAACAGTCTGCAATCTGCAACGTTCCAAGAACATATTATTTGCAGCAAGATCAACTCTCATCAGCATATTAAGAGAAAAAACCAACTCGTCGTGGATCTCAGTGGTAACATCTTTATGCTGAGCATCACTGAACCAATGGAAGAAGCTGATCTCGTAATGAAGAAGTGGGTGGAGAGTCGCAATGTATGAATAGAAAGTCTAATGAATATAAAGACAGCCTCAACGATACACAAACCAAAACCAGACAGATTAACTAGCATGGTACCGGCTTGCGTGTCTTGTTATGTTTTTGGTCTATCTCCAAAAATTTATCACTGGCCTCCTCATTGATCAATCAATACACAAACCAAAACCAGACAGATTAACTAACACAATCATAAGAGATACGCCGTCGTAATTAACCTAACAAATTCCAGCGCTCCAATGACGGTGCAGATGCACAGAAGGGTCACTAAGTTGTTCATCATTACAATCCGCGGCATCATGGCAATTAAAATCTGCTGCCGAAATTTCCAAAAGCTGGTTATTCTTCATTGACATTGCAGTGAGTTTCTATCAAGAAGGCAGCAAAATGCTAATTTGCTTCCATGATTATCAAGTAACGAGGGTACAAAATGAAACTAAGACAGGGAAATAAAAAACAACTCTTTAAACCAAGACATTCTTGAAAAAGAAGAGGAATTCAAGAACTCAACTCACAAACAGGGCCAAAAGAACTGGGGTAGTTCCCAAAATTCTCGTTGACCTTTGGAAACTCACATGCAATTAAAACGGAAAAACAAAAGAGAAAGACGCGAGAACTTCACGTGATTGGTGAAATGGTTACACGGCGCGAAGCATGATTATGTACCTTTTGAAGCTTATCACGGATTTCTCGGGGCTTCTCAGAGGAGGGAACGAGCTCCCCAGCCATTTGCTCCGAATTTTCGTCGTCCCCTTTCCCCTTCTTTCCTGTGTCTCCGACCATCATTCACGGCTCACCTCTCTTCCCTGGCGTGCCTCTGTACAAATCAAAGCCTAAACTGAGCTCTCGCTTTCGACAGAGAGAGAGAGCAAAAGACTTAGGTTTTGTGGGTTTGTTAATAGTGCGGGTGGGCTTGAACTGGGGCATTTTCTCACAAAAGCAAGTGGCCTCAAACATCCCAGTCAAACAATCTAAGCCAGTCGGACTTGTCCATTCAAATAAACCCGCGCGGCTTCAATAACTTCGCTGTCGATGACCTTGTTTCTCTGCTTATCTAATGCATTAAGGAATCGGCTGTTTACACTTACGGCAGTCATCAATGGAATTTCCAGGAAGTTGCATGGCGATGTCGACGAAAGAAAGTTCGGTGTTCCTGGTTTCAGTTTACAGTTTACGCTGAGCAGGCCTTCAATTTAGGAGAATGCGTTGTCCCAGTCAAGATCAGACCAAAACTCAAGAATCTTAATGGAAATATAGACGTGGAAACTCATTGGTTTCTCGACAGAGCAGGTTATAGAGAGACTCGAACGTCGGCCAAAAGACTCTGGAAAAAGAAATCGATCACGCTCGTCGTCCTAACTCATCGGATATCGACTTTGAACCCTCGAGAATGGAGTGGGATTTCCAACAAACCGCAAGGACAGTAAACGACGGGGACAAGCGAGAGCGCCAACCATCGAACGAGATCATGGCGGGTCAATGGTGAATCGGATGGCCGCAATGACAATTCAACTGAAGAAAAATTCGACAATGTTCAATAAAATTTGCAAGATATGCAAGCGTTATAACGTTTTAGGAAAGTAACGTATAATTACTGAAAAACATTGGTTCTATTAGAGAAGAATGAAATACAAGTATATCTCCAAGTTTGCAAGAGAAAAATTTACGTGTGTAGATGCCCTGATTATGCAGGAATTGCACTAAAGGGGAATGCCTAATTAATTAGGCGTCTTTGGTGCCATGTCCATCACCATGATTCGGATTATAAAGCATTGTCATTGTCATTTCGTTCATGTTGGGCATGTTTAGTTGGAGTCAATCATTGCATGGATCGCAACTGAATATGGTCATTTCTATATTTTTTTACAATGAAGATGCATCTATTCGTTCCGTAATCCGTTTGGTAATACTATACATGGATCTTGATGGTACCATGGACGTTTGTAGGGTTAGTAAGTCATGAGCCACGGTCTAAAGAATTGAAAAATGCAAAACACTGTTGGTCCGCCACCTCTCAGAATAGCTGACGAGAGATACTTGATCGCGATGCGAATTTTGTGATTCTCGGACGAAATGCTCCCCTCTATCGAAATGAACGAACACCCCGACGAGTTTTCTCCCTTCTCAAAAAAGACGCGGCTAAACGGGAACGGCCTTGCCGACTTCGAGGCACGGATATGTCGAGGAAACTGCATGGCCATGGAAATATGGAAGAGGAAAAGATGAAAGATGACGAGCCAGGACTCGTTCTTCTTCGTGTGAATGGCGAAGAAACTACAGTCGTCGACGGAATTTTCCAGGACAGCTTGCATGGTTTCTTAACGCGGCGGGTTTGGCTTTGACGGAGAGGGGTTAGAAAGAAGACTCGAACGTTGATGTTGACCAAATATTGGGGAAGAAAAAGATTGAAATCAACCTTGGATGGAGCTGTATTTGTTTCAAGTGAGATATTTTCAAAAGATTGAAATCAACCTCGCGTAAGATGATAGGAAGGAAATCTTCTTGCTTTTGTTTCTTATTTTCTTGAGGTACCATTTATTCTTAGATTGATCGATTTGTTTGGATATCGAACTAGAGATGCGTTGAATCATTAGAACCACGTTCGTTCATCGAGATTTCTTTATTAGGATAAAAGTCGGATAAGACATTGATGAGATTTACAAGGGAAAAGTGCCAAAAAGTCCTAAACCTTTTGTTTTTGTGTCGATTTAGTCCTAAACTTTTTTGGTGCCGATTTAGTCCTAAACATTTTTACGTAGTGCCGATTCAGTCCTTTCCGGCCAAAATTGGCCGGGATTTTGCCGATCGGACGCCGACCGGCTGACGTGGCCTGATCGGCGTTGACGTGGACACATTTTAATAATATTTTAATATTTTTTTATTCTTTTATTCTTTTATTCTTTTTCTTTTTTTTCTTTTATTCTTTTTTTCTTCTCCTCTTCTTCCTCCAGCCGGTCGCCGAACCTCAGCGACCGGCCAGAGGCGACGGCCGACGAGGGCGAGGCCGCCCTCGCCGGCCACCTCGCGGGCGAGGGTCAAGCCTCGTGTTGGACGCCGAGGCTCGCCCGCCGGATCCGGCGAGCCTCGCACTAGGTGGCAAGCAGGACAGCGGACCCGACGTCGGGGAGGAACAACGGCAGCTTGCGTTGGGCTCCGGGCATAAGAATGACGACAGATCTGCATCGGGGGTAACGTGAGCAACGAGCTCAGCACGGCAGGGCTCGCGGCTGGTCGACGAGGAGGAACCGGGTGAGGCCGTGGCAGCGACAAGCGGCGTCGGGCGGTGGAGGCCTCACGTGGGTCGGGGTCTCCCTCTCTCTTCAGATCTACCCTCCCCCAGGGCTTTTTTTCTCTTTCACAGTTCGGATCTTGCTCTCGGGCCTCCCACCTCGCCGATCCGGCGAGGCTCGACCTCGCCCGCGAGGTGGCCGGCGAGGGGCGGCCTCGCCTCGCGCGGCCCGTCCCCTCGGCTGGTCGTCGAGGTCCGACGACCGGCTGGAGGAAGAAGAGGAGAAGAAAAAAAAAGAAAAAGAAAAATATTAAAAAAATTTTTTAAAAAAAGAAAATAATTCAAAAATATTAAAATATTATTAAAATGTGTCCACATCGGGCGCCGATCAGCCACGTCAGCCCGGTTGGTGTCCAAATCAGCAAAATCCGGCCAATTTTTGCCGGAAAGGACTGAATTGACACAACGTGAAAAGGTTTAGGACTAAATCGGCACAAAAGCAAAAGGTTTAGGACTTTTTTGGCACTTTTCCCAGATTTACAATATGATGTTTAGTATTTAGTAAATGTCTGAATGTAACATAGATAATGAGAGAATCACTTTGTCGACCAAGAAATCCACCACTCTCAACCGCCATCAACAAAGCCTTCATCTTCCTGCTACACTGATGGCATCACCCCAATCAAGGGCCCCGTGACTTCATCGACAGTTCTCCAAGAAGTCCATGATGGAGACGTGAGATGAAAAATAAAAAAGAAAAAAGAAAATTTAGAGGTGGCAACCGACACTAAGGTTGAGGGCCAGTCTCAGGCGACTCCAGATCTAGTTCCCTGAGGCCAGCAACCTACGAGGTTGTGCGCTGTTCTTCTTCGAGGTGAAAACTTGCACAATGATTTTCTCTTCGTAATTCTTATCCTACTCAATTATATCCCACCTTTTAGATAATATTTTTTTTTATCCGGATTATATTCAGGCATATCCAATTTGTGTGTTTCCCCAAAAACCATAAGAACATAAATTATCCTATTTGGAGCTATATCTAGTGTACCAAACGGGGCCTAGAAGTTCTTTTAAGTATACTTGTCTTGCTCCACCAAATTAAGTGTTGCAAAAAGGCGATTCATAGAAGAAGAAAATAAATTGGACACCAGATTTACGTGGTTCAGTTGTAAAGACCTATGTCCACGGGGAGAGCAGTAACGAATTTCACTATAGATCAAGCAGTACAAGGAGATTATACACTCAAGTCACTCAAACACTCACTCGGTGTTTCCCAAGCCCCAATTACACCTAACAACACACGCAATGTTTAGCCCCGAAATTCTTCAAGAAATAATCTCTCAATCTCACAAAGAAATTACACGCAAATCTTACCACAAGATTTAAATCGGCTACAAATACTAATTGTTCGTAAAATTCTAAACGCAAGTGAATGTGTCGAACAAGTAATATAATGATAAGAAAAAGTATCGTCCCACGGAGATCAATGATTAATAAACTAATTAAATACTAAAATAGATTATTATAAATTTATCTAACAAATCAAAATATAATTGAGAATAAATTAAAAACAAAATTTTTAGACTAAATGCAATAAATCGATCAGATAAATATGTCAGAGCATCTGATTTCACCATAACCACTAGATATGAATTTCATATTGTTGTGAATACAAGAACGATATTAAATATGTGATAGCAGAATTTCCTAACCTATTTACTATCATATCTCTAGGTATAGTAAACCCACTCAGTTTATTAATTCATTATATCTCTATGTGAATTAAAATAAACATAAGTGCATTAAAAACTATGAATATTCCCGGCTTACAATGAGTCTTTTGGATCACCGAAAGCTATACAAATAACGTGGTATATCTCTATCCACGTTTAATTCATGGTTATATATTATAATGAGCAATTGCATATCATCACTTCTCAGTCTTAAACATGCACATCAGATCATTTAAGTGGTGGTCAGTCACTCAAAAGTATTATGCACAATAATATATAACTCACATGAATGAAATCAATTGTAAAACATAAAAATCATGAAATTCACATCATCATGGTTAAGTTACATCGTAGCCCTAACAAAAGAAAATTAGAACATATTAGAAGAATAAATAAAATTATAAATCAAACCCAACATCTTAAATCAAATAACAAGAATTTTGTTACCACTTTTGTTTTCTCTTCGAAATACTTGAAAAACTCTCAAAATAATGAAAAACGATCTAACAAAAACCTAACTGCTCTCCCTCTCAATGTTCTATCAAATGATCTTTTTCTCCAAGCAATTGCGCAAAAAATTAGGGAGTAAATCAGAGGATCTTGATTTGATATCTATCTCCCAACGCTTGCAGATAACATTAGGGAATAAAATCAATGATTCCTTAATTTGATATCCATCTTCCATTGCTTTTTGATTTGAATTCCTGATTTTTGCAATTCTTTTCCTTATCTTCTCCATATATCATTATTCTGCATAAACAAGGAAAATCCAAATAATTAGAAGGAAATCCAAATATTTTCTAATAGATATTGCATTAATTGTTGCCTAAAATAGGTAAAATAACTCTATTTTTATAGAGTTATCACTAATCTTTCTTGGATGTAATTCACGGACAAGAACGACAAAGAAAACCCCTTCCAAGCACTTGATGACAAGACGGCGCTTCAAGACCAATTCTTCATGATCAACCCTCTTCCATCCATGGCCACAAGTCTATATATATATATATGTGAGACCCTTATTCTTTTGCAAACTTCTCATAGAATTCTGTTTCCTAACTTGCCTATTTTAACCAAAACATATCTCTGTATATTTTAAACAAAGTCCAAGTCCAAGTCAAAGTTGAATTTTCTTATTTTAGTGGCTAAATTCTCCAACGCAGATTCAAACTTTGGGAAGTTGATCTTCGGATCTTCTTTGCTCAATTTCGAACGTCCGCAACATATCCAGTTCGGAATATTCAGAATTTCACAGTGGACTCAAACTTGAGACATATTTTAACATTAAGTACACCCCCGTATGAATAATTTCTGCTTATGGGTTGATTTTGTTACCCCTTGTAAGAGTAATTTCTACTCGAACACTGACTTTTGTTTAGCCAGAGATAGTTAAACCCTTTCAGAATACTAAAATATTGACGGCAGAATTTTTCGAAACTTAAACATGCTTTTTAGTTTCAAATTTATGGTGGAAAACCACGAATGAAAGGGAAAAGTGTTAAACAAGTTTTAAACATTTTGTATTTGTGCCAATTTAATCCTAAACCTTTTTGCGTTGTGTCAATTTAGTCATTTCCGGCCAATTTGGGCTAGATTTTGCTAACTAGACGCCGATCGGCTGACATGGCCTAATCAGCGCTAACATTGATAACTTTTAATAATATTTTAATATTTTTGAATTTCTTTTCTTTTTCTTTCTCCTCCTCCTTCCTCCGGCCGATCGCCGGACCTCGGCGACCGGCCAAAGGCAACAATAGGCGAGGTCGAGGTCAACCTCGCCGGATCCGGCGAGGGTCAAGCTTCACCCATGGCCGGGCGAGGGCGAGCCTCGCCGCCCAGCGCGAGGCCGCCCTCACGGCCACTAGCGAGGTGGTCGGCGAGGTCAACCTCGACCTCGCCGGCCGTCAACTTTGGCCAGGCCACCGAGGTCCGGCGACCGGCTGGAGGAAGGAGGAGGAGAAGGTAAAAAGAAAAATATAAATATATAAATATAAATATAAATATAAATAAAAAAATTCAAAAATATTATTAAAAGTTGTCTACGTTAGCGTCGATTAGATCATGTCAGCCGACCGGCGTCCAGTCAGCAAAATCCGGCCAAAATTGGCAGAAAAGAACTGAATTGGCACAACGTAAAAAGGTTTAAGACTAAATTGACACTAAAAAAAGGTTTAAGATAAAATTGGCACAAATGTAAAAGGTTTAGGACTTTTTAAATACTTCTTCCAAACTAAAAAAGTGGTGATTTTTCCTACAGCATCTTTGATTAAATGATAGGGTAAAATAGATTTTGTTGGAATGAATTTAATCCAAAATCGAAATGAGGGCCGTCTTGAACCTAATAAGTCCCAGGTGCTTGTACTCGTACCACTTTCGAGGCCGGTCGCACTTGGGAACCACGATGGTAAGCACACCGTCGCTGCTCATGGAGGCCGTCGGGGCACTCAACTTCACCCAGTCGCTCCTCGGCAACTTCACCTTAACTGCCTCATCCCCCAATCCAACCAACTACAGGACATAGCCCCATCAGATCTCCACCAGCACCTCCTCCCGGGTTAGCCACGGCTTGTCCATCTTGTACATGTAGGCCGACTCCGTCTCCTCCTTAGTGACTTGGTCATGTGCGGTCTTGCCCCCACACGCACCGGCCGCCTCAAATTCGAGAGGGGCCATGAAGAAACCCTTTCTTCCAAACTTCTCTACTTCAATTCATGATTGGCCAGCTGACAACATTTTCCCAAAATTCGATTTTTCGAATCTCTCTTCACTAAGAAACCCTAACTTCAAACTGATCTTTGATACCAGATGTTAGGATTCGCCGTACAATCATAAAGAAAATAGAAAGTAAAAGTGAGAGAGAATTTATGACGCAAGGTTTTATTCAGGTTCATCATCAAACTAGAGTTACATCCAATTGAAAATTCTATTATAATTAGCATATCGCACCTCTCTGTTACATCACTCAATTGTAAGAGAAAAAAATATATACATATCAATCAACCATTCGTGGACCCAAACTTTAACTGTCAATAAAATATGAACTTAAATTATAAAAATCCTTTGATGTCATGGGGTGCTGCCTCCTACGATAGAGAATACAAACCACACCCCAAAAGATATGACACTTTGTTAAAAGCAAGAGATCGGAACGTGGACAATTTTAAACATGTTAAATGCCAAGTCCATGTGCTCGTGCCATTTCCGATGCCGGTGCCTCTTGGGAATCGTGACTGTGAGCACGCCGTCGGCACTCATGGAAGCCACTGCCTGGCTCAACCTCATCTTGTGGTTCTTCCGCAGCTTCACCTTGATGGTCTCATCTCCCCGGCCCACCACCCACAGGGCGTTGCCCCCCCCCGGATCTCCACCCTCAGCTCGCCCTCCCGCAACCATGGCTTGTCCATCTTGTACACGAACGCCGCCACCGTCTCTTCTTCGGAGACCTCGTCGTACGTTGTGGTGCCCCACACGGGCTGCTCGGCGAAGAGTTGAGGGGCGACGAAAAAGAAGGCTGCGCCCTCGATTTTTTTCTGGGAATCGTCGATTTTGTTCCGGGTCCTATAGATTTTCTTCCAGATTCCATCCCGTTGGCCTGAGGGAGGAGCCGAGGACTGCATGATGACTTGTATTCTCTCTTTATATCTTGCAACAGACTGGTGTTATGAAGCTGTGATTCACCGATGCAGTGTCCCCGCGTTGCCTCGCTCTTTTTATAGAGTTGTGTATGCTGGAATTGCTTTCGTCACGACAATGTATAGAAGAGAAGATGAAGAAGGATTTGCAGGAGTGGCTGTTTCCAGTTCGGGTAGTCGTCCATGGAATTTCCTGGAGCTTGGTGGGTTGGACTTGGCCGAGACGTAGAAGTTGGCTCAAGACTGTGGAAAAAGGACGTGGTCACGCTCGTCCTACCTTGTTTCTTATTTTCTCGAGGTACTTACTATTCATTCTCGAGATAGTTATACGTACAACCTCTCAATTTTAATATAATATGCAATATAGTCTTTGAACTTTCAATTTATTGAATGCGATCTCTAATTTTTTATACATGGTCAAGTTAGTACCTAAGCTATATGAACATATTCAATAATATCTTTCTTTTAATTTAAATTTAATAACAACATTGAATATTTGCATATAATTCATGGATCATATTGAATAAATTAAATGTTCAAAAACGACATTGTACATTAACTCAAAGTTCAGTAATCACATTACAAAAACTAAAATTTTTGAGATCATATTGTACACAAAAATTCATGAATCATTTATATCATTTTTCCTTCCTTCTTAAATTAATTGATACGTTTGTGTATCGAATTAGATGTGTGCTGAATCATAAGAAGTTCTTAGCTCTACTCATCTTGCTCCACCAAATCGACTACACCCCGTACGAAATGATTTCTGCTCAGGTTGATTTCTTTTCCCCTCGTACGAGTCGAGTGTTTCTACTTAAACTCCGACTCTTGATTAACTAACAGATAGTTAAACCCTTTCAAAATACTAAAATATTGAGGGCAGAATTTTCGAAACTTAAACATGCTTTTTATTTTCAAATTTTGGAGAAGAAAACAACGAATGAAACTAAAAATTTGACTAGAAATTTCTTAGCGAAAAGGAGGCCAGTCCAATTATCACGTGGTGATTTTTCTGCAAAAATCTTCGATTAAATGATAGGGTAAAACTGATTTTGTTGGAATGAATTTAACTGGAAATCGAAACGTGGACCGTCTTGAACCTAACAAATCCCAGGTCCTTGTACCGGCTCTCACCTTCACCCTGTCGCTCCTCGGCAACTTTACCTTGACCGCCTCGTCCCCCTGGCCGACCACCCACAGGACCTGGCCCCGCCCGATCTCCATCGCCACCTCCTCCCGGGTCAGCCACGGCATGTCCATCTTCAACACGTAGGCTGACTCCGTCTCCTCCTCGGTGACCTGGTCGTACGCGGTCGTCCCCCACACGCGCCGGGCCCCCTCGAATCCGAGAGGGGCCGCGAAGTAGGAGCCGTCTTGATAGACTTCCTTAGTCTCATAAACTTCCTCAGGATCCTCGGACATTGTCTCAGTGCGTGCGTCGGAAATTTGCTGTTTAAATCTGGGCATGGATTCAAAGATGCACGCTGGCTTTTATAGCGACGAAGATGCCGGAATTTGCTCGTCGCGATGCGCGGATGAAGCAACAAAACTTACTTGGATGAGTTTGGCTATTTTCCTTTCTGAAACAGTTTGAAATGCCGGAATTGCCTGTCGGGATTCCCCTTCAGACGGAGCAAGCAATGCCAACAGATGCGATGATGGGAAACGGATTAGTCATTTTGGATTTTCCTATCGTCGCCACCAAGCCCAAAGTTTGGACACAAACCAGGCAATGGCAATGCACTTAACTCAAGTCGCGATCCGTAGATTACTCGACAAGCTCGTCGATCAGGAAGGTCATGATAATACAAAGGACCGACAATACCCATCAATGGGATGTTTGATGAGCTTATCGATCGTGAGTTTTCACAATGAACAAAATCAAGTATATGAAATGAGGCGACGATTGATCAACTTGAAGCATGCGCGAAAGTTAAGGATCAGGTCGAGCGATGAGAGGGGTTACCGATTGTTCAAAGAGTAGCCCGCAAGTCAGGACAATTAGAAATTCTTGCAAACAGAGATCAAAAAGCATATAACGCAATGGCCAATTACAGAAAGAGTGAAAAAGAAGAAGAGGGAGAATAATCAGAAGTGATGAAGAAATAAAAAAGAATAATCACAGGCCATGAAGATATCACAAAAATAAAATTATATTTTAATTTCGAATATATGAGGATCGGAAGATCATTCGTAATTACATTGATTGGGATTAGATTTCGCTTAAAATTTAAATTTGACTTTTGAATTAGATCTCCCCTGATTCTAATACTCTTGTCTGTCTATAAAAGCATTCCACTCGTATTTTGTAAGTTTTTCACTTTCTCTATGCTTTTCATTCATCTTCATTACTATTTCATGTTCAACTGATCAAGCATAGCCTCCAAGAATGTAAGCCATATGTTTCAAATTAACAAAGGTTCTTGGAATTCCTCCTCGTTTCTGATCCATTGTTCGCACATTATTTAGCAACTCAAAATTTGAATCCTCGAAATTTCAAGACACATTAGAATCCATTCACTCTTTATTCGAAGCTGTACTTAAAAACCAAATTTGTCATCAATCATCCTCAATTGGACTTTAATCGCTCGTTGACGATATCGATTGTTTGGCAACCACAACCTTGCTAAAATTCACGTATCGTGTCCTATGCGACCAATACCATAGAGAGAGAATAGAATGTCTCACCAATATAGCAAGAGCCCGATCAGGCTTCGGCAACTCCAATAATCTACAGTTGAATTTTAAATCGTTTATTTTGGCATTTTGAACGATTATTTTGTCTCTTCTTAGATATTTTAAATCAGTTTTGCGGCTTACACATTGAATTCACGTCACTTTGTCACAAAATCACATATTAAACTAACAACTTATAATTTCTTTTATATGGATAATCGAACAATTTGATTTAATTTACAGAGATATAAAAGCTAAAATATTTGCCGAGCTATAAGTCTCTTGCCACCATCTCCATCACCATCCTCTCTTGTAACACTTCCTTGAATTCATTGAATTCACGTCACTTTGTCATAACATATTTGCTGAGTTCGATGCGATGTCGAACCCGGCGGCATGGCAATAGGTGGCAAGGGTGAGATCTATTCTTCATTTTTTGAAATCTTAATGCAAATTGTCGAACCTTACTGGGATCACCACCATGGCAGTTCACCGAAACCGTAACCCTGCTCACCCTCGCCTTATGTTCCTCGGCAACCTGACCTTGGTTGTCGGAGCGTCCCTTTGGCCGATCACTTGCAAGGCCTGTCCCCACCTGATCTCCGCCCTCACCCGCCTCCTCCTCCTCTGGCCACGGCCAATCCATCGCTATCTCTTCCTTGAAGACTAGGTGACTAGGTGACGCGGCTCCCAACTCGCTCCGAGATAAGGCATGGTCAAGTAGGGAGAAATATATTTCATGACATTGCAACATGCGTAGATGAATGTGAACAATCTCATTGGCTCTCTTGATATATTTGATCTCATTGGCTCTACTTTCTATGATAGGGAGTATAAATCACACCCTAACATTTTTTATGTATTGTAAATATTAAATTAATATCTCAAGTTTGAATTCGAATAACGATTTATTAAATCGAATTTTGTTGAGAAAGATTTTTTTAAGTGGATTATAAATTGGATGAAGAAATCTTTATTCTTAAAATAAGTAAGGAAACAAGAGAAGGAAGTTAACTTATTACTATAAAGACAAAAGAGGAAATAAAATAAAAGATAAAATAAGGATCTTTCTTCTGCAATGGACTTGTTCATGTTGAAGACTAAAGTGGTGGGCCCAGGTCAAATTGTTGACGTTGGGCACACACACATATAAAAAGCGGAAAAGAAGAAGAGCCGCAGAAGCCCTACGGGAGAAAAAAAGGAGCCGCACGTTTGCATGTCCACTAGAGAATGGGAAGCTATACGTACTTTAAGTTTGAATGCGTAATAATTTTGTGTCTTGAGTTTATGTCCAACTGAGTTATTTATTTATAAATACTTTGCATTTGATATTAAATTTAGGATTTGGATTAAATTTAGATTTGAGAAACACTCGAGCGTGTGAGCGATTGTAAACTCTGATTCTCCGATTATAGTGAATTATTTGTTACTGACTCTCCCTGTAGAGTAAGTATCGATAATCGAACTGAACCACGTAAATTTTTGATGTCCTTATTATTTCTCATTTATTTATCGCGTGATTTCGCATTAACGTAAATTGAAAGATCCTATCGTTTTCGCATATTATCTTTCAACAGTAAACCTTATTAAATTTTGAATTGACTTATTTTTAGTTTGGGACAGATTAACCCTTATAAATTATTAAAAAATTTGACATGAAGAGTTATAGATATTTGATCATTTATTTTTCGAAACTTGAATGATATATATCACTTTCGAATTTAGGAGAGAAAACTAGGAATGAAACTGAAAGAGTGGCGGAGAAATGCTCGCAGAGAGGAGGCCAGGCCAATAACAAAGTGGTGATTGTCTACTGTATCGTTGATGGAATGATAGGGTCAAATTCATTTTTGTTGGAATTAATTTAATTGGAAATCGGAATTGATTGCTGGTTTTTTTTGTTTTTTCAGTCATAAAGATCCCCCGATGGTGCGACGAAACTTACTGAGGATGAGTATGATTGGACTGGGCTCTGATAGATCATTAGTCTCTTTTTTTTTTTTTTTTTTAAATGATTGAAACTCCAGAATTGATGGTCGTGATGCCCTTTGGGTCGAGACTAAATTGACGAAATGCCCAACAAGCTCATCAATCACTCAGTTCATAATATTACAATCAACTTACCAAATTCATGATGACATTTTTGATGAGCTCATTGATCATGAATTTTCGAAGGTCAAAGTTAAGTGAAGTGTAAGATATTTTGTGATGATTGATTAACCGGAAGCATGCACAGAAGTTCAAGACCGAGTTAATAAGGATCCATCAATTAAGAATATAATGCATAATAGAATGGCTGATTTCAAGAAGAGCCAAAGCATAAAAAGGAAAAATGAATATTCATAGGCAACGAACAAGACATTGCAAAAGTTACAACAGCATATCAAATGTAGATTCTAAAGATGTGAAGACTGGAAAATCATTCGCAATCGATTGATTAGAACTATATTTTCTCTAAAGTTTGAATTTGAATTTCGAAGTAGATTGGATTTCGTGTTTCTAATATTCATTTTTTGTTTACAAAAGCATTCAACTCGTATTTTGTAAGTTATACACCATTTCCTCGTTGTTTTCATTATGTTGCTTGTGCATTATTTAGTAATTCCATATTTTGCGAAGTCAAAGAGATTTCAAGGCAAACTAGAATCCATCCACTTTTAATTTGAAGCCGTGTTTAATAATCTAATTGGTCATTGATCATTCTCGATTGGACTTCAATTATTAAAGATACGTTTGGTAATCATTTTGTTTTTGAAAATAATTTATGCATAGAAATAGTTTTTTCTAATTCTACTGCCTAGATGAATTTCTAAGTATTTGAAGGTATATATTAACTGTCAAAATAGAAATACGTTTGATATGGCTCTCAATTTTATTTTGACTTAGAATTTCTTTTAATTTTTAAATAATTTTATTACACTTATCTTTCTTTTTCTTTTCTTTTTCCTTTACTTCTTCCTCTAACTAGTATCCAACCTCAGGGAAGCCTCACCGGCCCCCAACAAGGAGAACCTCGCCCACTGTGAGGCTTGGCCTCACCCTGGCCTGGCAAGTTCAAGTGTCACAACGGGCTAGGCGAGGTTGTCGGACTTCGTCTAGCCGATTGCCGACCATCGTCGTGGTCAATGACCGGCTAGAGAAAGAAGAAGAGGAAGAAGTAAAAAAAAAAAAAAGAAGAAGAAGAAAAAGAAAAGAGAAGAGAAAAAAAGAAAATTAAAATGGTTTGGCTTAATTCTAGAGTTATTCTGGGAATAAAGAAGTAACATTTTTTTAAAAAAAAATTATGAACTCCATTCCAAATTTATTCCTATAAACAAATTTGTTCCTAGAAACAAAAATATTATCAAATGAAACTCTATCCTTTTTTTTTTTGGAAAACAAAAGAATAAAATTAAACACCATTTGATACGTTATCAAATAGGCCATAATTGAAACTATTGAATTCCCAACAATCGTCGCTTTGCAAATATCCACGTAACACGTCTTTTGACAACCATATTTGTAGAATAGAATATCTTGCCTTTTGATCGATTCTCTTGGATCATCCTAACAATTCAGGATGTAGCTTCAAAAGAAGAGATGAACGATTTTGGCGAAATGCAAATTGTGTTAAGTAAAAACATCTCGTGGAGCGACTTCAGGTTAAAAGTGCTAAATAAGTAGAACATCCTGCTCGCATGAATTTGCACCCAAGCAATGTTGTAAAAGAAACAAAGCTTTGAAAGGCAAAATCAACCTAAAAACACAGCTTTGAAAGGCAGAAGATCGTGGATGACAATCTTAGAACCGATGTTAAGAGACTCGACGACACTTTCAAAAAGCCGAACAATGGAAAGGAACTTCTTCGAGAGTTATCACCCCATTCGGTGGCTGCGTTGGTATGCACTCAGACCCTCTTCACGGTAGGGTGAGAGTTCGAACCTCTAGGTTCGCATACTGCACATTCATTAGTAGACTTAAGTGCGGCATCATAGTGGTGGGTCCTACGCTAGTGCCGCTCCAGGTTTACGTCGTTGGCTACCGACTGCACGGCGATTCCTAGATATAAAAAAAAAAAAAAAAAACTTCTTCGAGAGTTCAAGTTCTTGTGGCGTCACTGCTTCGTTAAGACCAAGAGATCACAACGCGGACCGTCTTGAAACTCATTAAAAGCCGAGTCTTTCTACCGGTACCACTTCCGAGGCCTGTGCCTCTTGGGAATCGCGACGGTGAGCCCGCAGTCAACACTCATGGAAGCCGTGGCCTTGCTCAAACCACATCTTGCGGTATTTCCGCAGCTCCACCTTGATGGCCTCGTCTCCCCACACCCCCCCAATCTGCACCCTCAGCTCGTCCGCTTGCAGCCACGGCTTGTCCATCTTGTGCACGAACGCCGCCACCGTCTCTTCCTCGGTGACCTGGTCGTACCCCGTCTCGCCCCACACGGGCTGCTAGTTGGCAAGGAGCCTAAGCCGGCCGACGAAAAAGAAGGCCACATCCTTGACATTGCTCTGGGTGTGATCGATCTTGTTCCGGTGTCGCTGATCTTGTTCCAAACTAGATAGTATCGACACTCTTCGAAAGCCTTTGTGTCGTGTCGGACACCCAACACTCTTTGACACACTTTTCCACACTTGGTCAACATATATCGGAAAAATCCGACACCTAGTCAATTCTTTTGACACTCTTCGACACATGAGTCAAGAATTCCGACATGTGAGTTGGGAATTCAAACGTGATTTCAATACACACGGAATCAATTTTAAAAATTTTCAATAAATGAACAGTTAAAATGTAAATATGTAAAATATTAAAAAATAATAAAAATAATAAATTGGGAAATAAGAAAAATCTAATTTTCTCTTATATTCTAACTCTCATTTCCCGTGACACATAATTCACCCCCCAAATTTGTTTTTTCTTTCTTTTTTTTTTTTTCCGACACATGCTAACACGAGAGTTCAGATTGTGAATTGTTTTTTTTCCTCCAAGTTTTACAGAGAATTGGAATTGAGTTGAATTTCTCAAATTGAAACAATAAATGATATTAATAAATCGTGGATTAATGTTTTTAGTATAAATTCATTCTAGGCTCTTTTTTATTTTTATTTTTATATTTATTTGTGAATTAGAATCAATTTAATTTGATTAAAATAATCATAAAAATGATCATTTGTCTTGTATATATAAAAATACACTTTTAATATACAACGTGTCCCAACGTGCCGAAATTCTCTATTTTATTATAAACAACATGTCGACATGTCGTGTCGTGCCACCTGTTGCGTGTCGATGTCGGTATCAATGCTACTTAGGTTCCAAATACCGCCATATTGGTCTAAGAGAGGAGCCAAGGACCACATGATGGCTTGAAATCTCTCTTTTCTTCACTTAACAACCAGTGTTATGTAGGGGTGAGCATGATTCTAGGGTAGGACCGAGAACCGAAGAACCGGACCGGCGAGTCCAGCTCGGTCCCTAGTTCTACAGAGGGATGGGTAGGTTCTCAGTTCCACTTTTTTAGGAACTGCCAAGAACTAGAATCGAGAACCGGAACTGGAGAGTCAGAAACCAAGACTTGAATCCTAAAATAGCCAAATCTTTAATTTGGCTTTATTCTTCCCTTTTTTTCCTTCTCGTTCATATCTATCGACAATAGGAGGGAACTGTTTTCTTGTTCATCCCTGTCTACAAGTGTAGCTTGTTTTTATCTTCACCAAAGCCTTTTTTGGCTAAGTGAAGAAACAAGACCCCCATGAGGCATGTTCTGCATTTCGTAGTGTGTAGCCTTTTGCAACAGACTAGTTAAGGAATGTTGTGCTCTTGAGGATCATCATTGTTCGTGTACTTACTACATGCATGCGTGGAGATGTGAACTGTTTCCATTTTTCCCCCTTTCTTTGTTTCCAGAAGGTTTGCTCCCATGTTGGTTCGGATGTGCATGAGAGTCTATAATCTAATGACTGAAACATCTTTCTCCTTCCAGATTTTGTCATCCTTAATTTCTTGAAAGAAAATTACATTGTGTTCTTACATGTAATGCTCTAATGCTTTGTATTTTCTTTATTGGATCTTGTGCCATTGTATGATGTTGTTTAGTTTGAATGATTCGATTTTCATGATAGTAATTATGTATAATACAAGATGTATAATACAAGAACAATTGATGCATTGAAAATGATAAAATTTCATTAATACTATTCGACAAGTGCATATGGATACTTGTTCTTAGGCAATCGATAATAAAATCCTTGTTCATTTGTATTGTTGCGTTTATTTTTGTTTTGCTTAACTAAAAATGAAACAAAATAAAAATAAAAATAAAAATAAACTTGTTAGACCCTAGAACCTGTAACAAAGTAGGTTCCAAGTTCTAAGTTCTGACGGGTAAGTTCTAAGTTTCAAAAAATGAGGAACTTGTACCTGATGATAGGTTCTAGGTTCCAGACGGAACCTATAAGGAATCTAAAACCGCTCATTCCTGGTCATTAGGCTTCAATTTGAGTTGAAATCAAAATGAAAATACAAATGGTCCTCTTCTCTAGGCAATAGGGACAAGTCATAAAGTTGTTGGGAAAATTGTTCAAAAAGTTATAAACTTATTGCATTTTCGCTAATTCAATTCTAAACCTTTCAATTTTGCTAATTAATCCTAAATATTTTCACATTTTGCCAATTGAGTCCATCTGGTCAATTTTAGCTAAAAATTACTTATGTGGACTTCCAAAATTGACTGAATATACTTAATTAGCAAAAAGTGAAAATATTTAGAACTCAATTGGCAAACTTGAAAAGTTAAAAACTAAATTAACAAAAGTACAGTAAATTTAAAACTTTTTGAATAATTTTCTCTAAAGTTGTTCATCCCGTTGAAATAGGCAACTGCCTAGGTCGGTAGTTCGGTGCTTATATCAGCACTCAAGTAGTTCGGTGCTTATACATCCACATGGTCGGTTGCTCATGTCAGCAATTATTTCAATGTATCTTGTTGAGAAATCGAGTCTTGAGCTACGGTCTCTAATGCATTGTCCCTGTCAAAATCAGATCAGACTCAGGAAACTTATTGGAAATATGGACGTGGAAATTTATTCGTTTCTTGACAGAGGGGGTTATAGAGAGACTCAAACGTTGACAGAAGATTGTGGAAAATGAAGTCGATCACGCTCCTCCTAATTGATCGGACGTTAACTTTGAACCCTCGAGACTGGAATGGGATTTCCAACGAGCCGCAAGGACAGCAAATGACGGGGGACAAGCGAGAACGCCAATCATGGAACAAGATCATGGCGGGTCAATGGTGGTCGCAACGACAATGGTGGCGCTGTTGAAGATCACCGCCTCTCTCTCTTCTAGAGTTCTCTAGATCTCTCTCTAGAGTTCTCCATATCTCTCCCTTCTCCAGAATCTTCTAGCAAAATCCATAAGTTGCACCACTTCTAGACTTCTCCATAGAAATCTAGTTGTCAAGCTATAATAAAGTAATACTTCTAGAATAGTGTAGAAAGCCACTTTGCCTCCTATAAATAGGGGTTCTTGCCCCAAACTAAGAGTGTGTGAGTAAGAAGTCTAAGGGGGCGTGTGGGTGTGTGTAGGGGTCTTGAGAGTGTGTTGAGTAGAGTGTGCTATGTATGCACACGAGTGAGAGAAATTGTAGAGTTGTCTGAGTATTGTATATGGTGAGAGAAAATATTGTAATAGTGAAAGTTATATTTTGTAAATTATATTTGTACCACGTTTCCGCAAGATTCAACAGGCGCACCATCGTAGTTTCGACTGCTTGTCCGAGTCGCACCGTCAATCTCAATTTCAACGCGGGCGAAAGAAGAATCATCGGTAAAATTTCACTTCTTCCTTCGAATTCAGTTGATCGAATGTTCAGTGGCATATTCATGTTCGCATTGAAAGTGCATGTGGTGTTAGCTAGGGCTGGCCAACGGGCCGTGCCTGCCCCCGGTTGGCCGAGGCCCCTTTTTAATTTTTCAATTAAATTTGACTGAAGAAAAAATCGACAATATTCGATAAAAATTGCAAGAAATGCAAGCATTATAATGTTTCAGGAAAGTAGTGCATGATTACTGAAAACTATCCATTCAATTAAAGAAGAATGAAATACAAGTATATCTTCAAATTTGCAAGAGAAAAATTACATGTATAAGCGCCCTCTTAACGATTATAAAGAAATTACACCAAAGGGGAATGCCTAATTAATTTAGTGTCTTTGGCGCCATCTCCCTTGCGATGAATTGGATTATAAGGCGTCGTCATTGTCATTTCATTCATGTTGGGCAAGTTTAGTTGGAGTCAATTCTTGCAATGACCAATCATGCCAGCATATAGCCACTTCTACATTTTTTGCAATCAAGCCGCATCTATTTGTTCCATAATCCGTTGGGTAATACCAGACATAGGTTTTCAACCAAAAAAAAAAGATACTAGACACGGATCTTGATGATACCATAGACGCCGATGGCATTAGTAAGTCATGAGCCATGGTCCCAAGAATTGAAAAATGTGAAATTCTGCTGGTCCATCACTTCATAACATAGTCGTTGTCATCACTAACTCTCTCAATATGTTTGGGGCAGTTTCTTACCAAGTTTGTCTCAAACTCATTGGTAGTAGAAGACTGGGGGTGTTCTTGTTATGAAGCAAGGTCCATACAACTTTCTAGGCAACGCTTCTGGAAAGGGTCATCGCCATTTGTTGGGTGGAGTTCATCGTATCAAACCGAGTGGTGTATGCAGTATATACAATCTAGATCCAGTTCTTCACAATCACCAATATCTAAACGACGTAGACATCCTCACCTAGCCCCAAACTTTCTTAATAAACAGTAAGGAGCATCTCGAGTCTCTCCTATAATATTTGAGGAATTTTCCCTTCATAGCCAGTACCACTCCATTGAAGAAGGATCACCCTCCTTGTTCGCTAATTCCACCAATATCAAGTATAGAAATGGAAGGACACGGTTGCTTGACGGATCATTACTGGACGACACAGAATCCGTCTCATTACTGAAAAGTTGCAAGGAGTCCATAATAACTTCAGCAACCCTCCAATCTTGAGACTGACAGTTCTATCATGAGCGATGGAATACAGCATCAGCACACGCATTTCAAGAATTGAAAGAATTGAGTCCAACGCCAACCGGAATTTCTCAACTTGCCTTCCTTGTAACATGTAAAGGACCTCCTACTCTTGATTTCCCAGTGGGGTGGATCTATTCTATTTGACTCACCCCCGTAAGGTGGGCAAAGAGAATGTAAAATTGGCAGAAGTTGTCTTGCATGCAAAAATTGATGCAATGATTGAATTCAACTTCTTGTGTCTTGCGTGCATAAGCTAAAACTAGTGTTCGCCCTTGTAATTCCTCCCAGTCATCTTATGTTTTGTGGTCGTTGTGTTTGGTTTGCTATTGAGACAAAGTTGGTACGTAAACATTGCCATTACAAAACTCACTAAACAACTCAAGCATGTTTTGCCAGCTGAAATCAAAATTGAGTTGGCATAATTATAAACGGTTGTTGTTGTTCCCCATTGTGGTGCTTAGACGAATAATCGTTGTAAGGAAAAAGGAAAAGGTAAAGAGGTTTTAGAGAGCAAGACCGTGAGGTAGTGATATGGGAGTGAGAATGGAGAAACGGTGAGAAATTATAAATTCGTTACATGAATATCCGAATATTTCAATCGAACGAACACTGATATAATCTAAAGATATTTCTGATTGTAACCCCTCGTTTCCCAGCGACGCAACGCCAAACTCAACAGCACAGAACTAGGCAGCGTTGCAAGGGAGTGGGGGATCCATTCTTCAATTATCTCTCGAGATATTAATGCGAACAGTCTTGAACCTAAATCCAATGTCCTGGTACTGCTTCTAAGGTGGGTCGTGCTTGGGAACTCTGACCATGATCACCCCGTTGAGGTTCACCGAAGCCGTGGCCCTGCTCACCCTTGTCTTATGATTCCTCGGCAACCTCACCTTGGCCATCATCAGAGCATCCTTTTGGCCAATAACTCGCAAGGCCCCTACCCACCTGATCTCCTCCCTCACCTCCTCCTTCAGCCACAGCCTGTCCATCTTGTACGCGTAGTCCATCGCCATCTCTTCCTTGGAGATCAAGTGTTGTACTTTAGCTAGTACGTCCATGATAGGGTGCGATTGGAACGCACCGTTTGGCCTTGATAAGCTACGATGGAAAGGCACCTCTTTGAAAGGGCATGAAGGGAGATGTATAAATGCCATTTGAAGACAACCGTTGATAGTTGTTGTTGGCAGAACATACGCACCAAATTTCTCTCCCTTTCATCAAGTGAAGAAGAAAGCATTTCAATTTCATCCTTTACAAGAACGGTTTGCATTTACGCCGTGGAAATCGGGTGCTTTCCTTGTGATTGCATTCAGACCAAAGTGAAGTAATTTTGTTCGTAATTCATCCGCAATTCAACGTTCGTTCCGGGGTTAATTGTTACTTGCGCATCGGATAAAGGTAAGTCGTCTTCCGCCGACTTGAATTCCAACACCAAGGGATACGACATTGTCCCCAACTAGCTCCGAAATAAGGCATGGTTATGCCGGGAGATGTATTTTAATGATGTCAGAAACCGCGAAATTTTATAGAACCATTACTAACTGTTCAAAAAGCTTAGGCTATAAAATGAATGCATAGTTTAATATTTAATTATTTCAATACTCCCTCTCACGCTTAATCTGATCTTATTGCCTTAAACTAAGCAGGAACATATTAACTGAGGAGACAAATGGAGTCTGGAAAGATTTGAACTCGGGATCTCCAGCTCTGATACCATATAAAATTTTGTGGAGCCATTGTTAACTATTTTAAAAAATTAAACCGTTAGATGAAGACATTATTTAATATTTAATCATTCCAACAAAAATGTATCTACATGAAGTGGCGATGGGGAACTCCGTTTCCTAACCTCTCAAAACGGCTGATGAGATAACTCGATCGCGCCGCGAATTTGTGATCCAACGATGAAATGCCCAAAATGCCCCCCTCTGTTGAATTTAACGAACGCGTCGACGGGCGGCTATTTCCCTTCTCAAAACGCGGCTGAAGGGGAATGACCTCGTGGACATGGATATATAGAAGAGAAGAAGATGAAGAAACATGACGAGACAAGACTCGTTCTTCTTCGTGGAAATGGCGAAGAAACTAAACTACTCGGGGTGGCGTGCACAGAAATGGTCAGCGGCGGGTGAGTGGATGGGAGATTTCTCTGCTTCTTCGATGCAATGTGGAGTGGCATTTTCCAGTTCGGGTCGTCGTCCAGAGAGTTTCCAGGAGCTTGGTGGGTTTGACTTGACAGAGGAGATGGAAAGAGTCTCCAACGTCAAAGTTGACCGAAGATTGTGGAAACAGGAATTGACCACGCTCGTCCTACTTTGTTTCTTATTTTCTCAAGGGATTATTCATTCTTGAGATAGTGACACAAATAACTCCCGAACTTTAATCTAATACGTAATACATCTCAAACTTTTAATTTGTTCAACATGATCTATAGATTTTTTATACATGTTTAAGTTAGTATTCGAACTATATAAAGATGTTCAATGTTATCATTTCATTAATTCAAATTCAATAACAATATTGGACATTTCCACATAATTTAGAAATCAAATTGAACAAAATGAAAATTTAGAGACGATATTGCGTATTGGCCTAAAGCTCAGGGATCATATTGAAAAAAAAAAAAAAAAAAAAGTTTTGGGATCATATTACACGTAAGAAGTTCATGACTCATTTGTATCATCTTTCTTTCGTTCTTAGATTAATCGATTTGTTTGTGCATTGAATTAGACATGTGTTGAATCAAGAACTCCCTGTACAAAATGATTTCTACTTAGGTTGATTTCTTTTCCCCGGTACGAGACGAGTAGTTTCTACTCAAACTCTGATTTTTTATTAACTAAGAGATGGTTAAGCCCTTTCAAAAATACTAAAATATCGACGGTAGAATTTCTCGAAACTTGAACCTGCTTTTTATTTTCAAATTTAGGGGCGAAAACTACGAATGAAACTAGAAATTTAACTGGAAATTGCTTAGGGAAAAGAAGGCCAGGCCAATTATCAAGTGGCGATAATTCTGCACCATCTCTGATTAAATGATAGGGTAAAACTGTTTGTGTAGGTATAAATTTAACTGGAAATCGGAACGTGGACCGTCTTGAACCTAACAAGTCCCAAGTCCCAAGTCCTTGTACTTGTACCACTTCCGAGGCCGGTCCCGCTTGGGAACCAGCACGCCGTCGCCGCTCATGGAGGCCGTCACGGTGCTCACCTTCACCTTGTCACTCCTTGGTAACGTCACCTTAAACGCCTCGTCCCCCTGGCCAACCACCCACAGGACCCGGCCCCAACGGATCTCCACCGCCACCACCTCCCGGGTCAGCCACGTCTTGTCCATCTTGTTCACGCAGGCCGACTCAGTCTCCTCCTTGGTGATCTGGTCGTACGCGGTCGTCCCCCACACACGCCGCGCGGCCTCGAATCAGAAAGGGCCATGAAGTAGAGGCGTCTGGATAAGAGCAAACAATGCCGACATATGCGATGATGGGAACCGGATAAGTCATTTTGGATTTTCGTATTGTCGTCACCAGGCCCAAAATTTGGACACAAATCAGGCTATGCCAATACACTTAACTCGAGACATGATCGATAAATTACTTGACAAGCTCATCGATCAGGAAGGTCATGATAATACGGAGGACCAACAAAACCCACTAATGGGATGTCTGATGAGCTCATCGATCGTGAGTTTTCGATGGGCAAAGTTAAGTATATGAAACTCGGCGACGATCAATGGACTCGAAGCATGCACGGAAGTCAAAGATCACGTCGAGCAATGGGAGCGATTATAGATTGTTCAGACAGTAGCGCGCAAGTCACAACAGTTAAAAATTCTTGCTGATGGAGATCAAAAAGCACATTGCAATGGCCCATCTCAGGAAGAGGGAAGAAGAAGAAGGAGAAAAAAGGGAACAATTGCAAGCGATGGAAAAAGAAAAAGAATAATCACAGGCCATGAAGACATGACCAAAAAAAAAAAAATCATATTGTGATTCTGAAGATACGAGCATCGGAAGATCATTTATAATTAGATTGATTGGGATTAGATTTTGTCTAGAATTTAAATTTGACTTTCGAATGAGATCAGTTTTTGAGTCTAATACTCGTATTTGTCTATAAAAGTTTCATTCATCCTCATTACTAGTTCATGTTCAATCGATCAGGCATAGCCTCCAAGACTGTAAGCCATGTGTTCTAAATTAATAAAGGATGATGCAATTTCCTTGTCGTTTCTAATTACATTATTTAGCCATTCGAAATTTGAATCGTCAAGATGTCAAGATGCATTAGAATCCATTCACTCTTTATTTGAAGTTGTACTTAATTAAATTAGTCATCGATCGTCCTCAATTGGACGTTAAACACTAATTGACTCAACCTCACCTTGGCCAACCACTCGCAAGGCCCGTCCCCACCTGATCTCTGCCTTCACCCTCCTCCTCCTCCTCCGGTCACGGCCGTCCATTGCCGTCTCTTCCATGAAGACCAGGCGACGCGGCATCGTCCCCAACTCGCTCCGGGATAAGGCATTGTCAAATGGGGAGACCTAATTTAGCGACGCCGGCCGGCCGACCTCATCGACTTTCTTGATATAGTCGACTTATTCATACAAGACATTGATGACGTTGCTTGTTGGATATTCTGGCAGGCCGAGCGCTACTGTGAGTGGTATCTCGCGGATGCGTTTCTTTTTTGTTCCTGGGTCAGCGGCCGAGAATCGACTGAGATACCAATAAGAGTGTCTTGCAGAATAGAGGATCGCGCATTAGCGTGTGCATACGCCAGCACAGAATTATAATAATATTTTTAAAAAGTCAAATCATATTTTTTTACATTTTAACTAGGGTTGATCAACCACCTACATAAATGCAGGCTTCGGAAATTCAATTCGCGGATGTTTTACCTCGAAATTCTGCAAGTCGGGGGATGTTTCTAGTTGACATTGATCGCTGAACATGGCACGCTTGTAAAAACCACTTGCAATCTAATAATTCGTTCATAAATAAATTAGTTCCGCAAATCAGCCTTTATATACTAAATATTGTTAAAAGAAAAATTGGCGGGCCAAAGTAACTAACGATGATATGGTGGCACGGTGGTCCACCTCAGCCAACGTTGTCAATAATTAAAAGATCATGTTAAGTCGATTGTAATGAGTTTTTTATTTTTTATTTTTGTCAACAAAATTGTATTGATTGCTTAAAAGGGTATCTGAGAAATGCGCAAACTTCATAGTAAAGTAAGGATACCTCGAATACCACCACAACAGTCAGTCTCTTATCACTTTCCTGCTTCGTCACATTCAGCTGCTTGGCCGCATGTTCGCCTTTGCCTTTGTTTAAAAGCTTCTTGCAATCCTTGGCCAATGACCAACCTTGTAGCAAACAAAAAAGTCCCCTAAAAAGACTTTTTCCTCTTCCTATCTTGCTTGGAATTGGAAAACTTAACAGAATTGGCCTCTGGTTTCATTGGAGGGTTTGCATTCTTTTAGTTGTCCTCCTCGATTCTGAGGCGCGGAATGAGATCTTCACAGCTCATCTCTTTTCATTTGTGCTTCAAATAATTTTTGAAGCCTGACTTGCCCAAAAGCAACTTCTCGATAACAGCCACCATTTGGTATGATATACTAGATAACATTCCCCCAACAAAGATGTCATTCAAAATTATTTGCAATTCTTGGACCTAGTTCATGACGGATTTAAAATCCACCATCTTGAAGTCCAAGAATTTGGCAACCACAAATTTTTTGGTGCTCGCATCTTCGGTTTTGTATTTCTTTTCTAAGGTCCCCATTATTGTTTAGCAATTTCAATATTACAATGAACATTATAAAATGAGTCCTTTTACTAGACAGTTAAGGATATAGTTTCAGCATTGGAAGTCCCCATGCTTCCAAGCCTCCTATGCCTCCTATGCCCCGAGCATTGTGACATATCGCCTCTTTCGCTTCAAAAGTTAGTGCCATGTACTCTGCCTCAGTCGAAAACAAGGCAATGTGATCCTGTAAGGATGCCTTCCAACTAATTGCAACACCCGCTAGCGTAAACACGTACCCTGCTAAAGATCTGCAATCATCCAAGTCACCATCGTGATCCGAGTCCACAAAACCAATGGTCTCACTGTCATTGCTGTCCCTCCAATATACTATACCCACGTTTGTTGTCCCCTTCAAATATCTGAGGATCCACTTCACAACTTCCCAATGAGCTTTACCAGGACGCTTCATATAGCGACTAACCACGCTCACAACTTGTGAAATATCAAGCCTAGTGCACACCATAGCATACATAATACTACCCACGGCATTAGAATAAGGAACATAGAACATATGCTCCTCCTCCTCCTCAGTCTGCAGTGATAATTTATCTGAAAGTTTAAAGTGCTTCACTAAATGTGTACTTACAGATTTTGCCGACTGCATAGTAAAACGTGCCACGATCTTCTCAATATATTTATTTTGAGATAGACGTAAAACTCATGTAGTCCTGTCACTCAAAATCTCCATACCCAAAATTTTCTTTGCAGCACCTAAATCTTTCATCTTAAATTCAGCATTTAACTGCCTCTTCAGCACATCAATATCAGACATATTCTTAGCTGCTATCAGCATATCATCAACATATAAGAGTAGATAAATCAAAGAACCATTCTCCAATCTCCTATAATAAACGCAGCTATCCATCTGACTTTTCAAATAGTCTTGACTAACCATGAAAATATCAAAACGTTTATACCACTACCTAGGAGATTGTTTTAGCCCATACAAAGATTTCTTTAACAAGCAAACATCATCTTCCTTACCTGGAATAGCAAATCCCTATGGTTGCCTCATGTAAATTTGCTCCTCCAATTCACCATGAAGAAACGCAGTTTTCACATCTAGCTGCTCTAACTCGAGATCATACGAAGCAACGAAGGCAAGTAAAACACGAATAGAAGTATGACTTACCATAGGAGAGAACACCTCATTGTAATCAATGCCCTCACGCTGTGTATACCCCTTCACCACAAATCTTGCCTTATACCTCGCTGCCTCGACATCGGGAATGCCCTCTTTCCGTTTAAAGACTCATTTACTTCCAACAATCTTTTGGCTCTTAGGTACTTTGACCAGCTCCCATGTCTGATTTCGATGAAGTGATTCCATCTCTTCACTCATAGCCCCTAGCCACTGCGACGACTCCGAACTAGCCATCGCCTCAAAGTAAGACGAAGACTCATCTGTCTCCACCTCATCACCTACAATCAATGCATAAGCAATATCTATATAACCATAACGTACCAGTGATTTAATGTACCTTCTTTGTCTATCTGCGGCTATAGTCTACTACAGCTTTGCTGGTTGTTCACTATCACCAATTTCAGGAACTGCTGCTTCATCTGCAGTCTCAACTTATGTTACCTTCGAGGTCTCTAGGGTCTCCACTTGAAGCTCCACCTCACTAATGACACCATGATCTGTTTTCTCTGCTGGTTGTGTCTCAGAACTCCTCTATTGAAGCATTGCAGTCTCGTCGAAGATCACATCTATGCTAATTAGAAAACCGGGTGATCTGGGATCGGTGCACCACAGCCAATAGCCTTTCACCCCATGTGCATAACCCAAAAATATGCACTTCTTTGCCCTCGGCTCAAGCTTACCATCACTCGCATGAACATACGCAGGACATCCGAATATACGTAATCCGGAGTAATCAACAGGTTTCCCCGACCATACTTCCTCAGGAGTCTTTCACTCGATAGCAGATGATGGAGATCGATTAACCAAGTAACATGCCATGTTTACTGCTTCGACCCAAAATTCCTTGCCAAGTCTTGCATGCAAAAGCATGCATCAAGCTCGCTCAAGCAAAGTTCTGTTCTTCCGTTCTGCCACGCCATTCTACTGTGGTGTCCCAGGTATTGTGCAATGTCTTACAATAACTTCTTTCTCGCGGAACTTGGTAAAATCTTTACCACAGATTTCCATGCCATTATCGGTTCTCAAGCACTTGATCTATTTATCTGACTACTTCTCAATCAATGCCTTAAATTTCTTGAACCGATCAAACACATCATATTTGTGCTTCAGAAAGTAAACCCATACCTTCCTCGAATAATCGTCGATAAAAGTCAGCATATATCGGGGACCTCCTTTCGAAGGAACCAAAGACAGGCCCCAGATGTCTGAATGAATATATTCAACTGGTCGTTTGGTCGAATGAATAGCTCTAGTAAACTTAACTCGGTGCTGCTTCCCATATATGCAATGCTCACATAAGTCCAGCTTTCCTGTCTTCTGACCCTTCAACAACCCCCTTTCACTCAGCATTGTCATACCCGCCTCGCTCATGTGCCCTAAATGCATATGCTATAATTGAGTCAAGTCAGAATCTGACTCACCCGATGAAAGTGCAGCGGTTCCGGTCACGGTCTCTCCCAGTAGATGATAGAGAGTATTCACTTTCTTCCCTTTCATCACTGTCATGGCACCTCGAGAGATCTTCAGTACTCCACCTTCAACGGTGTACCTACACCTGATGTCATCGAGTGTCCCCAAAGAAATAAGGTTCTTCTTGAGCTTCGGTACATGCCTTACATCTATCAATGTGCGCACCACTCCATCGTGCATCCGAATCCGAATTGTCCCTATCCCCACAGCCTTACAGACTGCATTATTCCCCAAAAGAACTCTACCACCATCTGCAGCCTGGTAAGTAGTAAACCAGTTCTTATGAGGCGTCATGTGATAAGAACACCCCGAATCTAACACCCATTCGTCTCCTGACGAAGTAGCAGTCACACATAAGACGGCTTCTGCATCACTAGTGCTCCCCTCAGCAACGTTTGCCACACTGCTTGTGGCATTCTACCTATCAGCTTTATTTCTCCGCTTTGAACAATCTCTCCCAATGTGCCCCTCCTCGTGACACTCAAAGCACTTAATGCGTCCCTTTGAATTTCAATGGCGTGATTTTGATCTGCTTTTACCTCTACTGCTACTAGGCTCTCAATGTTGTTCTCTACCCCGAATCGTCAATGCTTGTGCTGCTCCTTGCGCCAGACTGTCATCTCGCAACTTTCTCTGCCACTCCTTAAAGAATAAGACGGACTTTACCTCTTCTAAGGTAATAGTAGTACACCCCTGCAACAGCGAATCAGTAAAGTGCTCCCATGACTCTAGTAAAAAGGCTAACAACATCATGCCATGTTCTTCATCATCAAGTATCTTACCGACGTTCTTCAGATCCAACATGAGTTTATTAAATTCATCTAGGTGGGTTCTGATAGACGTACCTTCAGTATATCTAAATTGAAACATCTTCTTCAACATGTACAAGCGATTGTTCAAACCTTTCTTCACATAGAGTGCTTGAAGTTTTGCCCACAATGCTGCGGCATCCTTCTCCTCAGCAACCTCTATTAAGACCTCATCCGTCAAATTTAACAGGATTATACTATTTGCTTTTTCAATTAGCTCTACCCTCTCCGAGACTTTCATTATAATCGGCAACTCATCTTCACCATCCAGTGCCTTCGCCAAACCTTGTGTTGTCAATAAAGCTCGCATCTTGATGCTCTATAACACAAAGTTATTGCTCCCATTAAACTTCTCAATTTCAGATTTCTTCTCAGACATAATTACAATAACAAAATTTCCAAATAATAATCAAACAAGCAAAAGCTCCAAATCACAATCAAGAAATCCAACCCCAAGCTCCGATACCGATTGTTAGATATAATACGCGGAAACGACAGGATCTTCCAATTTACATCAACGCGAAATCACCAGAGAAATAAACGAGAAAAATAAGAACACCAGAAATTTACGTGGTTTGGTCCAAGTATAAGTACCTACATTCACGGGGAGAGTCAGCAGCAAATAATCCACTATAATCGAAGAATCGGAGTTTACAATCACTTACAGGCTCAAGTGTTTCCCACATCTAGATTTAACCCCAAACCCAAAGTGTTTATAAATAAACAACTCACTTTGGTATAAACTCACGGCACAAAAATACCGCATGTACAGGCCGTATGCCAAAAAGAAAAGAAAAGATTTTCAGCTTCCTCGTGCAGTTCCTCTCTCTTGACAGCGTGCAGCTTCTCGCGGATCGATATACGTAGGGCTTCGGCGTGCAACTTCTCGGAAGAGAAAAGAAACCTGCAAAAATTCTTATTTTATACGTGTGCCCATGAGGTCAAAACTTTGACCAGGGGCCCACCTTCTTTTCCTTTTTGGCTTCACGTAGGAGACGTGCGTCTCTCTCCTTCCTTTAATTTCCATCGGTTAGAAAAGGAAATCCAAGAGGAAAGTTGACCTTGACTTTTGGGCCCCACCACTTCGGTGATTCTTCATGTGAAGGGGATGTCTTCGGCAACTTCACTCTGAAGAAGAAAATTCCTTTTATTTTTAAATTATTTTCTCTTTTGTGCAACTTTAAGGAGTCTAGCAAATTTGTGTTTTTGCAAACGCTCAAATTCGAGTCATAATTTAACACTTCAAATAATTTTTGAAGCCTGAATTGCCCAAAAGCAACTTCTCGATAACAGCCACCATTTGGTATGATATACTAGATAACATTCCCTCAACAAAGATGTCATTCAAAATTATTTGCAATTCTTGGACCTAGTTCATGATAGATTTAAAATCCACCATCTTGAAGTCCAAGAATTTGGCAACCACAAATTTCTTAGTGCTCGCGTCTTCGGTTTTGTATTTCTTTTCTAAGGTCCCCATTATTGTTTAGCAATTTTAATATTACAATAAACATTATAAAAGGAGTCCTTTTACTAGACAGTTAAAGATATAGCTTCATCATTGGAAGTCCCCATGCTTCCAAGCCTCCTATGCCTCCTATGCCCCGAGCATTGTGACATCTTGCTCATATGGACTAATATGGGGCACACCTCCAATAAGTACTTGACCAGATTCAGCTAGGGCAAATAGAAGAACATCTTCTATTGCCATAACTTAAAGCCCACACTGGTGAATTTCTCCAATTTCTCATTTAGTGTTACTAGAGTTGGTACCATCAGATTAGGCAAAGCCTATTGAACCATCCCTCCAAAATTTGAAACATACACCATTTGACATGTATTGTTTGAAAAATAATCTCGAGTATATCAGTCAAGCAACTTATACCCATATCACCATAAATGGCTTCAGCCCAAAGGTTCACAACATTTGTTACCACAACACCAATGAGGTTTGAACCTTATTGGTCAAAACAACCGTAGGAACATTCTCAGAAACATTCCAGACATTATTGGGTACTTGATTGTTATGCCATCTCAATTTTTTGATAAATCCAACAAACAATAAAAAATTAAAATGTTGGAAAAATAATTACTATTGGGGAAAAAATACGCAACACTATTTGTTGTAATCAGATAAATAATAATTACAAGAAAGCAATAACAAAATAAATAGGAGGTGAGATACGGCTAATCAGATTTCCTTAAAGCGATTAGTTCCTATGAATAGAGCCAAGTAGCTTCACGAACTATACTTCCGAAGATACAGCATCCCAAATCCATTTGTATCAATACTATACAAACAAGACTCTGTTAAACACTTCTTCAAATTGACACACATAGAGAATGACTACAAAGAAACTAGAAGAGCACTTTGAGGAGTTTTTGTTGTTGTGTTTTTGAACTAAAGGGACACGCCTATTTATAAACAAGAGAAGCAGTCGCAGAAAAATGAAAGGACATGAACTGAAAAATCATGTCAGTTATGCTCATGTTAGTTAAGCCATTAACCCTTAATAACAACAATATTAAATTCAAAAACTATACAACTGAATGAAGAGTCACGTTGAGTCATAAATCCATTATTACATCATTCATTTTTATTAAAAAAAAACAAATAAACTATTGCAAAAAGGACTGAAGAGACATAACTGTTGCACGAAAACTAAAGAGACCCATACGTTAATGCATCCATTAACTTATCCATTAAAGCTTCAACATGTGACTAATGTTGAGCCATTAACAACATATAATCACAACAGAAATTACAAAAAACATCCACGTAACAATTCTGCATACAGCCTCAAAAGAACCAGACGAACGAGCTGTTCAAACCTTAAAACAAAGCTTTGGAAGGCAGAAGATCGGGGATGACAATCTTAGAACTGATATTAGAAGACTCGACGATGCTTTCGAAAAGCCGAACGATGGAAAGGAACTTCTTCGAGAGTTGGGAGTACTTGCAGTGTCGCTGCTTTGTCAAGACCAAGAGATCCCAACGGGGAATGTCTTGAACTTATTAAAAGCCAAATCTTTGTACTGGTACCACTTCCGAGGCCCGTGCCTCTTGGGAATCGCGACGGTGAGCACGCCGTCGAGGCTCATGGAAGCCGTGGCCCTGCTCAACCTCATCTTGTGGTATTTCCGCAGCTTCACCTTGATGGTCTCATCTCCCTGGCCCATCACCCACAGGGCGTTGCCCCGCCGGATCTCCACCCTCAGCTCGCCCTCCCGCAGCCATGGCTTGTCCATCTTGTACACGAACGCCGCCACCGTCTCTTCCTCGGTGACCTGGTCGTATGTCGTGTCACCCCACACGGGCTGCTGGTCGGCGAGGAACACAAGAGGGGCGACGAAAGGGAAGGCCGCGTCCTTGACTTTGTTCTGGGTGCGGTCGATCTTTTTCCGGGTGTCGCTGATCTTGTTCCAGATCCCGCCCTGTTGGCCTGAGGGAGGAGATGAGGGCTGCATGATGGCTCGAATTCTCTCTTTTCTTTACGTAAAAATTGATGTTGTGGAGCCGTGATCACTGGCGCAATTTCCTCGTGCCGCCTCGCTCTTCTTATATAGATGGAAATGCCAGAATCGCATCATCACGACCCCGGATCGAACGTCCTTTGATTGGTTTCCTCTAGTTTTTTTAACGATTCACCTTGCCGGCGCCCAAAGACCAATGCTGCAAGTGCCGAGTCAAGCTCAGCCAGGCTTATCGACGTCCCTCTGCCTCACGGTCTTCTCTTAACTAACTGCAATATAGAATTGAAAGATACGGAAAATGATGGGGATGACACCATAGCTTTTACCGGAGGAAAAATCCTGGAATCCTACTAGTGAGATCCTTTAAATTTAATTTTAAAAAATTAGTTAATATCACGAAAAACCTCAAATTGGTACACCAGTCACAAGTTTACCCTTACGTAGCTTCCATTAAATTTTACCATTAAATTGTTGAGTTGGATGACATATAGTAGTTGATGGATGTACCAGTTTTGGGTTTTACCCTCCGTTTGTCACAAGTTTACCGATTTATATTTTTTCGTAAAACTAATGGAGGGTAAATTTGTCAAAAATATTAATATCGCGAAAAATCTCAAATTACTACACTTATAACAAATTTACCCCGTTAGTATTCACTAAATTTTACTATCAAATTGTTGAATTGGATGACACATAATAGTTAACGGATGTACCAATTTGGGATTTTAACCATTCGTTTGTTACAAGTATACAAGTTTGAGATTTTTTTGATATATTAATCCAATTTAACATAAACTAATGAATGGTAAATTTATCACAAATATACCGTTTTGTGGTAAATTTGTCTAGGTATATTAGTTTGAGGCTTTTGATAATAAAAAAAATTATCTTGGGATAAATTCGTTGGTTTTTTGTGGTGTGTGTGCGCGCGCGCGCGCGCGCGTGTATTTTACTATCCATCACACAAAATTTGGGATGTCATGGGCCTAATCAAGTCCACTCGGTTCAACCAGGTTGGCCCAGGATCCTCCGATGGTAGAACTGCACTATAATTTGCTAATTGGGCTTGGTATCTTGGAATAGTGGGCCAAATGAGCCCAATTGAGAATTGGCCCAACGGGTTGAGATTAGGAGTTGATCAAAACAAATCAAAAGTCAATCTTGGATTATTGAAGAAACCAATACCTAAGTTTAGATAGAAATTAATGGAACTTGAAAAACTTCAAAAAAAATTGAAATGACTTTTTTTGGCCGAGAAACGGGCCTTATCACGATACCCCTAATCTCGAATTTTCACCTTTATAGACGTGTCAACTACAATTAGGTGTCAACAATCTCGACCTTCTAATCGCCCATAAGCCAACCCCTCGCAAGCTTGTCTCCACCTAAAATCCAGCATCACCTCCTCCTTGTTCAGCCACGGACGTCGATCTTGTTCACGTGAACCGTCGCCTCTCTTCTTCGGAGACCTGGCCATTCACCGTCATCCCCCGCCCACGCTGGGAAGAGACGGAGCAGAGATGGGCAAGGAAGCGGTAATCAACCGCCATTTGATGTAACGTCTCTCCTTGGAGGCCGGATGGTACGACATCGTACACCCACACCCGGCGGGGAGAGATGGTCGGGAGGGGCGACAATGTGCTAACAGGTTTCCGTCTGACGTGCTTCCGAACTCAGCAGACAGCGCAGTGCCCGCCAATACTCATAGCACAGGTACTTACAGCCATATTCTTAACAAAAGATCCACGACAACTTGGAAGTTTACATATCAGATATTGAAGACAACTGACGACTAAAAAAGAAAGCTGAAGAAGAATTCCAACATAAGATAATACCAAAGGCAACGCACGCTACGAGAGCAATGGTGAAACTTTTATTTTATATGGATATCCGAACATTTCAACCCAACTGACATTGATATATGCTGAGAAATTTGCGAGCCAAGGGTCTGTTGCCACCACCTCCATCCCCATCCTCCCTTGTAACACCTCCCTTGAATAGTCTTGAAACGGCATCCAATGATCTCATACCACTTCCGAGCGGGATCCCGCTTGGGAACTCTGACCGTGATCACGCCGTCGCGGTTCACCAAAGTCGTAGCTCCGCTCACCCTCACTTTTGGCAACCTGGGCCATCACAGCATGACTTTGGCCGATCACTTGCAAGGCCCGTCCCTACCTGATCTCCACCCTCACCTCCTCCTCCCCCGATGGCATGTCCGTCTCGTACACGAAGTCCATCGCCGTCTCTTCCTTGGATACCACGCGGTGCTGTGAGGCCGTCCCCACCTCGCTCCAGGATAAGGCATGGTCGACCAGGAGACGTATCGCAAACTCCACTGAGTTCTTTTCGCCCGTGACACTGGCGATTCAGCGGTGCAATGCCGACGTTTCTTGCTCATCTTATAAAGACCGAAATGCCGGCATTGCTTGAAAAGCCAAAGCCTTGTAATGAATGAAATGCCCGAATCGCTTGTCGTGATTCCTCTTGGGGCTGAGCAAACAATGCTGTTTTTGGAGGAAAAAGCAGGGACAGGACCTCGCGAGCGGCCGGCCGGCCAAGGGGACGATCAAACGGTCCGTGCGAAGTGGCCGGCGGCTGCCACTTTCGGGCTCAAGGGGACGATCGAATGGTCGAGAGTGTAATGGCAAATTCGGAGTGCATAACAATTACGAAACCTCGCTTTATATATAACATGTTGGGCATACGCTTCGTACATAAATGATCATGGGTGTGGTATGTATAAAGAGAAAGGAACATAATTTTTGAAGAGTCAAGTCATTATTTAACCGAAGGATGTGCAAGACCAGTTATTAAAGATGTGAATTGAGCAGCTACTCAATAAAAAGAACTGATAGTAGGTAGTTTTAAGTTTTGATCTAAGGGTGAGTTTGGAATATAAAACATGAGACAAATGAGTGTTTCCCTTAAACATTAATATAGACAGATGATTTAAACAAAATATGCACTAAAATACTCTCATAAAGAGAGCATATATTAACCATTTGGGATTCGCGCAGTGGCGGCCACCCTTCCAACGTGGAAGGGAGGTGAGGGTTCAAATCCCCACCTTCCGTGGGGGATGGGGTAGGACTCGTAAGTTTGAAGTGGGTTTGGCTCATCCGCAGAGACGGGGCAAAGTCGAAACAGTGTAGAATAGGAATAGAGTAGGCGAAAAAAAAAAAAAAAAAAGAGCATATTATATTATCTTTACTATATATCATATTTACCTAGGGATAATTATCCAAAATGTTATAAATCTTTCAATTTAACCAACTTAATCATAAACATTTTAACAATTTGAAAATGTAGTTATTCCAACCAATTTTGATTGGAAATCTCTGAGGTGGACGCTAATTATAGGCAAGTTGTAATTTTTTAACAATTTTTTCCATGTTTTTCTTCTTCTTTTTTTCCTTTTTTTTTCTTTTTTCTAACCGAGGGGGCAGCAAGGGTGTCACAGTCCTGGCCTATGGTTGGTAACCTCCACCAACCACCACTAGGGCCACGGACCACCAGACGGAAATAAGGAAAAAAAATAAAAAAAAGGAAAGGAAAAAAATCAGAAAAAATTGAACAATTTAGTAAAAATTATCAACATAAGTGATATATAAGATGGTTGGCATCCATGTTAATTATTTCCAATTAAAAATGACCGAAATGATTATATTAACAAATCGTTAAAATATTTATGACTAAATCGGCTCAATTAAAAGATCTTGAATTGAATTGACATTCATTCAATAGGTTTATAACCATTTTGATAATTTTCTCTAATTATCTTAATCGCTAATTAGATAGTGATTTATAGAGAAGTGTCGCATCCTCTCTTTTTTTTTTCTTTTTTTTTTCAAATAGCATACTCTTGCTGAGTCTTGGCTCCATTCCGTCAGTTTGTGCGGGCTTTTTAGCCTGCAATGGGCGACCACTTGTCATTTTTGGCTTTAATTGACAGAATATTACATTCAAGCGCTTCCCTTTTCATTACAAGTTCATGACTTGAGAAAACCAAACTACATATGTATGGATTTATTTCGTACTAAACTAATTTAACATTCTTTATTTCGCATTTCGTTGTTATATATTTTTATTATATTTCCTTTTTAATTTAGATCAATATAAAGTATACGAACATTTAATTTGATGAAATTTCATATATACATGCAAACCACACTGATTGAGTGCATCGAATAATGCTCCATCCATATAATGGCAATCCGACCAATGATGTTAATCTGAGTTGGATTCACCTCGTTCAAATCAAACACTTATGGCGTATTTGGTAACAATTCTGTTCCGGGGAACAAATTCTTATCAGAAATGATTATCTTTATTATGTTCTCGGAAATTGATTCGAGTAAAAGAACACGTTTGGTAGCTGTCCAAAATTTTTATTCTAGAATAGAATTACGTTTGTACCATGCTCATTGATTATGTTCCAAATCAATTTCTTTTAATTTTTAAATAATTTTTTTTACTTTTTTCCTTTTTTTCTTTTCTTTTTTTTTCCTTTTTTTCCTTTTTTTTTTTCTTTTTTTCCTTTTTCTCCTATTCTTCTTCTTCTTGGTGAGGCCAGCCCTCGTCGGCCAAGCCTCACTGATGGCCGGGCCGACCTCGCAGAGGCTAGGCGAGGCTTGCCTGGCCACCGGGGGGGCTGGGCGAGCCTCGCCGGTGGCCGGGTGAGCCTCGTCGAGGCTGGGCGATGCCCGCCTGGCCACCGGCAAAGCTGGCCGAGCCAAGCTAGCCGAGCCTCACCGATGGCCAAGCGGGCCTCATTGGGGCTAGGCGAGGCCTGCCTGGCCACCGGCGGGGCTGGGCGAGCCTCGCCGGGGCTAGGCGGGCCTCACCTAGCCCGGCGAGGTCGGGCGAGGCCGAGCCTCGGCCGGTGGCTGGGCTTGCCTCCGACGAGCTCGCCGAATCTCGCCCCGGCTGGTGAGCATCCAACGAGCTCGCCAAGCCGGCGGCGGGCGGTGGCGGACGGCGGGCGCGAGATGGCGGAAGGGAAGAAGAAAAATGGTTGGTTTTTTATTCTCAAATTTGTTCCGAACAAGAATCAACTTTTTTTTATTCTTGATTCCACTCCAAATATGTTCTGGGAACAAAAATTTTATTAAACGCGATTACGTTCCCAAACTACTTAGGGAACAAAGAATCATAATTTGGCCCTGTTTGGATGGTTACCAAACGGGGCCAAATTCTGTTAAAATCGTTAAAATATTTATGACTAAATTGGCCCAATTAAAAATCTTGAATTGAATTGACATTCATTCAATAGGTTTATGACCATTTTGATAATTTTCTCTAATTATCTTAATCGCTAATTAGATAGTGATTTATAGAGAAAGTGTCGCATCCTCTTCTTTTTTTTTTTTTCCCCAAAATGGCATACTCTTGTTGAGTCTTGGCTCCATTCTGTCAGTTCGTGCGGGCTTTTTAGCCTGCAATGTGCGACCACTTGTCATTTTGGCTTTAATTGACAGAATATTACATTCAAGCGCTCCCTTTTTCATTACAAGTTCATGACTTGAGAAAACCAAACTGATTTTTTTCATACTAAACTATTTTAACATTCTTTATTTCACATTTTGTTGTTATTTTTTTTATATTTCCTTTCAATTTAGATCAATATAAAGTATACGAACATTTAATTTAATGAAATTCGTATAAATATGCAAATCACACTGATTGAGTACATTGAATAACGCTCCATCCATAAAGTGGCAATCCGACCAATGATGTTAATCCAAGTTGGATTCACTTCATTCAAATCAAACACTTAATCACTCGACCAAGTGCTTGGAGAGTTCAAACCAACATTTTCATATAATAATACAATAATAAAAAGCAAATATCAATGGAAAAATTCAACAAAAAATTCCAAAATAAATTAGAAATAGGAACGCTGTTCTAAAATAAGCTTCAATCATCATATATCTCTCCCAACACTACCCCTCTATCTCGAAAGGATTTGAGTGTCACCCCTCCTTTTGGTGCGTCCTTCCTACTTGCATCTGCTTCAATGCGTGTGCACTTCTTACCTAAATGATGCACTTTATTCTCGAAGATGATTAATACAATTTCTTGGACAACCTTAATGTTAAATTGAGACCTCGGTGACTTCATTGCACCTTCACATGCATGAAGTGAAAGTTCAACATGAATAAAAACATTATCTTTGACATCTCCAATTTCGCTCTAGAAAAAGTCACTTTGGAGACATGGCATAGTGGAAGTTGACTCAGAGACCCAAATGGCTCAAGAACCAACTTTTCCCACCAACAGTAACTACAAGAAATGGCCATCTTTCCAGGTTGATGGCTACCCCCACCCAAATTTATAAACCTTCAATATTGTCGATAAAGTACTTCGAGTTGGTTCACACGCCCAACTTTTCTTTGGTTTAACTGTACAGTTCGGTCACTCTAAGAACTGCGATTAGGCCGATGATATCGGCAAACTATGCGCGTGCTTCCCGGGAAAGAGAAACGACAAAGACGGAAAAGAGAAGTTGCCGCGACGCAGAAAGAAATCCAGGGAATTGAGTAGGTAAAAAGGGCCCATAGCAGCAGGTTGTGGCTGATATTTGCTTTGCTGAGGCAAAATATCTCAATGTCCTCTGTCTGGCTTATCAAGGTCTCTCGCTGATCTGCCTTTGTTTGTGTTACTAGATTCTGGTAAAAAGGGGAAATGTCGGTGGGCTGGTTCCGTGCCTACCGAGGAAGATGTTATGCGTTTTCTCATCAGTGGATGGCGATTTCCGTAAAGCATCGTGGAAACAATTCCTTGCTTTCAGCTGTTTTACAAAAATTGTAACGGTGAAGTGTTGTGTTTTCATTGCCCAAAATGGGGCCACTAGTGTTTCGGAATGGAAGGAAAGATGAAAGGTTGCTTTTAATTGATACTAATCTATCTTAAAGAACCTACAAAAAAGTTGGATTTTTTCTATTGCCACCAGCTTCATCCTCATCCTCCACCTCCCTTCCTATCGTTGCTATAAGGATGCACGTGTCATGAAATCAGGATTTACTGATGAAATATCTATTGAGGTTGTCCTACATCAGCTGTGGATGGGGCTGGTAGTCAAATAATAAGTATAAGAAAAAGTCTCATCTCTTGAACTAGCTTTTGAGATAAAAGAAGTCCAAGATCACCCAACACTTTTATCAAAGTTCAGGTTTGCCAACAAGTTTGAACCCAAATAAAAGTCACACAAGAGAATTGCGGGTTGTTTTGCCTCCAACACAGGATCCAAGATCCAAGATTTTCCTACATCAATAAAAAGTCGCACAAGAGAATTACGGGTTGTTTTGCCTCCAACCCAGGATCCGAGATTGTACCGCATCGATTGTAAAAAGTACTGGTGGTCAATTAATAAGTATGAGAAAAAGTCTCACCTTTTGAGCTAATTTTTGGGGTAAGGAAAGTCCAAGATTACCCACTAATGTCGACATTGCTCGCTCTTTTTATAAAGATGGAAATGTCGGCATTGCTTCATTGTGACCCCATGCATGGAAAGCCAAAACCTTGTAACGATTGAAATGCCATAATCGCTTGTCGTGATTCCTCTTGGGCTAAGCAAACAATGTTGTCTTTGGAGAAAAAAATGATGGAATAAGCGGGATGGGACCTCGCGAGTGGTCAGGTGGCCAAGGGAACGATCAGACGGTCAGCGTGAAGTTGCCACCACTTTTGGGCTCAAGGGGACGATCAAATGGTCCAGAGTGTAATGGTAAATTTGGAGTGGACACCGAATTTGAAAGCTTGCTTTTATATAGAGTATGCTGGGGCATTCGCTATGTAAGCGCATCATCGCGAGTACGGTACGTATAAAGAGAAAGGAATAAAAATTTAAGGAGTGGAGTAATTATTTAACTAAGGGATGTGCATGTCTGGTTATGAAAGATGTCTAAGTTGAGTTCGATAAAGAGAAACTAGTAGTAGGCAATTTTAAATTTTGATGTAAGAGCGAATTTGGAATACAAAAAGTGAGACAAACTAGTTTTTCCCATAAACATTAATACAGATAAATGATTTAAACAAAATATGCGATAAAGATATTCTCATAAAGAGAGCACATTATATTATCTTTGATGTAAAAAATAATTATCTAAGGATAATTACCTAAAAAATCTTAAATATATTATACGGACATTGATTTAGATCTAAACTTTTAAATTGGTCGATTTAATCACTAACATTTTGATAATTTTAAAATATAACTTTTCTAACCAAATTTGGTTAGAAATTGCCGTAGTGAACATTGACTATCAACACGATTAGTACTAATGTAAACAACTTTTGCAATAATTTAAAAAAAAAAAATACTTTTTTTCCATTTTTTTTTTTCCATTTTTTCTTTTTTTTTTTTTTTTTTTTTTATTTTTTAGTTAAGGGGTGGCGAGGGCATCACAACCTCCACTACTAGACAGATCGATAGAGAGAAATAAGGGGAAAAAAGGAAGGAAAGGAAAAAAATTCAATAAAAGTTTAAAAATTTTGAAAAATTTGTCCACATTAATATTGATCCGGTTGTATAAGACAATTAGCATCCATGTCAATGATTTCTAGCACAAAATGGCCGGAATGAATTCATTGGCAAAGCATTATAGTGTTAGGTTTAAATTAGTCAAATTAAAAGGTTTTAAACTGAATTGACATTCGCATAATAATTTTAGGACTGTGGTAGCTCTCTCTATTTATTCGAATCTCTAATCACATGAAAAAAACAAGAAAATTATATCATGACGTGATCTATAGAAAAAATGTAGCATGCTCTTGTTTTGTTTTCTTTTTCGAATAGCATACTTTTCAACTTTCCATCCATTGCATGTCATAAGACACATATCGATTTTTAAGTGGAGCTGACTAGGCTCATATCCACGAGGGGAGCTGTTAAGTTGGTAACGTGGTGGTTTTAAACAATATTTTCTGCTGCTGTTTAGTCTTGGTTCTATTCTGTCACTTCCCACGGGCTTTTTAGCCTGCAATGTGCCACCACTTGTCAGCATGGGCTTTAATGGACAGAATATTACATTTAAGTGCTCCCCTTTTCATTACAAAGTTCATAACTTCATTTGTATCAATCTGTTTCATATTAAACTATCTTAATATTCTTTATTTCACATTTCATAGCTATATTTTTTTAATTATATTTCCTTTTAATTTAGATCAATATAAAGTATATGACACTTTCAATTTGATGAAATTTCAAAAATGCAAATCACCCTGACCCCGTACATTGAATAAAGCTCCATCTATAGTATGGTGGTGACCTAAGAAGCATCGACACTTTCCGAAAGTTTTCGTATCGTGTCCGACACTCCAACACGTGTTCGACACATTCCGACACGCTCCGACACGCTATAAACAAGTGTCGGAAAATCCGACACGTGATCAACTTTTCCCGACACACTTTGACACGCGATTCCAACACGCACTGGGTCAATTTTAATAATTTTCAATATTTGAGGGGTCAAAATATAAATATATGAAAAAATAATGAAAATAACAAAAATAAATGGGAAAGAAGAAAATTTTCACTCTCAAGTTTCTCACTTATAAGTTTTGATCTTCCCATGAGTGATGATGAAACGCCTCTCTTCTTGCCGGCGTCACTCCGACTTGAAGTTGTGATTTTTTTTTTCTTCTTTCCACCTCTCACAGGCATCGCCTGTAAGTTATCTCTTTTGGTCAATGTCATTAACTTGTGAGTTATCTCTCACATTTTCCATGGCGAATTTGGTTATTTCATTTTCTTTTGGTTGTATTTCGAGAGTTTTATCCTGGATTTTCATTTTTCTTGAACTTTGTTTTGCAAAGGAGTTCCAAGCTAGTCTATATCATGAACTCCGAACTCTATCTAAAACTATAAGAAATCTTACTAATCTCCGACGAGTGTGCAAAAACAAGACATGTTCCTTCAAATTTACTCTTTTGTGTTTGCAATTTTTGAATTTCTATTTAATCTCTGTCAAATTAAAACAATAAATGATATTAACAAATGTTGGATTAATATTTTTAGTATAAATTAATTATATGCTCTTTTTATTATTATTTATTTTTTGTATTTATATATAAAAATATATATTTAATATATAACGTGTCGAAATTTTCTATTTTTTTAAAATGACGTATTGGCGTATCGTGTCGCGTGTCGCGTGTTCATGTCGGTGCTACATAGGTGGTAACAATCAATAGTGTGTTATTCTAAGTTAGATTCGCTTCACTCAAATCAAACATTTAATCACTTAGCAAACTGCTTAGACAGTTCAAATTAACATTATCATATAATAATAACAATGATAATAAACACGAATCGATGGAATAATTCATCAAAAAAAAAAAGTCCAAATTAAATTGGAAGTAGACACATTGATCTAAAATAAGCTTCGTTCATCATATATCTTTCACAACACCACCCCACTTTCTCGAAAGGATTCGAGTGTCAACCCACTTTTTGGTGCTTCTTTCCTAATTGCACCTACTTTAATGCATGCGCACTTCTTACCTAAGGACGCATTCTATCCTGGAAGATGATTAAGACAATTTCTGGGACGACCTTAACATAAAATTGAGAGCTCGTTGACTTCATTGTTCAACTTTACATGCATGGAGTGAATTTCAATATGAGAAAAACATTATCTTTGACATCTTCAATCTCACTCTGAAAAGGTCACTTTGGGGACATGTTGTAGTGGAGGTAGACTCTGAGACCAATGGCTCAAGAACTTATTTTTCTCACCAATGATAACTCCAGGAAATGGCCATCTTTTCCAGGTTGATGTCTACCCTCCCCACCCAAAATTTAGAATGAGCCATTAATGTGAGGACTTACTGTAGATTCAGGATAGGACGGTTGACTCACTTACAAGGCATTGTTCAGTGTATCAGAATTGAATGGCAGGCTGGACTACTTCCCATGTTCAGTAAGATGGTCAATAAAGTACGGCAAGTCCGTTCCCATCCGAAACTTCTAAGTCCCCAAAGGCTTATTCTTTTCGTCTTTCTTGGGTTTGATCGTTCGGATCAGTCTTTCTAAAAGCTGCAATTAGGCCGATGAAATCGACAAGCTGGGCGCTTTTCCTGCGAAGAGAAATGACACAGACGGAGCAAGGATCGCCAAGATTGCAGAAAGAAAGCCGGGGAATCGTCTTGGTAAAAAGGGGCCACTAGCAAGCTGCCAGGTTGTGGCTGATGTTTGCTTTGCAGAGACAAAATATCTCAATGTTTCTGTGTCTGGCCTGTCAAGGTCTCTCACTCATCTGTCATTGTTTGTGTAATTAGATTGTGACGAAAAAGGGAAGCGTTGGTGGGCAGTTCTCGTGCCTACCGGATGAGATTATCCGTTTTTCATACCCATCTATGGCGATCTACGTGAGCATTGTTAAAACCATGCCTTGCTACTAGCTGTTTCTCAATATCACTTCTGAAAAAATAGACCAAAGAAACAGTGAAAGTACTGGCCTTTCACTGCCGAACTGTGACAATTAGTGTTTTGGATTGCAAGGAAAGAAACATCGTTGCTTTTACTAGATACCCATCGGCCTTGGAATCTAGAAAAAGTAGGATTTTTCTGCTGCACAAGTCCTCATGGTATACTTCCTCCCCCAAAGCTGTGCCCTGCTTCTGTTGTGTCATCCTCGAGTGATTCAATCATATCTAGTCTGAACATTATCTCAAGAACATCTTGATGATATTCCTTGTTGGATTATTACAAAGAACACTCGGAGAAATCGAAGAGGTTTAAAACATCACTGCTTTGATTCAGGATGCACTTAAGAAACATCTCTCAAGAGACATGAAGAACTGGTACAAAATTCAGAAGAAAGTTCTCTCCATCTCGTTCGAATAATTTACAAGAGTTATGTACAAGCGCGTGCATTCAACCTATTTTAGCACACAAGAAAAGGAAACATCCCCATCGGGTTGAAACTAATCGGCTGCAAACTCGAGTAAGTCACGGTCTATCGCTATCCTCTGCTTGTCTCGGCCATCAAATGTCTTTGCCTTTCTCTGTTCTAAACGATGCAAGTCACTGCAATCACCAAAGAAAGATGACAGCCCAGTTTCAAGAGTTTTCTGTAGTTATTCCTACCTGTAGTTATCATGAGCTAAACGCAAGAGCTCTCGTGGAATTTGATAGATCTCGACAAGGCTGCAGGGTTAGCGCACAAAACAGATGCGGTTTCTGATACGTGATTTTTCTCCTCGCCCTTCGATTGGAAGCCCTGAAACAACCCGTCCTTTCCTAGCCAGTCCTTCTTGATCCCCAGAGTAGCCCATATAGTACTTTTCGCCGCCTCGCTTGGGTCATCTATGCGTAAAGTCTTCGGGACCAAAACACATCCGTTCTTCCGTTTCCTGGGCTCGTCTTCCACAGAATCATCCTTTTCAACCATCTCGCCTTCTCTTGCATGCTTCCCAAGAGTCGGCGAATCTGGTCCTGAATTCGATCCCTTTTGGCTCGGAGGCGACAACAGAGGGAAATTCCAGCTACTGTGGAGGCCACAGTTCCAAAGCGGCGCAGGGTAAATCGGCACAGCAAATCCTGAAGGATAAAAGGGTGGTGGAAGCATCGCAGGATTCCATGGATAAGGCTGTGGAACACCCGGATAGCATGGAAACTGAGGATGGAATCCATTGGCACTGGATCCCTCCAGATTGGAATTCCCATTTCCTTCATCTGTCAAGTTCGAGATCGCGACAGAAGATCGGCTAGAGCAATCGTCATTCTTCTCTCCACTTCTTTGCGGGACCGAAGCCCTATTCCTTCCGAAGTCACAAAACCCATTCTGCATTCTGTTCATAGCTGATCCATCCTTATTGGAGAGATTCAAGGCAACAGCCATGGAATCACCAGCAGATGCTTCTAAGCCGAAGGTGAGAACAGTACCATTGATCTTCCCATTTGGGAGGTGAGTCCCGTTCGGAGCATCAATTCGAGCTGCCTGAAGAGCCTCAGAGAGAGTGATGTGGTGATAATGCGAAGCTGAGCTCTTGCTCTTGCGGCGCCCAGCTCCCACGGGAACGTTCCGCATGGTACCGCCGGCCGTCCAGTATCTTTGGCAGGACTTGCAGAAGTGCCGGGGCTGATTGACGTTGTAGTTGTTGTAGTAGCAGAACTTGGTATCCATGCTGTTGCATCGCGGGCAAGGTAGGATCTTGTCCGGCTTCTTCAGGGGGGGCTTCTCCTGCGAGTTTGACGAATCGCCCTGTTCTTGATCGATGCCGGAAGCTTTCGTTTTAGCAGATTCTTCCTCAATAGAGGGTGTTTTGGGGTTCACCGTTTCTGGTGAAACTTGGTCATCATCTTCTAGCACTTCCATGGCAACGTGTTCAATGGAATGACACTGATGACATGACAAAGTGGAGGGAAATCAGCACTAAGCAACGGATGTAAAAGTCTCACCTAGGAAAATTCTAGAAGAAAATGATGCCCAGCAACAGAACAAGCAAAACGCAACAGGAAAGAATGAGAAGAGCATCTAGAGAATGCTTTTGCCATCATTTCTTGACTAAAATAATGCCATCCCTCTTCCCATTGTTTAATTGCCCTTAGCTAAAGCTAGAGTCTTGGAAAGTTTGGATGAGTTCTCCAAGAAATTTGACATGATTAAGGAAAAAGACAAAGATTTAGTGACTTAAAATAGTGACAGATCCGAAACATGCGGCCTTGGACCGATGCAGCTGGTCCTAAAAACCATTATCAGCTCACATGTGATGTCTAGGACTCGAATTTAAGAGTGTATGCAGAATTTCTCTATCTGTATAGTATAAATTATGCTCATCATGGATCACACCAGAAAGTATACGGCTAAAACCAAAAAGGTCTTTTCTATACAGTACTTTAAACAGGGAAGAGGTGAAGATTTCAATCAATTTCAACTAAGGCGAAAACCAAAAAGGTCTTTTCTTGACCAATACAGACAGATTATTCATCCCATATTTCGGTAAAGACAAAACAAAAGAAAAAGGGAAAAGAAACAGATCTCTTCCTTCTTCCCATACTTCCTTCAAAATTTAATTTTTTTGGGTCAAATTTATGTTTTTTCCCCCTTTTTCTGGATGAAACTAGCAGGGTCGCTAGCCGTCTTCGTTTTATGCTGTTTTAAGTAGAGACAAGATCCTTAAAACAAGCAAAAGAATTAACCTCGTGAAGACTGGTCAGTTCCTCTCGTCTTCACTTTAAACTTTTCTATGCCCTCAACTTCATGGATCAAATCAAAAACCAATTCACAGACTACCCTCGAAAAAAGAAGCTGAAAATAGCAAAAAAGAATTCCAAGATCTCGAAAAAGCTACACAGAATCATCCAGAGACAGAGCACCACACCCAAGTACAGAAAAGCAGAGACAGAGAGACAGAGAGTAGATGGGCAGTCCTCGAATTGCACAGACACCCCACACCCGACAAACCGTACCTTCTCGGAGCCTTCGTCGTCCTCCTCCGAATTCACGCCCGAGTAAGCCACGCCGTCGCCCGACGAGGCCTCCGGCGACTCCCCGTTGGACCACAGGGGGATCTTCTTGCCGAAGAGCCTGATGGCAGGGTCGCTCGTCATCTCCACCATTCTCTCTCCTCCCTCTCTCCTCTCTCTTCACTGTACTCGACTCCTTCTCTCGAGCGTTTCGGCCGTGTTTCTCCTTCACTTTCGTGTTTAGCGGGTGTGTGTTCGGGTTCCTGGGGTTGACATGGAAGGGAAAGAACGTTAAAAGTGTCAGCCTTTAAAGTCTCGTGAACTCCCCTGTTTCTCCATGAGAAAGAGAGAGAGAGAAAGACAGGGAGAGAGGTGGGCGCCACGTCAGCGGCGGGGCTGGATTCTGAGCCACAAGTTTTCGTGGCCTTGAGATTTTCTCTTCCTTAGGCCTGCGGGTTTTGATTCTTGCGGGAGGGTTGCACCGAAAAGATGGTGCACCCACTTTTTGGGTTTTAGCCTTTACGTGCGTGTCCGGACCCGACCCGACAACGACCGCTCGGGCTCGGATCTGGCCGAGGTGGGAAAAGGTTTGGTGGGGACTGGGAGAGGAGTCAAGCCGTCTTTGGGAGAATCCGAATAAGGTTTTCCTCGTTTTACCGGTGCAAATTCAAACCCAATACGAGACGGTACGGCTTGACTTAAACTCGAAATTATTAACTCGAAATTATTAACACAAATCGATATGTTTTCAATTGCCTTTAGTGGAAAAGTGATATATAATTACGTTTGAACATTTCTATAGCGACTTAAGGTAATTCGAATGGTGACAAGCACATATCGCCGACTGTGTATGATTTAACAAGTGACAACATAGAGGAAATCTTATTTTAGGCGGGCTAGAAATCCTTGGAGATTCAATCTATTTTGAGAATTTAACAAGTACTACGGCTCTCCCTAATGAATGTCTTATACAAATAACGATTTAATTATTTATCTATTTCATATTCAATTATTATTGTTGTTGTTTTTTTTTGTGAAAGGTCATGTCCTCGCTTGTATGGTTTATAAAAATGAATGAACAAAAAATATTTTCATCCTCCACAAAAAATTTCGTTATTAGTTGTTGTTAATAATGAAGAAATTTTAGTAATAAATTTACTCCTTTTTTTTTTTTTGGTAACCAGGAAACCCCGAAAGCCGAGGCCGTGGCGGGAAGAATGCATGGGGGACGCCAGTGGTGGCCACCCACACTCACGCCGGCGGTTAAGTCACCAAATAACGCCGTTGGGATTTGAACTTGCACCTTTCGTGGGAGCGCTGGCCGGCTAACTGCGCCGGTGGGTGGTTACTATATACTTATAACAAATTTATCCCATGCTAATTTTCGTTAAATTTTACCGTCAAATTATTCTGTTGGATGACACATAATAGTTTATGGGTATATCAATTTGGGGTTTTACCCTTTGTTTACCAGTTTATGATTTTCGTGACACTAATCTAATTTAACGAAAATTAACGAAGGGTAAAATTTTTACAAATATATAAATTTGAGTCTTCTGGTGATAAAACAATTAGTCTGAGTAAATTTATCACAAGTATACTAATTTTGATTTTTTATAATAAAAAATTAGTTTAAGGTAAATTTTTCACGTGGTTTGATATTAACACTTATTGGAACTAGTGTGCTTACATGTTGATTTCAATTAACCACGCCAGCTTTTTTGTCTACCGACCTGTCGCTCTAAAAAGTCACCATTAGCCGCTTTCGTTTTTGGTCGAAACCATTAGCCACTTCACATGTCATGCTATGATTGGTTTTTTGTGTTTAATGATTGGTTTTTTTGTTCGATTTCTTCTGGCTAATTCAAAAAACAAATGAGAAGTGGTGAGCCCAACAAGGCCAAAACACTTATAATAATACGAGGTGGCGCATAAATAATTGCGCAGCCCTTGTGTGGCCTTCTCACGCAACAGCAGCTTCTCCTTTTTCAAACTAAGGAATATCCCTTATTCGTAACCAAACCACTTTTCCTTAATCGATTATTTTAAACAATATAAAGAATAATTTTTAGAAAATTATTTTCTAAATCTTTTATTTTTCATTAAACAAAGGGTTAATACCCCGAAAAACCTCAAACTGGTACACCTATGACAAATTTATCGAAAACTATTTTTTTTATCACAAAAAATTCCAAACTTGTATATTTTTGACAAATTTACCCCAAACTGGTACACTTGTAACAAATTTACCCTATGTTAGTTTTTATTAAATTTTATTGTCAAATTATTAAGTTAAATAACATGTGACAATTGATCAATTTGGGATTTTACGCTCCGTTTGTCATAGTTTACAATTTTTGTGATTTTTTTGTGGTATTAATCCAATTTAGCGGAGGGTATATTTGTTACAAACTTACCAGTTTTGAGTTTTTTGCGGTTGAATAAATTAGTTTGGGATAAATTTATCATAAATGTACCAGTTTAGTGTTTTTTATAATTAGTCGAGATAAATCTGTCACAGGTGTACCAGTTTGGGGTTTTTCAAAATATTAACCCTTAAACAAATGAACCTTTAAACATAAATCATGTCAATCATTCTCAAATCAAAGGAATTATTCCCCAAAACTTGATGTTTACCAAATTCCGAGAAATTATATTTTTCTGAATGATAAATTATTTGAAGGATTAGCACTTTGTGTTTAATCTGAAGCACCTAAACACCTCCCTAGTAGAGTTGCAAAAAAACCAATAAGGATCGAAAGCCCGGATTAGACCTCGAGCCCGAATGGCCTAGCCCGACTTGGCTCGGAATATTTTTAACAAAAAAAAATTATGTATAGAATTAGAAGAAACAAATTACATATAAGATTTGTGATTTATCATTTATGAACCTCAACAAAATTATAATAATAAATTAATCATGTTATGTTAGAGTTTTTTTTTTTTTTTTTGTCGGTCTCTTCTATCTTGGCGCCTATTCTACACTCTCTCTCGGACTTTTGCCCCGCCTCTGGGGGCATGAAATCGAAACCCACTCTTGAAACTTACGCGTCCCACCCCATCCCCCGAAAAGATGGGGATTTGAACCCCTCACCTCCCCCTTTCATGTTGGAAGGGTGGCCACTGGGGCGAACCCCAGTGGTTATATGTTAGAGTTGAGATGTGAAAATTTTGCTTCTTCAAATGAAATATGGGAATTTCAAGTAAGTTTGCGTTGGTTATTTAATTGATGTCAAGTATAGTTTTGAAATTTAAAAAATAAAAATAAAAATACTTTGGAAAATATAACATTTTGGAAAAACAAAAAAGATAGGTTCGAACGAGTAATTTCGATTAGAGCCTTCTTCTTCTTTTCTTGGCTAGGCCAAAAAAACCCCCTAGGCCTAGCCCATCCCACCCATTTGCATCCATACCGTTAAAATTAGGTATATAAATTTTGGTTGAAACTCAAATCTATGTAGTGCCGATGCTAGGATTAACCATGATTTTAGAATAGTAACCTAAGAATCGGATTGACTCTCCATCAGTATGATTTCAGGTTCTATGATATGTATGATAGATTTTAAATTGAAAAAATTTGAGAGTCTATTCCGACAGAGAAGTTTTAAGTAAAATAAGAAACTTGGAACATGTTTTTATGTTTTTCTTATGCCATATCTTCGCATTCCATGGTGTCTAATGTTAAGTGTGTAATGTGAAACCACCAATCCAAGCTTCCATTTCCAATCCATAAATGAGACTTCTACTATAAATTGTGATCAGTAAATTGTAACAAAAATTTTACGATGATCATTAGGGATGATGATTCGGTACAATTGTTCAATGAAAAATATATGTAGAGCTTAGATAAACTTTAGAACCTATGACGGGATAAGTCACAGGTTTCAAGTTCCGAGTTCCAAATAAAATTTGAATGGAAACTAAAAGCGTGTTTGGTAATGTTTTTGTTTAAAAATTGTTCCTCGGAACAAAAGTGATTTTTCTATTTTTGTTATTGGGAACAATTTTTGAACAAGAAGAACGCATTTTGGTAACTATACAAATTTATTCTTGAAATAGAAAAAGAACGAAGAAACACGTTTGATAAATTTGTATAATTTTTTAATTTTTTTTCTTTTTTTTCTTTTTTTTTCTTCCTTTTGGCTAGTCGCCGGCCTCAGCCATGGCCGACGAGGGTCGACAACCTCGTCGGATTTGGGTGAGCTCAAGCTCGCCTAGCCAAGGCGAGGCCGAGCCTTGCTGGGGGTCGACGATGCTCCGGCAAGGTCGTTGGCCATGGCCAAGGCTGGAGATCGGCCAAAGAAAAAAGAGAAAAAAAAAAGTGTTTCTCGAAATTGTTCCTGGAAATAAGAAATAAGTTTTTTTCTACTTTGCTTTTACATTCGAATCTTTCCTATAATAAAAAAAAAAAGATTTTTTATTTCCGGGAATAAAAGTGTAAACAAACGTATTTCTATTCTTTTTTTTTTATTTCGAGGAACAAAATAACAAAAAAATTTGTGTGCTGGGGAACAAAAATAAATTTAAACAAACAACTCCTAAAAGCGATCATCCTTACTCGTTGTACTCATCAAACATACTTAAAGTTGAAGCATTCAATTTCCAAAATACCGATTACCCATATCACGAGACCAATCAGTGTATTGGAGACCGCAAATTTAAAAAATAAATAAATTGTGGAGCCATTTATCAAGCATCTTTGGAGTAATGTCAAACAAATCCTCCATAGGCATTCAACTCACGTGGACCTCCACGTGCGACCACCAAGTTCATGCACCTACATCGCAATTGCATTTGCATATACCTTTTCCCCCTTCCTTCAGATAAGCCCGGCTTATCGCCACGTCAGCACCCCACGCATAAATCTGCCTTTTTTCTCCCCCCCTCACGCGGGGGCCCACTAACGGTCCCCAAAAAGCTGGAAAAAGCCCCTCGGGGGAGAAGAAAAGCCGGGAAAAAATCTTCCCCCCCGTGCACCCCCTCCGATCGCGCGACGCGTGTCCCCATTGCAGGACACGTGTGACCCACTGACGAGGATTAACCACCCCCGGCCTCGATTTCTGTTCCCGGCCCCCGCACCCCGACACGTGTTCCACTCTGCCGTTCCCTGCTTTTACTTGGGCAGTGCGAGCTCCACGTGGACGATAAGGAAAAAGAGAAAAAAAGAAAAAAGGGTCAGGCCCGACAACTTTAGTTCCCTAGTCTTTTGGTCTTTCGGTGCCGAAAAGTCAACCGAGATTTCTCTTCCCAGGGCTTAGTTTAATTTAATTTAATTTAATTAATTACCTTTTGTAAGTGGTGTATTGTTTCGTGGGTAATTAAAGAAATTTCGATAGAGACGTGTGATTATATTAAGCTTATCTTGCATTTGAGGGGCGGCCGCGTGGACGGTTATGTATCTTTGATTTGATCGTACTATCCGCCGGGAGATATGGATCAATCGATTATTTTAATTCTGTTTTAATAAAATTAAGAATGTTTTCTCTAAAGCGTGATCTTGGTCATCATGAAATTTGGGATGAAGGGAGATGGTTGTGATCATCTAATTAAGAATTGGGCCTCATAATTATGGGCTCGAGGCCCAAGTTCGTGGCCCAAAACAAAATCTAGGTCTTAAGTGGGCTTCTCTTCTTTGTACCTCGTTGTGTGGTAGTGGCTGGAAAGAAGGTAAAACAAATAAACGAGTAAATAAATAGGGAAATAGTTGGCCAAAAGAAAAAAAGGAAGAGAAAGGAGAAATCCTTCTACGGGTTTATATATGGTAGAATTATGTGCAACGATCCTCTAATATCATATATCATATGTGGTTGTAAAATCAAGTGGAAAATGGTACATTTGATTTTGCTTTGGTAAATGTTGAAAGCTAAGCAATTGCTTAAATAAGAGTCTAATCCTGCTTATTTTTAAGAATCAAAAGTGCGATGATAGTCAGTCAGATACTTGAAGGGAATCAGAACAGCAACCAATCATCATAATTGAATTCAGTTATTGTGCTGAGGAATTCACAAGCATCGGTTCCTGAGCCAATGGAGCGCCGTTGCCACCAGACAATTCTCGGGGTGGGTGAGTTCATACATGGCTATATGAGCTCCTACTAAGAATGGGAGGGAGGGAGGGAGGGAGGGAAGGAGAGATGCTTAAAAAGATAATAATTAGATCAATTGTCGGTGTGAAAAAATTACTTACATATTTATCGTTGAATGACTGATACATGTATATTCGAAACTAGTTTCGTAGTTGAATTTTTCCATATAGAAATCATCTAATCGTGAGTGTATGAATTGACCATAGATTTAATAACAAATTTTACTTAAAAAAGGTTGCGTAAGTAAAGAGTTTAGGTCAAAGTGCACCATGTGCTTGGAGGCCTCCATGAGTATATGTATATATGATGAGTGGCCTGAGTTGAGCACTTTGACTTTCTACTTGACTATGTATATACGATGAGTGGCTTGAGTTGAGCACTATGACTTTCTACTTGACTTTAATGATGGTGTTTTTCACTTTTGTAGCAAAGCGTGTAGTGCCCATCTTTCTCAAATAGTGTCGTTTTTTATCCTGTGGGCACGGATTAATCATGCTTGATAAAAGAAATTAATTTTCAATGCATTGATTATACATGATAGAAGAAGACAGTGCATCGAATTGTGAATTTTCCGTGTGTAGGCATTTAGCAAGTGCCTCAATACCATTCGTTAACAAAATCTTACTAATGTGAAAACATGTAGTTACACAAAAAAAAACGTGAATGGCCTTACCATCAAAGTGACAATTACATGCGGGCCCATGATTTACTCTTTTATACGCACAAAGTTTGAATGTAATATGTGGAATGTCTATTTATTAACGCGTCATCATGAATGAAGGCGTGCCTTTTGACTTAAGAAGAAGAAGCGTTTTCATAAGGAGTGATTAATTTCAGAATAGGTAAGTTACAAGTTGAAACTTGGAACCTACCCTATTAAAACTGATTTCTAGTTTTTGGAGCCTAAAACCTACCCTATTTGCCATGGAACCTTTGGAACCTATCTCGTTTTTCCAGTCCAATTCTAGGACATACCCGAGAACCTATTTTTTCTTATGTTCCCTTTTATGGTTTCATTTTTTACAGCAAAATAATATGAGCAATTAATCAATTCAAAGTACAAGATGAATAACAAATATCTACATCCGCCAAAAGCAACAATTTATAAGATGAGCACATACTCATGTACAATTATAAACGATAAAAAGTTCAAATACGTAACATAAAACATAAATTATAAAACTATATCCCTCATTTATTCATAAAATTATTGGTCCAATTCTAATCACCTAAAAACAAAACAAACAATATAGTTGAATTTGCCATTAACTTATATAAAACCTTAGCCTAGAGGTTAGAAATAGAGATGTTAGGGTTTTCACTTTTCTTAATTTTATGAAATCAATTTTAAAACCGGTCTAGTCAATCTAGTTCCTAATTGGGTCTTTCCTCATAACAAAAAACCAGACTAATTCCAAAAATTTGGAAATTGGGAACTAAACCTATTTTCAACATAGTTTGGCCCGATTGCACACCCCTAGTTCTCATGCAGCCACTTTGTGTTTATCTTACGATACCCTAGGTTTTTCCTTTTTAAGATAATCAAAGGACATGAATACAGAGTCCGACCACTTGGAGGCTCACAAAACATCTTACAAGAGTCGTGTACCATTTAAATTTGGGCCTTTGATATATGCACGTGATCTTGATACAGAGTAATTTATATACAATTGATGAGATTTAAGAAAATGACCTTGAATTTTTATATTGCCAAATATCCGGAGCTCCACACTTGCTGCTTCCGTTTTGGGGGTTGACCGACACAGCCGTGCACGTTTTACTTTTCCAATGGAAAAAGTACCCCACCATTTAAGATAGGAGCTTAGAACTTATGATTGCATTATGTTAGAAGCACAATCACATTCTTAACATTCTAAGTATTTTTTTCTCTATGGTGCAATAGAACTAATTTTGTGGGATTAAAGAGGCCGTAAGTTATGAATTTTTTTGGCATGCTTAGGCATGTATGTTTTCAAAACTCGTAAAGACGGCATAATGTCAATAAAACTGTCACTTACGTATTAAGTCAATTGCAATGACCAATTTTCACAAATGTCACATAATTTATGACACTTGAATAAAATGGTGTTTTTCACTTTGGAGCAAAGAGTAGTGTCCATCTTTCTCAAAAGAGTGTCATTTTTTATTATCTTGTGAGCACGGATTAATCATGCTTGATAAAATAAATTAATTTACAATGCATTAATTATACATAATAGAACAAGAAAATGCACCAAATTGTGAATTTTCCATGTATGGGCATTTAGCAAGTGCCTTGATACCATTCGTTGACAAAATCTTTATGATGTGAAAACACGCAGTAACACAAAAACGTGAATGGGCTTTTGGTCTTGCCGTCAAAGTGACAATTGCATGCGGTTCTCATGATTTTCTTTTCTACACGAACAAAGTATGAACGTAATATATGAAATGTCTATTTGTTGCAGCGCATCATCATGAATGAAGGAATGCCATATGTGCTTTGCCTGTTGACTTAAAAGAAAAAGTATCGTTTTCATAAGTGGTGATCGATTTTAGAATGGGTAAGTTCCAAGAACTTGGAACCTATTTAAAATCGGTTCCTAGTTTTTGGAACCTAGAATCCACCCTATTTGCCGTGGAACCCGCATTAGAACCTACCTCGTTTTTTCGATCAGATTTTAGGGTTTATCGGAGAACCTATTTTTTCTTTTGTTCCCTTTTCTGGTTTCGTTTTTTATAGCAAAATAATATGAGCAATAAATCAATTCAAAGTAAAAGATGAATAGTAGAAATCCCATATGCCAAAAGTAACAATCCATGAGATGAACATGTAGTCATGTATAATTATAAATGATAAAAATGCCAACATATGATATAAATTATACAATTCCATTCTCATTTATCCATTAAAAACATTTGGTACAAATTCTAATCACATGAAAACAATGTAACCACCATTGTTAAATTTGCAATAAATTTACATAAAACCTCTGCCTAGAGGTTAGAAATAGAGAAACTAGGGTTTTTACTTTTCTTAATTTTATGAAACCAATTGCGAAGCCAGTCTAGTCAGTTTGGTTCAATTCGATTCTCGGGTGGGCCTACACTTGGACTAGTTTCAAAAATTTGAAACCAAGAATCTAACCTATTTTCAAGGTGGTCAAGTCCAGTTGCACACTCTTAGTGTTCATGAAGCTACTTAGTGTTTCTCTTCTAACCCCAAGGTTTTTCCTTTTCTTGATAATTGAAGGACACGAATGTAGAGTCTGAGCACTTGGAGGCTCACAAAACATCCTACAAATGTCATGTATCGTTTAAGTTTAAGCGTTTGACACGGTGCACATAATCTTGACACGAAATAGTTTATATACCGTTAGTGAGATTTCGACAAATGACCTTCCATGTCTACGTTGCAAAATCTCCAGAGCTCCACAGTGGCCGCATCAGCTCTGGGTGTTGACCAACAAAGTCGTGAATGTTTTATTTTTCCAATGGAAAAAGTACCCCACCATTCAAGATAGGAGCTTAGAGCATAGGATTACATTATGTTACAAGCACAATCACATCACGAACATTCTAAGGTTTTTTTTCTCTACGGTGTAATAGAACTAATTTTGTGGGTTTAAAGAGGGAATAAGCTATCAAATCTTTTGGGATGTTCGGGCATGCATGTTCTGAAAACTCATAAAGACGGTGTAATATCAACGAAACTGTGATCATCTAATTAAGAATTGGGGCTCATAATTATGGGCTCAAGGCCCAGATTCGTGGCCCAAAAGAAAGTCTAGGGCTTTTTGGAATCAGACGTGTGGGGCTCATTAAGTGGGCTTCTCTTCTTTGTACCTCGTCGCGTAGTAGTGGTTGGAAAGAAGGTAAAATAAATTAACGAGTAAATAAATAGGGAAATAGTTGGCCAAAAAAAAAAATAATAGGACGAGAAAGGAGAAATCCTTCTACGAGTTTATATGCGGTAGAATTATATGCAACGATCCTCTAATATCATATATCCTAAGTAGTTGTAAAATCAGGTGGAAAATGGTACATTTTGATTTTGCTTTGGTATATGTTGAAAGCTAAGCGATTGCTTAAATAGGAGTTTAATCCTGCTTATTTTTTAGAATCCAAAAGTACGATGATGGTCAATCGGATACTTGAAGGGGAATCAAAACAGCAACCAATCATCATAACTAATTCTCACTTAAATTTGAATTCCTCATCACAATAATTGAATTCGCAAGCATCAGTTCCTGAGCCAATGGAGAGCCGTCGCCATCGGACAATTCTTGGGGTGGGTGAGTTCATAATACGAGCTGCTACTAAGAATGGGAGGGAGGGAGAGAGAGAGGGAGAAGAAATGCTTAAAAAGATAATAATTAGATCGATTGTCAATGTAAAAAATTACCTACACATTTATCGGTGACACATATATATTTGAAACTAGTTTCGTAGTTGAATTTTTCCTTATAGAAGTCATCTAATTGTGAGTGCATGAATTGACGATAGATCAAATAACAAATTTTACTTAAAAAAAGGTTGCGTAAATAAAGAGTTTAGGTCAAAGTGCACCATGTGCTTGGAGGCCTCCATGAGTATATGTATATATGATGAGTGGCAAGATTTGAGCACTGTGACTTTCTACTAGGCTTTAATGATGGCGTTTTTCACTTTTGTAGTGAAGCGTGTAGTGCCCATCTTTCTCAAAAAGTGTCACTTTTTATTTTATCCTATAAGCACGGATTAACCATGCTTGATAAAAGAAATTAATTTTTAATGCATTAATTATACATGATAGAAAAAGATAATACATCGAATTATGAATTTTCCATAAACATTTAGCAAGTGCCTTGATACCATTCGTTAACAAAATCTCGCTAATGTGAAAAGCTGTAATTAAAAACATGAATGGGCTTTTGGCCTTACCATCAAAGTGACAACTACATGCGGTCCCCAAGATTTTATCTTCTACACGCAAAAAGTTTGAACGTAATGTGTGGAATGTCTATTTATTGCAGCGCATCAATGAAGTCATGCCTCTTGACTTAAAGAAAAGTCATGTTTTCATAAGAGGTGATCGATTACAGAGTGGTAAATTTTAAACTTGAAACTTGGAACATAATTTATTAAAACCGGTTCCTAGTTTTTGAACCTAGAACCTACCGTATTTGCCCTAGAACCAATTCTAGAACCTACCTCGTTTTTTCGGCCTGGTCTCAGACGTGCCCGAGAACCTAATTTTCCTTTTGTTCCCTTTTATGGTTTTATTTTTTACAACAAAATAATATGTGCAATAAATCGAATCAAAGTACAAGATAAACAACAAATATCTACATCCGCCAAAAGCAACAATTTTTTAGATGAGTATGTACTTACGTACAATTATAAACGATAAAATATTTAAATACATAACACAAAACATAAATTATAAAACTCCATCCCTCATTTATCCATAAAAATTTGCCATAAACTTATATAAAACCTTAGCCTAGAGGTTAGGTTCAGAGAAGTTAAGGTTTTCACTTTTCTTAATTATATGAAATCAATTCTGAAATTAGTCTAATCATTCTAGTTCCAAGTTGGGTCTTTCCTCGAAAAAGAGAACTAGACTAATTCTAAAAATTTGGAAACTAGGAATTGAACCTATTTTCAAGTACAGTCCAGTCTGATTGCACACCCCTCATTCTCATGCAATCACTTTGTGTTTATCTTATGATACCCTAGGTTTTTCCCTTTTTTTTTATGATCAAAGGACATGAATATAGAGTTTGACCACTTGGAGGCTCACAAAACATCCTACAAGAGTCATGTACCAGTTTAATTTGGGCCTTTGATATATGCACGTGATCTTGATACAGAGTAATTTATATACAATTGGTGAGATTTAAGAAAGTGACCTTGAATTTCTATATTGCAAAATCTCCGGAGCTCCACACTGGCAGCATCAGCTATAGGGGTTGACCGACACAGCCGTGCACTTTTTACTTTTCCAATGGAAAGAGTACCCCACCAAGTAAGATAGGAGCTTAGAGCTTAGGATTGCATTATGTTAGAAGCTAGAGGTGAGCATGGTCTGGGTTGGGCCGGTCCATCCCCTAACCTTAGGACCGACTCATACAGTACCGATCCTCAATTTTTGGGACCGAGGACCGATCCTATTGAGCTTGGGACCGAGGATCGGACCGACCCAATGGGTTCGGTCCGGCTCCAAGGTCAACTCGGGACCAACCGATAATTTTTTATTTCATTTTTTGTACTCCTTAAAAAAGCGATTGAAAACTGGACTGACCCAATGGGTTCAGTCCGGTTTCAAGGTCAACCCAGGACCAATCAATAATTTTTTATTTCATTTTTTGTACTCCTTGAGAGGGCAAGCAATGACCGTACTGACCCAATAGGTTCGATGATGAGCAAGGTTAGCTAAGGAAGGCAAGCGATGAGGGTCAAGTGGGGTGAGTGTCGAACAAAATGAGCATCTAATGTCGAGCGGAGAGCAACAAGCCAAGCGAGCATCAAGCGGTGAGCAACACGAGCGACCCAAAGTGAGCGAGGCAAGTGTCGAGTGGCGATCTTTTGATTTTGGCAAATTGAAGACTAAGAAAACAAATAAGACAGTAGAAAACGAATATTAGAGGAGGATGCCATAAAGTGCCTTTTTGGACGCCATGGGGACTCCTCACAAAAACATCTTCCTCATTCGTAAATTATGACTATTGACATCATAAAAGATATTAAAAACCTAAGTTATTAAATAACAATGTAAAATTATTTCCTCACTAAAGAGCCGTTTAATGTTATTGACACAATTTATTTTAAGACTTTCTCTATATAAAAAAATTATAAATAAAATTATATATATAGTAGGGTTGGTCGGATTAGGACGACTGGAACTCTCGGGCGAGGACCAACCCGTACAGTGCTAGTCTAGGAATTCTAGAACTAAAGACCGACCCAATCTCCCCAGGAACCGAACCAGGACCGGCAGGGTTAGGCCGGTCCAGGGTCGGTCCGGGGTTGACCCGAGATCGATGCTCACCCCTATTAGAAGCACAATCACATTCTTAACATTCTAAGTTTCTCTCTCTATGGTGCAATAGAACTAATTTTGTGGGATTAAAGCGGTTGTAAGTTATGAAATCTTTTGGGATGCTTAGGCATGTATGTTTTCAAAACTCGTAAAGATCATATTAAGTCAATTGCAATGACCAATTTTCTTAAATGTCACAAGATTTACGACACTCAAATAAGATGGTGTTTTTCACTTTTGGAGCAAAGCGTGTAGTGCTCATATTTCTCAAAAGAGTGTTGTTTTTCATTATCCTGTGAGCACAAATTAATCATGATTGATAAAAGAAATTAATTTTCAATGCATTAATTATACATGATAGAAAAATACAATACACTGAATTGTGAATTTTCTGCGTATAGGCACTTAGCAAGTTTCTTGTCTCTCTCGCTGGAGAGCTTCTTCTCGTCTTGTCGAGCTTCATCTACCTTCTTTGGTAGCTTTTCTCACCCCATCAAAACCCTATCCATGGTCTCTCATCGCCCTCCCGCCTGTTTTTACCTGCAATTTTCGCTTCCTTTAGCTTGCTTTCCCATGGTTTCACCTCTTCGCTCCGAATTTCTGTGTCCCCCATACCCAATTGCACCTTTTTCCCCAATGGGCTCGTTCTTCATCTCCCGTACTCCGATTCTCTCGTCTCTTGCATGCAAGGGCACGGTCGGCATCACCCGGTGTCTTTGTTCCTCAAAGACCGAACCGAGTATTTCGTCCGGTATTTCGTCCGATTTTCTTTGGATGGCTTTCGAATTGTGCTGGTTTTCTTTCCTTAGAATCCTCTGGTTTGGGTCCGCGTTTTTTCACTGTCTTGCTGGAACTTCTTCCCATGTCCGCTCCCCCGGACAGCCTACCCAAAGACCCGAGGAGGTCCGCCCATTGCTCTCTGTCATCGCCTAGGCCGGCGTGGGGCGTAATGCAGTATTGAAGTGTGCGATGAGGCTCCTTCAGCAGCAAGCAAAACCGGAAGAATGTCAGCTCAGCCTTGTGGGTAAGATTTTCTCTAATGCCTCCATTAATCTTCAAGCTTTCCAGAATACAATGCGGCGAGCTTGGCGCACGGACCAGGTTGATATCTCCCAACATGATGCAGGATTGTATGTTGTTAGATTCAGAACTGAAACAGAAAAGAAACGCATTCTAGATTCAGGACCATGGCTTTTTGCAAATAATTTAGTAAGTCTGAAACCTTGGACACCAAATATGCCTATGCAATGCTATGATTTCTCTACCGTGCCTTTTGGGTCCAAGTTTTTGGCCTTCCCTTGGAACGCTGTACAGAGGAAATGGTTAGAAGAGTTGTTCGCCATGTGGGCAAAGTTCTAGAAGTCCGAGTGGATGGTAAGGATGGAGCTTTAATTCGCACAGGCCGTGCACGAGTTGAAATCAACTTACTCGAACCCCTAAAGACGGGCCAACTCCTCCGACTCGAGGGCAAGAATTTTTGGTTAGATTTCAGATATGAACGCCTCTCCCATTTCTGTTACTCGTGTGGCAAGCTCGGACATTATGCAATGACCTGCAAAGATGTTCCTTATGATGAGAAGCAATTTGAAACAAGGGAAAACATGTACTACGGTCAATGGCTTCGCGCTGAGGTCCGGGAACCAAGTCCGTTTTGGCTTACTTTCTATGCTCCTCCTGCGCAGCCAGCTGAGGTGGAAGAATCAGTCCCGGAGACGCCCTTGGTGCAGCCAACAGAATTGCCAGTAGATCAGCCCCGATGCAACAAAGGAAAAGAAATCATGCAGCTATCTGATGAAGGCCAGTCTTTTACCGTCGCAAAGCCTATTAGCTGGAAACCTCGGCCCGATGATCTTGTGACTACTCAACCTCCGCTACTTCCTCCCCCTGCATCAATATTACCCGAAGGCTTAGCACCTATGACTAGAGCGAAAAAACTCGAAAGCGTAAGTTAAGTACCAAGGCAGCCCCATTAAGAAGGCAAAGCGATATAATCCTTTGAAGGAAGGGATCGATGAATCCCACCTGATGGAAACTCCAGTTCTTGAAGTTGGCATTACAAATCGTTGGGCTTTGGTGGCTAGCCCTAATAAGCCACCAACAAACAAATGAAGCTACTAAGTTGGAATCGGGGTTGGGCAATCCCCTGACCGTTCAAGCTCTACGGTTTTTGGTTGCCCGCGAACAGCCGGATGTTCTTTTCTTGATGGAAACAAAACATCAAGCTCCTTTTCTTCAGAAAATACAAAAAAGACTCGGGTATCCTAATAGCATTTTGGAACACCCAGTTGGCCTAGCAGGGGTCTTGCAGTTTTTTGGACAGATCTCGTTTCTCTAGTGGTGGACCAGCAAACACCAGACTTTCTGGATTTTCTATGTACGAGATGGGACTAGTGGACTGATGATGCGTCTCACGTGCCTCCATGCGCCGGCCTTTCTTCATTCACACCAACTTCAATCCCTTATGAATACACCCTCCACCCACCTTCACACATCTAGGGTTGACGCTTTACAAAGGGAAATACGTAACCTATGGAAGCAGGAGGAGGAATACTTTGGGCTCAACGATCTAGAGTGAACTGGCTAAAACAGGCGCAGGAATACTGCTTTCTTTCATGCCACCACCATCCCGGCGTCGCGGCGCAACGAGAATAAGCATGCTTCAAAACATTGATCGGCAATGGGTTCGGGACCCCACCGCTCTTAAGGAAATGACTCGGGCCTTCTTTGGGACTCTCTACTCCTCGGGGGACAACGAGACTACGATCCAATCTTGGCACAATGCCCGCCAATGGTTACTGAAGCGATGAACGCCTCTCTTATAGCTGATTTAACAAAGGAGGAAGTCCGCACAGCCGCCTTTCAATTGGGTGCTACTAAGGCTCCTGGACCAGACGGTTTAAATGGTCAGTTCTATCAGGCTCATTGGGATATTTTACAAGATGATCTATTTAGCTTAGTGCAGCAATTTTTTACTTCGGGAGTCCTTAACCCTACACTTAACATGACCTACATTACTTTGATCCCAAAGACTTCCAACCCGGAAAGCTTAGACAAATATCGACCAATTAGCCTTTGTAATTTTTCTTATAAAATCATCTCAAAGGTCCTAGCAAACCGTTTGAAACCCTGCCTCCCGGATCTCATCTCTACAGAACAAAGTGCTTTTGTTGGTGGCCGTCAAATCCAGGATAATATCTTACTGGTTCAAGAGGTTTTGCATCAACTGAGAATAAGAAAATGGAAGCGCAAGATCAAGGCTGTCCTTAAAATTGATATGCAGAAAGCCTATGATCGTGTCGAATGGGATTTCCTACAAGATTATCTCCTTCGGATGGGTTTCCATGATATCTGGGTTAATTGGGTGATGGAGTGTGTAACTACTGCCTCTTTGAGTATCAAATTCAATGGCGAACCTCTCCCTCCTTTTCCAATGAAGCGAGGTTTAAGGCAAGGCGACCCACTTTCCCCATATTTATTCATTTTAGTGGCCAATCTCCTCTCAACCCTCATACACCAAGCTTTGGACATCGGCCACCTTAAAGGTATTCGACTCAACCACAGGTGCCCCACTTTATCTCACCTTCTTTTCGCTGATGACGCCATTTTCTTTGTCGAAGGGACTCGCCTAGAATGCCAAAACCTAGCCAATATATTAAATCAATACTGCTTGGCCACGGGACAGGTTGTGAATCGTAATAAGTCTGGTATTTCTTTCAGTAGTGCTTGTCCTATAGCTTTGCAGGAAACCCTTGCTAGCGAATTGAGAGTCCCTGTGATGACGAAAACCGGAAAATACCTAGGCATCCCATCCGACTGGGGGAAATCAAAAAAGGAAATGTTTTCCTGGATTCTAGCGAAAGTTAATTCCAAACTGGATGGCTGGAAGGAACGTTTGTTTTCGAAAGGCGGTAAGGAAGTCTTAATCAAAGCGGTTGTACAAGCTATTCCTCAATACGCCATGTCTATATTTAACATTCCGCTATCCCTATGCAAATCTATTGAAAAAAAGGTGGCTGCTTTTGGTGGCGGTCTCACGGAACAAAATCGGGCATCCATTGGCGCAAACTGGGAACACTCGAAGAGCCGTAAGGATGCGGGTGGTCTGGGCTTCCGGGACCTTCTTACATTTAATAAAGCTCTTTTGGCCAAACAAGCATGGCGATGTATCCAACAACCTGACTCCTTATGGTGTAAGCTCTTTAAAGGGCTTTATTTCCCTTTTAAAGATTTCGAGCATGCAGAGAGAGGCGCCCGACCCTCTTGGGGATGGCAAAGCATTTTGCTTGGCCGCGATTCTATTTCCCACCAGTTGCAATGGTCGGTTGGAGACGGACAGCAAATACGAGTTCGGGAGGATAAGTGGCTTCCCATCGGAGTCATTGGTGGACCAGCCCCGAGAGATGAACCTCCTCTAGTGGCTGATTTTATTGACCAAGAACAACAGTCATGGAAGATTCCCCTATTACAGGACAGCTTTGACGAGAGCATAGTCCATGAAATCCTCAATATTAAGCTTCAGCCACAACTCACACAAGATAAGCTGATTTGGAAAGGGCGTCTAAATGGAGTTTATACCGTCAAGAGTGGCTATCATCAGATCAGATTATGTGAAAGCAGTAACCACAAACATCAAGCTACATCTTCCTATCAAGCACCCCGTAGACTCGGACAACCCTGGGGCGTGTGCCGACTACTCCCAAACTACGTCTATTCTTATGGTCTCTATGCCGAATGCTCTAGCCACAACGAAAACCTTTATAATCGCCATGTCCTACCCGATCCACTGTGTCGCTTATGTAAACACAGAAGTCATTGCCCAGTCCCAGAGTCCACGGAACATATCTTTTTCCATTGCTCATGGACTACTCAGGTCTGGTCCAATCAGCAGGTGCCTTTTATGGTTCAGCAATTGCAACCTCATCGCTTTGACGCTTGGCTACTACAATTAATAGATGAGGTCAGAGACTTACATGATATAGCCATTATAGCTGCTGTTTTGTGGCACATCTGGAAAGCCAGGAACCAATTTGTTTTTCGCCGACAGATCCCCAACCCTCACCAGGTTGTTGCTGCTGCCTTAAGCTTCGCCCGATCCTACCGAAACTGCCATGAAAGCTGCTCACGCCAGGGTCTGCAACCACTAAGCCCAGTTAACACCCACCGTCGAGCTTCTGCTGTCATTGATCAAGGAGGCTTTACCGTAAATTTCTCTGCTAGTTCAGGCTCCAGATCGCTGCACAACGGCCACCCTCATTGTCGTCCTTTATATCAAAGCTGGCGTCCCCCCGATCAGGGCGTCTTCAAGGTCAATGTAGATGCCTCTTTCACCACGTCTTTGCTCCCAAGTTCTGTTGCTTGTGTGTGTCGTGACACCACTGGTAAGCTGCTGGGTGGTCATGCGAGCAATACCTCCTCTGGTTCCCCCTTGCAATCGGAGATACGGGCGGTTATTCAAGCAATCCAATATCTCGCTAGACAAAGGATGGAATCACCAACATATCCCTGATTGAATCCATTGTCAAACCGTGGTAGAAGCTTTCAACGATCCCAACTGTATTCCATGGATGCACAGAGCACTCTTCGCGAAGCGGCGGCGAAGCTCCTTTCTTTCCCTAATCTGCGCATTTGTTACTGTCCAAGGGAAATGAACTTTCGCCGATGGGCCGCAAAGGCCAAAGCCCATCATCCGCTCCCAACGAACGGGCCGACTCCCCCCGCTCTTTTCGATTTAATATGTACTGAAGCGGCTCACTCCATTTGGTTTGCGAATCGTTTATAATAGTTTCTTTTCTGATCAAAAAAAAAAAAAAAAAGTTTCTTGATACCATTCGTTGACAAAATCTTTCTAATGTGAAAACATGCAGTTACACAAAAACGTGAATGGCCTTTTGGCCTTGCCATCAAAGTGACAATTACATGCGGTCCTCATGATTTTCTTTTCTACACAAACAAAGTTTGAACATAATATATGGAATGTCTATTTGTTGCAGCGTGTCATCATGAATGAGGGCATGCCATATGCGCTTTACCTGTTGACTTAAAGAAAAAGTACTACTTTCACAAGGGTGGTCGGTTTTGGAATGAGTAAGTTCTAAGAACTTGAAATCTATATTGTTAAAATTGGTCTTTAGTTTTTGGGACCTATAATCTATCCTATTTGCCGTGGAACTTGCTCTAGAACCTATCACATTTTTTCGATCCGATTATAGAGTTTACCCGTGAACCTATTTTTTCTTTTATTCCCTTTTTTGGTTTCATTTTTTACAGCAAACTAATATGAGCAATAAATCAATTCAAAGTAAAAGATGAACAACAAAAATCTTATCCGCCAAAAGTAACAATCCGAAGATGAACACGTAGTCATATAATTATAAACGATAAAAATGTTAACATATAATATAACTTATAAAACTCCATTTCTCATTTATCCATAAATGTATTGGTGCAAATTCTAATTACATGAAAACAAAATAACCACCATTGTTAAATTTGCAATAAATTTATAAAAAACCTCTGCCTAGAGGTTAGAAATAGAGAACTATGATTTTTACTTTTCTTAATTTTGTGAAACCGATTGCGAAACCAATCTAGTCAGTTTGGTTTGATTCAATTCCCGGATGGGCCTACATTCAGACTAGTTTCAAAATTTTGGAATCAAGAACCTAACCTGTTTTTAAGGCGGTCAAGTCCAGTTGCATACTCCTAGTGTTCATGCAACCACTTAGTGTTTCTCTTTCGACCCCAAGGTTTTTCTTTTTTTGATAATTGAAGGACACGAATGTAGAGCTTGGAGGCTCACAAAATATCCTACAATTGTCATGTATCGTTTAAGTTTAAGCGTTTGACACATGCACGTGATCTTGACATGAAGTAGTTTGTATACAGATTTAGACAAATGACCTTCCATGTCTACATTGCAAAATCTCCAGAGCTTCACACTGGCTGCACAGCACTGGGGGTTGACCAACACAGTCGTGAATGTTTTATTTTTCCAGTGGAAAAAGTACCCCACCATTCAAGATAGAAGCTGAGAGCGGAGGATTACATTATGTTACAAGCACAATCACATCACGAACATTCTAAGTTTTTCTTCCCCTCTACAGTGTAATAGAACTAATTTTGTGGGTTTAAAGAGGGTGTAAACTCTTAAATCTTTTGGGATGCTCAGGGATGCATGTTCTGAAAACTCATACAGACGGTATAATGTCAATGAAACTGTCATTTATGTATTGAGTCAATTACAATGATCAATTTTCACACGTATCACGAGACTAATGACACTCGATGTTCTTTTTACCGAAAAACTTAGTATATAAATAAAAGTTTGTATGTGATTCAGCAGCTTCCACTCTAGTACTTTTACCTATATTGTCGGTCATGACATGAATGATGAATGCTTCCCATTAACTTTCACACTTTATGGCCCTTCCATGGCAAAAGGACCACCCTTTTTGTAGCCATTTTAACTCCCACTCTTTCAGTGTTTTTTTGCCCCCTTGTTCCTGGTCAACAGCCATCGAATTAATCATAAGAAACTAGAAACCCTAATTATAATCCCCACCATACCATTGACTTAAAATTAGTGCAGCAACACTTCTTTGCTAGTGCACATTACCATCATTGCTCTTGGCTCATCAGCCACTTTCATTATTGTGTTTTTAACTTTTCCCACCATCCTGACTTTTTTAAAATGTGGTTTTATAATGTTCGTCACCACTTGTCAAACCCTAGACATCAAATGGGCACCCCATTGGTATGGGTGTTCACATCTGCGGCTCTTGTTACGGAGTTTGTGGCGCAAAAGTGAGAGATCCTGCAAGATTTTCCACAAAATCTTTGCTTTCCTATCAACTTTTTGGAAAAAGCATGACACATTGCCCCTTTTCCCTTGAATTACAAGACAAAAGACAAAAGACGAGGACAAGAAAGTATATAAATGCAGTACGTCCTCTATCACTGAAAACACATCCATAGAAGCTGTCATGCCTAGAGACGTTGAGGCAATGGCTTCTTCCAGGGCCTTCCACATGCTGGTTGCATTACTAACATTTTCTCTGCTGGTGTCTTCAAACATTGCTGTCCCAATTACAAGTGAAGTCTCGAATTTTCCTTTACAGCTCCTACCTCTGTCTTACCCTGCTACTGTGTCTTGTTCAACTGATGACAAAACGTTTTCTCAACATATGCAGGGACAGGAAGCCTAGTGCATAGGCCTAGAGTTCATTATCCGATCCCAGCAAAGGCGCATGTGGTAAGATATAGAGTTCGATAGATGTTTTGCTCTGATTCATTGGTACTGCAACTTAAGATTATTATGCCCAGGACAATATCTTTACTTTACTGACCAATTCATTTTTTGGTGGCCAGATGAAACAAGGAAGAAATCTGGAAGGTCAAGTGTTCAGCAGAAGGATGACCGTGAAGCTCAACGATTATCCAGGATCAGGTGCTAACAACCGGCACACTCCGAAGGCAGAGTCTGGAAGAATTTGAATCGACTGTTAGCTCTCCTCTGTATCATGAGTGAGCATATTAGTTCCTACATTGAGCATAGATTTTAAGTATCATGTTGCTGTGGGGAGCATCAGCTTCCTTAATGTTGATCCTGTACCAGTACAGAGAATTCTTTTGTCCTGTGGGTGACTGAAAGGTGATCTAGACTTTAGATTAGAAATAGAATACCAGGTTTCTGAGGTAATTCTCGTGTTATTGAAATGAGGGGAATGAAGCTAGTCTCCAGTAATTGTTTAGTGTGAGAACGTGAATGATGTCAGCTAAGAGCTTTGCTCAGTATGTTTCTATAGAAGCCTATAAAAATTAATTCCAGATTGTTAACGAGACTTTCTGATCCATCGTCATAGTTTTTCGTTTCAGTGTATGTTTAAAGCAATTGTCATCTTCATACTGGTTGATTGGGAACATAAGCAACAACTGACACTTTGCAATAAAGAAATGACTGGTTATCGTTTCTGAAAGACAGATCGAATCCTTGAACTAAGCTTTTCACTTGCTATCTGCGCGTTGTTACTGCAAGCATCTGAAACTTCCTGCGCTACTATTGGTTATACTTAGGTTATTGCAAACTTCGGCTTTAATCTTAGTTTCGAATCATCTGCTTCGCCCTTTCTGCACGCATATGTAGTCACGAGACAAGGAATTCACGTGATATTAAGTTCAATTGCTGTCTGTTTGATTATCAGTGACCTTGCTTGTGGCGAGGAATTAGCCTACAGGAGCAGAAAATCACAGCATCCAAATATAGTGCTGAAGCAGAGGTAAAATTATAAGTATTTTCTAGTCAGAGCATCCGCGAATTTGATCAATCACAGCTCATGCTTGGTGAGCAGACATAAATGTATGTTATCCTAAAAGCATATTCTTTTTCGACCATATGGACGAATGCCCTTGTACTGCTTCAACTGCTTTCCAGCTTTCATCCGCAAACTCAGAATACTACACGCACCGACGAGCATAAAATATTGGGAAAACTTTCTGTAAGTTAGGTATTCAGTCATCAACTTTCTCCAACTTATAACGCATCCAATTTAGATTTATTTAATCTGCTACTTTGCTTATCAGCTCAAAGGTTCTGGCATCTGGACTATGTCTTGCGTGCTCCATTGGTCAAGTGTGGAAAGTGGGTTGCAAAGTGAAAGTTGTACACACCCAATTCCTAGATCTCCATTTCCATATTTTTTTATCTATCCACTTCCCTCTACACCTACCTGGCTCTTTTCAGTGTAGAGGCCCAAGTCAAGGAACCGAAAAGTTTTGATTTCTTTATTGAATCTCCTTCTTAATTGACAAAAACACGTTTGTTGTTAAGCAAAGATATTGCATTTCTTTAAGTTGAATAAGGACAAAAAAGTGTAGGAAGAGAAAAATGGTCGATGAACTAACAAGAACAGCTCGCAATGTGGAATTATCTTAAATTAATGAGAAAGCCTACAATCAAACAGAAATTCGCATTCCATTACACTGTTCAGCATACACAATGATAGGATTTCTGACAAGGGATTAACCCTGTGGGGATGGAGCCGCAAAAGGCGCAGCAGATGGAGCATCTGATACGTTAGTTCGCGATAATCCCATCTTTCTAATGAGTTCATTGGCTATCAACTCATTAGCACTCTCTGTGGGATGGTACTCGTCCCAAAACACGTACTTGCTTCTGTCTTTGCACAATTTTGACAACGGAATACATGTAAGAGCAGGTCTAATTTTCCCCCAGGAGCAGCAGGGAGAGTCGGAATTGTTGAACCCTGCATGAAATGAAGATCAAATGGAATGAAAACATACAGATAAAGAACTCAAAATCTTATGCAGATTCTAGGGAGCTCGATGCAGGTGTGTGCTTATGGAGTACCGTGTTTGACGGGGTTGCTTATAAGGTCATTGACAACATCATAAGCATCGCCGAATCTGAAACTTGCATTTGGAAGTTTGCTCGACACGTCCTCTAACATTTTGCTTATAGCTTGATTGAAACTGAGTGCTAGCTTGTTTGTCCTGTCTTGACACCCTCCAGATGTGCTAAGCACCCTCTGGAGGGGAATGCAGCCCATCGGCCCTAGCCCGAACGCCATCAACTGCCGCGCGCCTAAGCTATGTAGTAACTGTGCACATATTTCTGAAAGTCAAAACTCTAAGGAAAATTACAATAAAAAGAGAAAAGTTACGTGTTATCAGCATCGAAATTAGCTGTACCGTGAGTTGTGCTCGGAGAGTTTCAGTTATATAGGTGATAAAACTGTCATCGTTATATGTATACGAGTCACTGTAAACAGGCATCAAGTAATTGTTGATGAAGTCATTGCTTCCTAGAGCAACCACATAGAGAGATTGCTGAAAGAAATTCTCTGCTTGGTCGTCACCTATCTTTTCTCTGATCAGCTCTTTGGTTCCTTGGAACAGCTCGATTTGCTTGTAAAGAGAGAACCTTTGAACCTTTGAAAGATGCAACCGCATTCAGTACAAGAACTTACGCAACATCTGCAAGAAAGAAATTGGACTGAAGATATCGGTTTTCGCTACTTACAAAGTAAGTCCCTGTCTCATTCAAGATTCCTCCACCTCCAGAGGCATAATTGACTCCATTCTGCATTATCATGTCCTCGGTTAAGGACGGGTCGAGGAATGCGGGAGGCCTCGGAAGACCCATCTTATCACCTGCATTAACAACCGTGATCCTGCAAAATTTCAGTAGGAGAAAACGCAAAATATGTACTCCTGGTCCTGGGAGCCTCCTGAATTGTAATAAGTTCAAGCTCACAGAATTGAAAAAACCTTACCGATTATATCAGCGACGGTGCGGCCGTTACAGAACCGCCCGTTGGGCATCCCGTTGCCAAAATCGATGCCATACCACGGCAGGTTCGCCTTGGCGAGTCCCTTCGAGAGGTAGTCATTGTTCCCGACGTCCGAGAGGGAGTCGCCGAATATGAACTGCACGATCTTGCACTGGCATCTCCACAGCAATCCCTAGAACCGACAGGGCCAGTAACGTCGCAGCGAATGTGAATTTCATGATCGGAAACTCTAATCCTTAACTAAAGTGAAGATCTTTGGTGCTGTCCTTGAAAGAACAGGAAGGAAGCAATTTAAACCAGCCAGAGAGGAGGGAATGTGTGAGGAGGGAATGTGTCAATTTTCAATGAGTTGGAAAGTCAAAGTAGATAAGTCTGATCAACCACCGACCGCTAGGAACTGAAACCTACTGCAACCGCTCGAGCATTTTGGTTGCAACCGTGTTTTAACCTCAGGGACCCAGATGATTATCATAGAATTTGGTTGACCATGAATGGAAGCAAAGGATCTGTTTGACTAGGCCTTTTAAGGATTCTTTCATTTGCACCAGTTCGAATGATTGAAGTGGTGAGCTCCACCCACCATGACGCAACACGTACCATGACATGATTGCAGAAGTGGGCAAGGTTCTGTTTCATCCTGCTCAGCAACCGTGTCTGACCTTGGGAAATTTGGTGCCAAGGTTGACATCCATTTGGATGGGTAGATTCGGCTTCTGATGACTAGACTTTGACGTTCTTCTTGCTCCGGGGAGGGCAAACCAATGAATTTTGGTGATTTATGAAGTGAGATTGATAATGTTGAATTCGACCCCATTTTTTTTTTTTTTTTTCCGGATGCATCAGCAGCTTGCCGTATTGTTATACGAATCAAACTCGATTCCATAAACCTATCGGGAGCGAGTAGCTTGCCAGATGTCTAATTCTTCCTAAAATTTCCCTCAGAAGCATCTATTACCACGTTGAATCACCTTGTCTTTTATGACTTTCTTATCTTGAATATGTGCAACGTGGAAAAGATATCAGATAATGTCACAAATGATTTTGAATTTTGACCCAATATACAATGTAATCTCTATATTTTTAATTTGTTCAATGTGATTCATGAACTTTCGTTCAATTTGTAATGTGGTCTCTCAACTTTCAATTTGTTAGATGTGATTAGTTTGACTTATAGTTTAGGAATTCAGTTGATTATATACTAAAATTCAAATACAAAGATCACATTAGATGAAAGTTCAAGAGTCATATTGAATAAATTAAAAATTCGATAATCACATTACACATCAAACTAAATTTTAAGAAGCATTTGTGCCGTCATCAAAAGGTGATTGTACAACATGCTATGATACTTAGGGCACGTTTGGTAACGATTCTATTCCCAGGAGTAGATTTTGATCAGAAATGATTTTTTTCTATTGTTATCGGCGATTCGAGTAAAAAAAACGTATTTGGTAGCGTCCAAAATTTCGATTACGGAATAAAATTACGTTTGATGACGCGTCTTCATTGATTTTGTTCCAAATCAATTTATTTTAATTTTTAAATAAATTTTATACTTTTTTTCATTTTTATCCTATTCTTCTTCTTCTTCTTCAGGCCAGTCGTCGGACCGGCGATCGGCTAGATGAGGGCCGGCAACCTCACTGGAGAGTCGCCGGCCCTTGGCGAGGCCGGCCCTCATCGGCCGAGCCTCACGGTGGCCAGGTGAGCCCAGTCGGGTTGGGCTAGGCTCGCCCAGCCTCGTTGGTGGCTAGGCGAGCCTCGCGTGGCCATCGGTGGGCTGGGCAAGCCTCGCTGAGGCCAGCAGGCCTTGCCCAGCCTTGCTAGAGTCTTGCCGGCGATTGCCGGCGGCGGCGGTCGATGAAGAAGAGAAAAAATGGAAGGAGAAGAGCATTTTGATTCTTAGATTTGTTCCCCGAACAAGAATCAATTTTTTTTTTTTTATTCTTGATTCTGTTCCAAATCTACTTCTGAAATAAAAATTTTACCAAACAAGATTCTATTCCTAAACTGTTCCCGGAAGCAAAAAATCTGGCCTTGTTTGGATGATTACCAAACAAAGCCTTATATACCAAAAATAAAGATCTTGCCAAGCCCGGAAAGAACGATCCCTATTGGCTGCGGTAAGGATCCATGGCTGACCCCACAACACGCGATCACAAGATGCATTACGTGGCACAATGTGAGCCACTCAACCTCAGTACTTTTTTTTTTTCCCCAGTACTTGGATCCCATGCAAGACCCCAACCCATGTGCAAAATCCGCTCGCATTATCCACATCGCAGATCTCCACCCTCCATCTCTTAATCCAACGGCCAAAACTCCCTCCTATCCCCAAACCATATCCACCGAAATTTCCACAAAACCCCCCAAATTAAATAGAATTCCCACTTTTAAACCCCCAAAAAATAATAAAAATCTCTCAGTTCACTCCGCTCTCACTTCCTCTCTCCTCCACAGAACAACCGCCGCCGCCGCCGCCGGAAAATGGCTACCGCCTCCTCTATCTCCCTCAAGACCTTCACCGGCCTCCGCCAGAACACGGCGGAGAAGCCCCACTTCGCGGCCGCCGCCGCCGGTTCCCGCGGCCCGCCGCCCCGCCGCCCCGAAATTCCGGGTCCTCGCCGCCAAGACCAGCCCCAAGCTCGCCAACCGCAACCTCCGCGTCGCCGTCATCGGCGGTGGCCCCGCCGGCGGCTCCGCGGCGGAGGCCCTCGCCAAGGGCGGCGTCGAGACGTTCCTCATCGAGCGGAAGCTCGACAACTGCAAGCCCTGCGGCGGCGCGATCCCGCTCTGCATGGTGGGCGAGTTCGACCTCCCGCTCGACATCATCGACCGGCGGGTCACCAGGATGAAGATGATCTCGCCGTCGAACGTCGCCGTCGACATCGGGCGGACCCTGAAGCCGCACGAGTACATCGGGATGGTGCGGCGGGAGGTGCTGGACGAGTACCTGAGGGAGCGGGCGGCCAAGAACGGCGCGACGGTGATCAACGGGCTGTTCTTGAAGATGGACATGCCGGAGGACAAGAGCGCGCCGTACCGTTTGCATTTCACGGAGTACAACGGCGCGAAAGGTGGGGTTGGAGAGAAGAGGACGCTGGAGGTGGACGCCGTGATAGGGGCCGACGGGGCCAATTCGAGGGTGGCCAAGTCCATCGGCGCTGGCGATTACGACTACGCCATTGCTTTTCAGGTATGTTTAGGTGGTGGTGTTTCATGCAAAGCTTGAAACTTTGAGCTTGATCTGTTGGGAATCTCTCTGTTTTGAGGTGCTCTGTTTTTGGATGGTGCATTCATAGCTTTATCGATCGTTCGCAGGACTCGTGAATTATAGTGATGATTATGAACGCTGTTAGGTGTTTGTCTGTTCTATTATGCTGATAGATGCTGCTGACTTTTAGAAGAACGAATTGTTTATAGGTTTTTCTTGTGGTGCATGTGTCGGTCTCTCTCGTATGTTGGAGCTTGCTGATTGAAGTTCACTAGACTTGATTCATCTCTAGGGGAAGCAAAAATCTATTTTAAGCACAATGACAAACAAATAAGTTAAGATTCCTGCAATAAGTAAGCTTGGGAACTATTCTGCTGGTTACAATGTTAGCGGACTGTGTAAATGGATAAAGATTGCAAATTCTTCATCCGCTAAGTGATTTTTCCGCCGAGACTCATGTTTTCCTTCGAATGACATATCGGGGAGTTACGATGATGGGTTCCTGTTGCTTAAATGGCTGTGTGTTTCTTCATTATGGATAGTTTGTGGACTTGTTGCAAGTTCTCTGTTGACCAAAGTATAGTTTCTCATAAATTATGGTGATGTCTGACTCCTGCATATTCAATTTGCTCTGTATTATACCAGGAAAGAATCAAAATCCCGGACGATAAGATGGTGTACTATGAAAACCTAGCCGAGATGTATGTCGGCGATGATGTCTCGCCTGACTTCTATGGCTGGGTTTTCCCCAAATGCGACCACGTGGCTGTCGGTACCGGCACAGTGACGCACAAAGGGGATATCAAGAAATTCCAGCTAGCTACAAGGAACAGAGCCAAAGACAAGATCTTGGGCGGAAAGATCATCCGAGTGGAGGCACACCCCATTCCCGAGCACCCCCGACCAAGGAGGTTGTCCGGAAGAGTGGCCCTAGTGGGTGATGCTGCTGGGTACGTGACGAAGTGCTCAGGCGAAGGCATCTATTTTGCGGCAAAGAGTGGCAGAATGTGTGCGGAAGCCATTGTCGAGGGCTCTGAGCAGGGGAAGAGAATGGTGGAGGAGAGTGACTTGAGGAAGTACTTGGAGAAGTGGGATAAGACTTACTGGTCGACCTACAAGGTCTTGGATGTGTTGCAGAAGGTGTTTTACAGGTCAAACCCGGCAAGGGAAGCATTTGTGGAGATGTGCGCCGACGAGTATGTGCAGAAGATGACTTTTGACAGCTACTTGTATAAAACTGTGGTGCCTGGGAATCCACTGGACGATTTGAAGCTGGCTGTGAACACCATCGGGAGCTTGGTGAGGGCCAATGCCCTGAGGAAAGAGATGCAGAAATTATAAGAATGTGAAGAAGTGGAGGGTTTTTGGTACGTCATCCGGACCTTTTTCGCCTCTTTCATAGTTCATTCCGCACCGCTTCAACTAGAGAACAAATCAAAGATGACTCTGTATCTGATTCAGGGACATTCATTTTCGTTTTTGAAGTTAGTATTTCTTTTTAGTATATACAATTATCAGACAATTTGTGCTGTCAACAAGGGGTATTGTACATCTCTAGCTCGCTGGCGCTTTCTGTTTCATTGAGTTTATCATGATATTAGAAATCTGAGCCGCCAAAACTCTTGGGTTCTCTATTTCCTCAACACCCTTTTGGCATATCTCCATGATATTCTTCATGGGCCATGGAAATTGCAGTCATGATGAAATCTCAGATGTGGTCAATTATTTTTCAGCAAGGGCGATGCAGCAGAAGTACTTGGGTTGATGCCATGTTCATTCGCTTGTGCAAAGCTGCATTCTGTACATGAAATGGCCAAAATAAAGGGCAATGTTTCAGTCAGCATCCACATCAGAAGCTGTCTAAAAGATCAAAAAACTTTCAATGAGAGAAATGATGAGAATGATGTGGCCATTTAGTCAGAAAAATCTATAAAAATGACACTGCATGATTACTTGCCTCACCGAGTAAATTGATTGGTTTTGGCAATGCGACGTGTCTTTCCCATCAGCGTCGGTGGCTTCCCTTTGGCTTCATCAGATGTGATTGATAAAGTTCAGTCCTTTGACTCAACTATGTTTTTATCATTCATGCTCTTGCAACCTTAATTATTTTTGGTAGCCACAAAGTATGATGATTGTTAAAAGGGATAAGTGCATTAAAGTTTTAAAATTTATCACGAAAATATAATAAAATTTTAGAATTTTTGAAAAAAAATGTAATTATATTCTAAAACTTGTCACAAAAATACAATGCAATCATAATTTGTTAATTTGATTTGATCAAATCATTTATTTGGTTGCATTTTTTAAATTTTTTAAGATTAGATTGTATTTTCATAAACTTAATTACACATCTTTAAAGTTTTAGGATTCGATTATACTTTTATGTCAATATTTATGACTGTGGCAAATTTTAAAATTTTCAGTACATTTATCTTTTTAATATCGAGTCGTGTGTCATCTAAATATTTTTACATCAAATGCGATTCAATTATGATTTATTAGCAATTCATACGAGATGACTAAGATGTGTTGCAAGAAGACACTTCATTGAAAATCATGACATTCCTCGCAAAATGAATCTCATGAAATTGCATTCGTTTGGAATCGAACTGGAGACGTGAAAAAATTCCAACCGTTCAGCCGATTCAATCAGTTGCAAAAATTGAATTGACTAATTTCTAGAATTTGCTCTCTTTTTAAATCTGAACCTCCCAAATGAAAACATGCAGAATGACGTTACCATCACATGAACTCGACGAAAAGGGCAAAAAGGCAAAAATATCAGCAACACCAGCAGAATACGCACCTCAAAAAGGGCATATCAAACGAACGGCCATGATTTGCGGCAGTAACAGAGAAAGTTGGCAGCTTGTTCTTGTTTAGCACAGCGGCGAGGTGTCTTCGGTACGCAAGAGAAGCCGAATGGTCCGGGGTTATTCTCCTTACATCTTGGCGTATGCACTACGCATGTAAGATAGCCGTTCCCAAGATTTTCGCCCAGGTTTTGTGGAAGAAAGTGGCGTGATTTTCGCCCACAGTCCGCAAGGAACGAAACCCCGGACAAAAAAGATCAGGTGGGTCTTGAATTCGCTACCGTGCTGATTGGAATTTCTTTGTCCGCTTGCTTGAATTCCTCGTCTTGATTTGTGGGTAAGCTTTGTTTGTGATTCTTGGCGGGCTGGCTTTCTTGCGACGGCGGTGCGAGACTCGTATTTGGTTTTCTTCTGGATTGCAAGATTTGTCTCTGGCCCTTCATTTTTCTACTCGTGGGGTGTGGGTGTGTGGGTGTGTGTGTTTGTGTGTTTGTGTTTGTGTTTGTGCTGGTGCTATTTGTGATGGTGGAATTGCTCAGTCGAGTTGCTAGTTATCTTTTGTTGGATTCTTGTTTATGTCAATGTGGGCAGAATTCTTTTTCCCTGCAAACATGAGGGTTTCTCTGCGTTGGGGTGTGAGTTTCCTATTCGCTTTTTGACGGGAAAAAGAATGAGAAATGCTGATTTACTTTCTGAAATGGAAATTGGTTAAGTGTTTTACCGGTTCTAAGGAAGATGAATCTTCTTTGGAGAGCGAAAGGTTCGCTATTAGGCTGCAGGACAAGCAAGCTTGTGCTCTGATGACTTGATATTTTTTTCTTTGGAAAATCACATGCTCATTCGTGCATTTAAAGATGAAAGATTCGGATTCGGATCTATTATAGAATAGCCAGGTTTTCTTGCTGTAAAAATCATGCTGATAAAGGATATTGCCATCTTGCTTTCATTGCATGACTACAAGTGCGCTGATTTATGTTTCTCAACTGGCTGGAGATTCTGGGTTGCAGTTTGTTTTGGCTTACATTGATGACCAGGCATTTCTCACATAACGTCTTCTGTTAGTTGCGCAAAGGGAACATTTTTTTCTGTTTTTAACGTTTAGTCTGTGCTTAAGATTCTGTCCTATTCATTGTCTTCCATATGAATCCTTTTGGAATGATTTTTGTGGCTATTAGATATGGCATCAACATCAGCAGCTTCCTTGTCAATTGGATTAACTCTTTCCTTTGGCCACAAATCTGGTTCCCTTGCTCAACCTAAGCCCTTTGGTGTGAGACTCGCATCCCGTGCATCTCTTGCAAGCTTCAGTGGCCTCAAGGCCACCACTTCAGTGAGCTGTGAAGCTGAGTCATCTTTCTTAGGCAAGGAAAGTGGTGTGGCCCTTCAACAGTCAGTTGCTCGTAAAGCGCAAAAACAAAGCCAGAGGTTGCAGTATCATCTGCAGCCACAGGCATCTTTCAAAGTGGCAATTCTTGGAGCGGCTGGGGGAATAGGGCAATCATTGTCACTGCTTATCAAGATGTCCCCTTTAGTCTCAGCTCTTCATCTTTACGATATCGCCAATGTCAAGGGAGTCGCTGCTGATTTAAGTCACTGTAATACTCCCTCGCAAGTTCTGGACTTCACAGGAGCTTCTGAGTTACCCAATTCCTTGAAGGGTGCAAACGTTGTAGTCATACCTGCTGGAGTTCCAAGAAAACCGGGTATGACCCGTGATGACCTCTTCAACATCAATGCGAATATAGTTAAGAGCTTGGTTGAAGCGGTAGCAGATAATTGCCCTGATGCCTTCATCCACATAATCAGCAACCCTGTTAACTCCACTGTGCCAATTGCAGCTGAGGTTCTGAAGCAGAAGGGTGTTTATGACCCAAAGAAGCTTTTTGGCGTCACCACGCTAGATGTTGTGAGGGCAAACACCTTTGTTGCCCAGAAAAAGAACCTAAAGCTCATTGATGTGGATGTGCCAGTTATAGGGGGACATGCTGGAATTACGATTCTGCCCCTGCTTTCAAAGACAAGACCTTCTGTTAGTTTCACGGATGAAGAAGTGGAAGAGCTAACAGTAAGGATCCAAAATGCTGGGACAGAGGTGGTAGAGGCAAAGGCAGGTGCTGGATCTGCTACTCTGTCAATGGCATATGCAGCTGCTCGATTTGTTGAGTCATCTCTTCGTGCTTTGGATGGAGATGGGGATGTGTATGAGTGTTCATTTGTTCAGTCAGATTTGACCGAGCTTCCATTTTTCGCATCCAGGGTTAAGCTTGGAAGGAAAGGGATTGAAGCACTGATTCCATCTGACCTCCAAGGCTTGACTGAGTATGAGCAGAAGGCCCTGGATGCGCTGAAGCCTGAATTGAAGGCCAGCATTGAGAAGGGTATTGAATTTGCGCAGAAGCAAGCGGTTGCTGCCTAAGTTCTATTAGCAATAAGGCAAATGAAGCTCTAAGTCTCAATATACGTGGAGTAGAGAAATCATGGCTGTCAATTTTGTTAGGATGCTTTCCTTTGATGGAAAGTTTGAAGAACTTTTACTGATGATGAGATGCTTTTATGAGTGGTTAATGCTGGTGTTGTGGATCGAGCGGATGTAGTGTTTCTATTATGAGCATGTAGCACTTTTTTAACTGACCATTGATACCACACGTTTCAAGGGATTGATCCAATTGAGATGCAAAATTTTGATATTTATGTCTTTTCCCCTTGTTCGAGTTCATGCTACTTTGGTTGTGCCCCATATCGTTGCTTCTAGGTTAATGAGAGTCTAATCTTCAAGTTTTGTGTTCCTTTGGATTATCTTGGGATGGCTATTTTGTTCGTGATTGTGTTACATGTCTTTGGATGATTGGAGGGATGTCATTGCACCCTAATTACTCGCGATGATGAATATTTCATTATATCGTCTCTTATCGATGTTGCGGTCTTATCCCAGTAAGTTTTCCACTCTGAATCTCTTCTTGACGCACTTGAAATGGCACTGGAGTGGTATGCTGGATAAAGAGCAAGCAAACTCCCGATCCAAGCTTCGAATAGTTGTCTAGGCTAATATGGAGTAGGGGATGCTTCTCAAGAGGTCAACAACCTGTGAAAACACAGTTGGAGAGTCGAAGTAAATCGGATCTCACTTATTGAAATGCACACAAAATTTATGAATGATAGCCTTATGCATAGAAAGGTTGCTTTTAAATAAAGCCATCTTGTAATGAGGCCGTGTGCGCTTGCAGGTGCTGCAAGCCTGCGACCAATTTGAACAATTCTGACATCACTCAAAGGTAAAATAAGATGCAAGCTCATCAACGCAGCCATTATTGAGATCTGAGTACGTTGTAAGCAGTTTGACAACCTTTCAAATGCCTCTGCAAGGTGCTTGTGCTACCAATTCGCTTTCTTCAGGGTCATGTTGATGAACCAGCATAGTCCTGATTGTGTATCCTCATAGACTAATCGCTCCAAAAACTGTTCTTGGATCTTCCTGCCAACACATTTTGGAATGACAAGTTTCGTCAAAATCTTGTCACGTTCTTTTTGGCTGGAGATGTTTAGGTAAGATCCTATCTGCATAAATTTTCCCCCTTCAAAGTGCCTCTCAAAAGAATTTTCAGGAGGCTTGGATGAATTCCTTCTGCATAGTTGCAAGAGTTCAGCAATGCAGACGATAGAACTATGAAGAGGGAGCTGTTCAGGCGTCTCAGGCTCTAAGACCACTCATCCAATAATACAATGGTCCTAGACAGTCGTATTACCAATCCCGAAATTCTCCCCGAGATAAAACTCACTGGTGCTCTAGCAACTTTGTGTACACCATGTCAATGATCCAAGCCTAGCCAAATGCCACTGTTCTCGGGTACCTATGCTACAGCACATTTGTTGCATCTTCTGACCTCTAGTATTCATCCCTACCAATAGTCATTGCAGGAGCAATGTCCGCCTTGAAAGTGATGAAGCCTAGAACGATCCCTGATTATTACCATCCGATCATAAACACTTGAAAGGACTTTGGCAAAGTTGTGGCAATCCACACAGATCCTGAGATTGTTAGCTAATCGAAGAGTTGTGCCAGGTGGAGTTGCAAGGATGCCAAAAGCAATAGCTAATTTCTCACTGTGATAAGAAAGCCGATAACCCTTCTCTTCGGAGCTCAGATTATGCAGCTCAGATGATATTTCCGGGACATAACCAGCAATCTTCAGCTGACTCCCAATCTCATCTAACATAGTATAAATTTCATTTTGCCGCAGGTGCAACACATCATCCACGGTGAATTCATGCACAATTCCGTTCAACATGATTGTTGTACATCCAGGCATTGTCTGAATCCCATTTTCTTTCATGAACTTTCTCACTTCTGTCACCTTTTCCCAGTCACCAACAGAAGAATAAATGTTCAGTAACAGAACATAATCCCCTGCTTCTTGAGCCTTGAGTTCGGTTAAATGCCATACTACATGTTCTCCAAGGGTGACGTGGCGATGAATCCTGCAAGCCCCAAGTAAGGTCCTCCATATCGTTGAATCAGGCTTGCTTGACATCGACAATATTAGTTCATAGGCCTGATCAAGCAAGCCAGCTCGACCCAATAAGTCAACCATACATCCATAGTGGTGGACATTCGGCATTATTTTGAAATCTTTGCTCATTCCCTCAAAGAACAACATTCCTTCATCAACCAATCCACTATGACTGCAAGCTGAAAGTACTCCTGTGAACGTTTGATCATCAGGAACAACATTTGCTCTCAGCATTGCCAGATATGCTTCAATTGCCTCTCTTCCCCTCCCATTCATGGCTAAACCAGAAATCAGAGCACTCCAAGAAACCACATTCTTAACTCGCATTCCCTTAAAAACCATGAAAGCCTTATCCATGGATCCACACCTCGAATGCATTGTAATAAGAGAGTTACAAAGCTTGACAGCATCACCATAGCCTCTTTCTTCAATATACTCGTGGACCTTTCCACCGAATTCCACAGCGTTCAAGCTAGTGCAAGCCTGAAGGACATGCAAGCAAGTAACATCATCCGGTTGGCATCCGCACTCTCCACCAATCATAGCATCAAACACTGCTAACACATCACGGGTTCGGCGATTACGTAAGTAACACGAAATCAACACGTTCCAAGCAACCGTGTCCCTCTCGGGCATTTCATCAAACACCGCACAGGCTTCCTCGCTCTTATAGCAAATCGAGTAAAAGTCCATCAAAGCAGTGAGCAAAAGGCTGTCGGATTGATGCCCGTCTCTCACAATCCTTCCGTGAATCTGCAAGCCACCCGTCAAAGACTCCATCTTTATACACGATTTAATACAAAAAGAAGAGGTCAACGGGTCAGTCCTCTGGCCGAGCCGCCGCATCTCTCTGTACAAGTAGAGCCCTTCCGCGGGCGAATCGCTCCCGGAATAAGCCCGAATCATGGCGTTGAACTCGGCCAGGGACGGGTTCTTGATCTGAGAGAAGAAGCGGCGGGCGTAGGTGACGCCACCGGACGGCGAGGACGCGGCGCGGGACAAGAAGCGGAGGGAAATGGTGGGTTCTTCGAGGGAGCGGGTGCGGAGGATGCGGGCGTGGATTTGGCGCAGATGGGACTCGTGGGCACACGACTTGATCAGAGAAAGCAAGTGCTCCGTCGCGCCCGGAGAGCACGAAGAGGGAATCGCCGGGCGCACGTGTTGGGCATCGAGGACTGTTGACAGTACTGAAACCAGCGAAGAAGAAGAAGCAGCAGAGGAAAGAGAGACGGAGCGACTGGAATTGAGGGATGCGAGCAGCTTCATGATCTTCGTTTCCCTCCGTGGGTTGACGTTCCTCCGCCGCCGCCGGCCGCCGGCCGCCGGCTACGCCGGCTGGTTCAACCCCACGACGGAACCGGAGAGACTGATCGGTCTCGAACAGAAGCCGAGGAATGCTCGAGGAGGCGTTCTTGCTCCATGTTTTAGGACAAGAACCGATGGAAGTTGGCAAGGCAGGTTTCTTCCTGCGAAACGTGCACCGAATCGCTATAGAACGGCGCGAACTCGAGGGGATGCTCGCAGGCTGATGTGAACATGCTGCGCAGCAAAGTTTTTCTAACCTTTTTCTACAATTTATTTTCTTGAATTGTTTTTTTTTTTTTTAAAATTTCAAATAAAAATCCTAAGTATTTTTATTTTCTCAAATAAGGATTTAAATGAAAATTATTTTAAATAAGAGCTTAAAATACTCATATCAATCTTAAAGAAGAATCTGAAAATTGTTATAATCCTTTTAAATAAGGATTTAGCATGGGTTTCGGCTAGCTGAGGAGGCGGGATGATAAAAGTCGACAAGTAAGTGTTAGAGTAGGATTAGCGTAAGACTAAAAAAAAAAACAACCTTAAAGAAGAATCTGAAAATTGTTATAATCCTTTTAAATAAGGATTTAGCATCGCCGGCTAGTTGGCTAGAAAAAAATTCCAACCAATCAAGGATGGTTGCGGGTTTTGATATGAAAATGTTGCGCAGCAAAAATTTTATCACTATATCTCTATAATTTTTTTAGTTGTTTTTATTCTGTAATTACAAATTGAAATGCAAATGTCTTGTTTATGTTTAATGAAAAAGATAAAAATGTCTATTTCAAGCTTTTTTTGTTTCCTTTTCTATTCACGTTGAATTTTTTTTTTTTCCATTTTTCACAATATGGAATGGGAGTGGACTTTATGTAGGGACCAATAAGAACCTCGTCATTCTTTTGAAATTTCATTGACATACACTAAATTAAGCTCTCGCATGTCTTGTATGTGGTGGCTCAAATGCATGTATCCCAAATTCATCTGAATCGTTAAATCTTATTAATCATACTTAAGAGTGGAGTGGTGAATCTAGTGATAATATCCAATGGACCGGTAAATATATTCAACTCACGCTTGCCTTACAAATAGAAAAACATGCAAGAAATTCGACTTATGATGTCCATTGCGAAGCCCTTTATTGATGAAAATGGTATCAAATTGCTGCTTTCAACAGCCTTTTTTCTTGAAAAAGATAAGCATAACTCTTTTAAATTTCCGAATCAAATTACCTTCCCCTAAAATGAAATTAGAGATGGATCTCCATAGTGATCTTGAGCCAAGATATGGTGACAAATATGCACAAATCATCGTCGTCCTCATTTCATATCTAATCAAACATGATAAACAAATGCTAAAAAAATAAAAATAAAAAGAGGAAACGGATCAAATCTACATGCTATCCTAGGTCAGACATCCAGAAGTGCACATGTACGAATCTCCTGTATATCACGATGATGTTCATGGAACAAGCTTCCTCTTCTTATAGTTGGCCTTGAAGCACGCCTGCCTCAGCCTCCTGGTCTTGTCCTCGAGCTTCAGGTCGGGCGCTTCCTCCATCAGCTTCCTCTCCCTCTCCAGCAACTCTATCGCCTCCTGCAGCTTCCTCTCGTCCTCTCCACATCCCAGTTCCTGCAATCGGTTCACGAAGATCGATTCATAAAGTGGCGCAGCGTCAAATCATCGTCCTCGTGGGTCCAAATTCGACAAAGACTGTAGAACTCTGTAGGCGTAGATACGGACCTGAACGTTCTTGATGAGGGTTTGGAGGCTCGTGAGCTTCCGGTGGGGCCACCGGCGGATTCCGACTTCCCGGCACCTCTTCTTCAGGAGCGTCAGCCCGACGTTGAGCTCCTTGGCGGCTTGTGTGATTGGCATGTAGAAGTACTCGGAGATGGCTTCGCGGGACAACATCTTGATGCGGGTCCTGGTTTCCAATTCTTTGCCATCACGTTCCACACTTAATCCTGACGATCCATTACCCATAGCCATGTCATCAGGCAAGCCTGCTCGATCTCCATGGGTACCCGACGACACCGCCTTTTTTCCCGTCTCGAAGAGCCCGTTAATTTCCTTAATTTCTTCTAATAACCCGTTCACATCGCCGAGGTGAAAGGCATTATCTGCAATGCCAGTCAATGAAATCAGAAGCAAAGACTATCATACATACTCCAAGAAATGTATCAGAGAGTTAAAATCCACACCTACCTTCGACGACACCAGCATTACTGTGCTCAACAATGTCTAAATCGGAGTACCAAGTCTCATCTGGATACGACGTTGCCAACATCGGAAAAGACTCGTGAATCGACAGATTATACTGCCAATCGAACGAAGAAATACACGTTCTTCGACTGCTTTATTTTCATATTTACAGGGGAGAAAGAGAGAGAGAAGCGTGTTAGGACTCTTTATATATGCTTTACTACTGCACCCAAAAAGCAAATGAAAGAATACAAGAAGCGGAAAGAGAAATAGAAAGAGGAGACTGGTGTAATACCAGATTCCAAGATTAGGCAAGTGATCATTCGGAAAAAACAAAAGGTCTTCATCTTTTGCGATGAAGTCGTAGTCGGAGCCCGACGTCTCGAGCTTCACTGCTTGGTGGTGATGACTGGCCATCGCCAAGGTTGTTCTCGCGCAACACTGGTGAATTCTCCAGCTTTTCTTGTACAACACTGGTGATTTCTCCAGCTTTTCAGTGGAACCGATCGAGATGGCGAGTGACGCGTTGTGTATAAATACAGATGAATGAACACCAACTGCAATTAATGTCATGGGCGATCGTGCGCCGTCCCGCGGATAAAACCGGCCATGCATATGCATGAACTACCATCATCAATCTCATTTATTGGCTAAACGCGTGTTTCTCTCGATCTTTTGAGAGTTACGAGATGAATTTGAGAGAGAGAGGAACCTAATAATTATGGGAAGGTTGCGGAATCATGCACTCGTTCTTCGATTCCAAGAAAATCTGGTAGGCTTTGGGAACACAACGAGGATTCTTGGGTTGTCAAACCCAACAAGAATTCCACTTGCATGGGGGATAGCGTTTTGTTGATGAGGGTTGGATTCGGAAGGAAAGTGCGGGAGATGTAGTACATGCATGTACAAAATACGTACGAAATACGTCATGACATGATGCGGTTTAACAAATTATCTGCTGTATCTTTTGGTGTCAATCCATAGTTAATGGCGGCTATAATGCATGAGTTAATGACCTTCAATGATGAGGGGTTTAACTTCAATGGGGGGGCTTGTGGAACAGTTACAACGTTTGGATCTCTTGGTACAGGAACCTCAGAAGTAGCCTGCATGCCCTATAAGGATGTTCCAAACAAAAGTTCAGTAGCCGTATATTTCCACGTATGTATCTACGTAAATACGGATGTATGATAGTACGTAGATAGTTCTGAACTTGGACCCAAGTAAAAAGATTCAGAAGGATTTATGTATATCTATATAGTCAGCATTGCAGATAAAATGCGTATGGTGCTCGAACTGTCGTGCATGGTCATCCATGAACTGATGATATCTTCCACTTTGTTGCCATGATACGCTTTTAACTTTTGTTTTCTAAGTAAATAAAGGAGATATGTTGCGGCTGTAACCGTTGGTTTCATCCATTATTGTGAACTTAATTAGGATTCAATCCAGACTTTTATTGCCTTCAAAGGGTCCCGCAAGATGATGAGGGCAGGGTTGTGCAGATAGCTGCGGCACAATGCCAATGGTGAAAACCATGAAGTAGTTTGAGTACATGAGAATCGTCGAATCTGATGAATCGATGCAAAGAAGAGCAACCTTGCCACATGAAGTAGCGCAAGAAGATTTGCTCGAACAATAAGATAGCATGAGGCAAGGCATTTCCGAATTCGCTTGCATCTGCCATTGCCAACCAGAACTGCGTAGTTCTCAGCAGCTCACTTTCAGTAACCTATTTGGAACTGAAATGTAAGAGTCGGAGCACCACCCGGGGCGATGAACCTCAACCAGAACTCTACTTAAAGTGGTGATGACACCAATCACAAAAACTAGAACTTGGCTTAGCCGAGAAATGCAGGGCATCAGGTCTTTAGGACTAGTCATTGTTCATAGGCTCTACCCTTTGCTTTTCCGGTATCAAAGTCAAGTAAGGCACCTCATCGGAATGAAGCCCACAAGCCGGTGATTGAACTGAATAACATTAGTCAATCTTCGCTTTAACGTCACGCTTGATCCAATCGAGCTAGAACCAGCATCGCATTCTGCATTTCACGATCATAGTGTAGTACACTAAAAAGTTGCGCGAGAATCCGAAACCTTAGTTAAGAAATCACTACTCTCTTTGAACAAGAGCTGCTAAACAAGAAAACGATGCATATGACTATCCGATACAAGCATATCCCAGCAGCACAGCATGTGCATTTGCAATAGCAAAGCAAAATAAGGGAGTACGACAAAAACCCCTGGTGCTATTTTTTTCTTTCCAAGCCACATCAGCAACAGGTTAACATTGACATCATCATAAACCTCAGTGCTTTCCTTTCCTGCCCCTTCCACGACCGCGGCCGCCTCGTCCACCACCTCCCTCTGCCTCCATGTCCTTTGCCACCACCTAACGCCCTGCTGACCCCATCTTTGGCTTTCATTTCCTCCGGCAATGGGATTATGTGGTCCACGCACTTCCTGAAGCTGAAATCATCCATGGAGTCATCTTCCCTTATAAGGAAGAAGCACTTACTTTTGAATGTTGGATGAAATCGGACTTGAAATGCCTTGATTCCTGCACCTATTTTTTTCTCTGGCTCCGAATGCCCCTTCTTAATCAACTCCAGCAACGTCATGTACTCGTACTGCATCGTGGGAGGAAAAAATTAGCATAAAGCATGGGCTATCAATACAATTATAAAGCCAAAAGCTCCAAAAAATTGAGATGTAACATGCAATTGGTTTGACTGAATCCACTACACGATTCGAGTATGACTCGATCATTCAGTATGTGATTAAATTCTTTCTCTTGGACACAAAAATCAAGCTAGTCAGTTGATGTGGTGATCACTTGTAACTAGCATGATAAAAATGTGCATCACACACCTAACAAGCAGGTAAGAGATTTTATCTGTACATTACTCATAGCATGATCAAGCTACAGCTTCTATTGGGCACATTACCAGCACAACAAGCTGCTCAGGACTTCCGAATGCTTACCAGACAAATCTTCCCGGCAAACCGAACTTACAATAGCACTTACGAAAACGATGTGCTCAGCATATTGCAATAGACCATTTCCAAATTCCAAAGACGGAGACCTGTATCTCCTTATTCGTATAAATTCCATTCCATATAGCTCGAGTGAGATCTCCATCTAAGTGGAGAACACAGACAGTACACAGCCTACTTTCAGCTGACCAATGTACAAGGAACAACCTATCTTTCCTCAGCAAAAATCACAGTTTTCTTCTACTTTTTTCTCAGAAAGAACAGTGGATGATCAAATTGATCTTGCCTCAAGCAGTAGCGAGGACATGCAATTCACAAGAAAACCCAGCTCCTTCTCTTGTCATGGACAACCCAACATCGAACACCGCCGAAAGGCGAGAAATTTGTTCGATCATTTGATTGCCATTCAACCGCAGAAACTAAGAGCTTCCGAATTCGACCAATTCAAGTCCAACCGATCGAGCCATCGCCGACACATCACAAACAAATTGCGGCGCTCAAACGAATACACTCCCGAACAATCAAACGCTTGAATTGAACTCACACTCTACCTCCAATTGCTAAACAGAAATGCATGAAATCCAGGAAAGAAATCGCAAGCCGAAGCTAAGCATTCGCATCCTCGCCGTACCTTATTGACGTTGACGTTGGCGGGCCAGAAATGGAGGAACTTGAAGAAGTAGTCGAACATCTCCACGGCCGACCCGAACTCCTTGGGCCCGACCTTGGCCGGACCCGGACCCGGACCCGGACCCTTCTCCAGGCGCTCCTCCTCGACGGACTTCTCCTCCACCTTCTGCTTCTTCGCCGCGCCGCCAACGCCGCCCTCCTCCGCGTCCTCCTCCTCCTCCTCCTCCTCCCCTTCTTCTTCTTCTTCCTCCCTCGGGCGCTTCGCCTTGGGCTCCTCGCCGCCGACCGCCGCCTCGTCGGCCTTCGGGTCAGGCTCCCCGGCCACGAGCTCCATGTCCTCGGCGGCCGGTGGGTTCTCCCCGGCGGCGAGCTCCGGCGGCACCTCCTCTGCCATGGCGACGCTAAAACCCCCAAGCAGCGATCGCGCGGTTGCGTAGGGTTTTTCTGCTTTTTGCGCGATCGAAGGTAAATTTAAAGAAAAGAAGTTGGCCAAAAAGAGAAGAAAAAAAATAAATAAAGGTAAAGAAAATAAAAATAAATAAATGGGCGTAGTGGAATTGTTAGATCTTCGCAATATCGATTATTCGCTTTGATGGAAACTATAGTGTATTTTTTTTTGATTTATTTAAGTGTCTCCAACACTTATTAACAAAAATATATAAAATACCATAGATTTATCATGTTAAATTTTTTAAGAATAGTTAATATCACAAAAAACCCAAAATATACTCACTATAATATATACATATCCAACTTTTGTTGTGTATCTAAAAATGCTAAATTTGTCCATTGTAATGTGAATACAAAAAAAAAAAAGTTATATTGTAAAAAATCTCAAACTTATACTAATATTTATTTTAGATGGAATTATAATAAAAGGGATGCATGTCATACATATATAAGTTCGGTTTTTTACTTGACAAAAAGAATAATTGGAGATATTTGTGTCACGATTGATAAATTTATGAATTTTTGTGACACAAAAAAAATTAAAGCATTCGTGTTATATAATTTGGAATTTTTGGTGATATTTGCCTTTCAGAATTGTAACATAAGTTACAAAGCCACACGATATAAGATTGAAAGATTCAAACCATTCTCTTCGAAGCACTGAAGTTAGTTCAACAATATCATTGCAGCACCCAAATCATGATTATTTTCACATTCTAATTTGAAAATTCGAAGCTAAATTATTGAATGTGAAATGGGGTTGGGTTGAGAGAAAGCCCATGAGACCATGGGCTCGTTTCTCTTTAGGCCCATGGATGAAGTCTTAACCTCTTGTTCACTCTCTCTAATCTATAATTTCACAATTGAGTCGCAAATAGACCGTTCCGCTTAGGGCGATAGGTTTTAGGTAAGGATGTCAACAGTTCGGTTTGATTCGATTTTTCAAAAAATCGAACCATTAGAAAAAAATTCCAAACCAAACCGAATGAGACCCGAATTGAATATGAACCGAACCAAAATTTGGGTTCGGTTCGATTTTTCGGTTTTTGGTTTTCAGTTTTTAATTTTTGGTTTTTGCATTTTTATTTTATTTTTTTCTATTATATATATTTTTCATTTCCAATAAATAAATTCTTATCGATTTATTGGTTTGGTTCGATTCGGTTAACCGATGAAAACCGAACCGATAAGAATTTTTAATGAGAATCGAACCAAATCGAAAAAATCGAATTTTTCGGTTTGGTTCGGTTTGGTTTTTGACACCCCTAATTTTAGGAACTTAAAACCGATCTTGTGGTGTTTATTTTTTGGAATTGAAAAATGTATTAATTAACCCTAAAATCGGCCTGGAATCGAACTAGCCAATTCTAGAGTAAACCCAATTGAGTCGAAGTTAGGAATCGAAAAACCAAGCTGATCTCCATACAAATCGGCTTAGAATCGACTAGTGAGGTGGGTTCGATTCGATTCCCTTCCCGATTAGAACCAATCAATTCAAAGTCAAGAATAGGGAACTGAACCAATCCCCCATGTGAACTGGCTAGGTACTTGTCTTGTGAGATCGGTTTGGTTCGATTCGGTTCGGTTCTTGGATTAAACTGACCGGTTGCTCATCACCGGTTTATATGCCCAGTAAATAATTCATTCCTTTCTTACCTTTTTTGGCTGGTGAAGTTATAATGACTAGCTGCAGAAGATGGGAGTAAGAATCACTCCAGATGCACAACACGGGAATGCTTTTTACCTGATAAGCACGGACACGGCAAGAACAAACGGGTCAACGGTCAACGAGATCAAAAAGTCCTGACAAGAACCCGAGGTCGTAAATCAAGGTCGCCGGTGCTGCTTCTTGGAAATGGTCCTCGGTTTGATCGCGTCAAATCCTCCCACGCCGTGATAACTGCCTTTCATAGAAAATCGATGATTTTAAAAATAGGTTTGGAAAGTGATTGTTACCATCCCTTAGAAAATACTATTAGTTAACATATTTTATCCGGTGGTATAAACGATTACTTTTATAAATATAATTTTAAATTTACGTGTTTTTTCTGTAAAATAAACGCGTCAGGTAAAAGTCGCCATAAAATGATTCTTGTCTTTGATTGGTGGAAACAAGTTTTTTTTTTCCCTAATTGAGAAGCTCAAATTTCAATGTGGATTGAAAGTTTGTCATCAATTTTTTGAGCTGAGTGTAGAAATTCAGATGTATTTTTAGTTAAATAATTTTAATTACTATATATAGCTAGAAGAACTTTCGGGACCAATAATAGGGTTAATTCTTTTAATTTAACAATTATAGAGTATAAGCGTGAAAATTTTGTTAACTGAATGTCCATAAAAGATCCTACGAGTTTCAATAAATCAGTTAAGCTCGAGCCTTCTACTTGTGCATGGTTCGACATCTAGATGGCTACTACATTATAATAATCAATGAAATATGATATATCCACTTGTAATTTAACAAAATTAAAAAGCTGTTGCGCCAACACCAAGGCGAAAAGCATGGTATGCGGCCTGCCTGATTTGCCCAAGAAATGGTCAACGAAATCCATCTAGAGTTTAGTGGTTGGCAAACAAGGGAATACCAATAGCAACACTAACTCTCATCCGGGTCTCGACTCGAGCACGAGCTCTATCTAATGTTTACACATCACGCGTGCAAATCCTCAGGAAGTTGAAATTGTATGCGCATACAAAAGCTCTTCGCAACGGCGAGTCGTAGATCGTCACACAGGAGTGCAACAATTCATTAGAAAAAGGCGAGTATTGATCAACACGTAATTAGGGCTGTCAAAATAGATCACGAACCCATATTCTAATCCATATTTATCTAAATGGGTCACCTTAAACTTAAAATATGTGCCATAATGGGTTTTAAAGCTAAAAGTCTAAGATTGATGGGTTTTAATGGTCGGTTAAACTTTCAACCCATATAATAAATAGTTCATGCTTAATTCATGTTGATCCTTCTTTGCCGGTCTCTTCTCTCATCCTCTCCAATTTCACGATTGGTGACGTTCTCCATCTGTTCACTTTGCTTCTGTTATCGTTAGATTTTCTTCTTCTGGCTTGCAACTTCACAATACTATAACACGTCATTCTTCTGAGGAAAGAAACTCAAACTTTTCATTACCACCACCTTCACGCCCTTGTCCATAACCCACCTCTCAAGCATCCTCATTAACTTTACAAGTCGGTACATGGAGCAGCACATTCTTTGAAAGCGATATTTCGAGGAGAAGAGTTGGTAAAATTGGATTTCCTATCGATTCAAGTCACTAAATTTGCATCAGATATGAAAATGGATCATAACTGATAAAAATAGATTAATTCGAGTTAGACCATTTTTAACCTGACCCCGACCTACATTTTTGATGAATCTACACGTAACGAATAATGTACAATATACCAAACTCTATCCGCTAAATTAATGAGATAAGTCAAAAATTGAACATCTAGAAGGCTATAGAACTTGGCAATTTGGCCGGGGGTCATCAAGTGGCCTAAGAAAGATCCACGGATTACAAGATGAGTTATAAGATGAGTTTCTAGATAATTAAAGGAAATGCCGGACCGTGACGGCGACGGCGGTTCTTAACGGCCGTCAGTCCTTCCGTCCCCCGCGCGGGGTCAAGACGGCAGAAGCAAACGTCAGTTTCCACGAAGCGAACTTTCGAGAGCGTTAACGTCAGTTTCCACGAAGCGGACTTTCGGAAGAGTTAACGTCAATTTCCACAAAAAACCGGACGTGCCGAGGCGTTAACGTCCCCACACACCACCCACCGGCCGCTCCGTCGTCGTCGTCGTCGTCGTGCGTACAAAACTCGCTCTTCTCCTCCTCCTTCCTTCCTCCCTCCTCTCCTCTCCTCTTCTCTTCTCTTCTCCCCCCTTTGCTGAATCTCGCCTTCTCTCTTGGAGCTCCCGGACCCGACCCGGAACCCGCGTCTGCCCCGACCCGGTTTTCCTCAGGTACGATCCGGGCCTCGACGGCGTCGGTTTCCGGCCGCGTTCGATCTGGTGCTGTCATTGTTGTGTTTCTTTTTGGGAGAATTAGGGTTCCGGAGTGCCGATTTGGGTTGGGTTTTTGTTGTCGTCCGGACGCGAATGGCGCCGCCCGTTGTGCCGGATTGTTGATGGCGACGAGGCGGAGGAGTCGTCTGCGGGCGGTGTTGTTGTGGTTTTTTTTTTTTTTTCGGGGGTCAACGCGGGACAGGGGAATCCTCGAGGTCATCGGGGTTGTGCCGAGGGTCGAGGATCGGGGTTGTTTCGCGGTCGGTCGGTCTCGCGTTGGTGAAGTCCGTCGTTTCGATTTCTCCCGACCGGTTGCCGAGAGCCGAGAGAGGGAAGTCAAGATGGCATTTTTGGTCTGTGGAGATGGGAAAGGCCCGGTCTTTGTTTCAGTATGTGGGGTGCATTTGTGGGGAATGATGGATTTGTCTGGCGAAGACGGGGGTTTGTCGTAGAAAGTGATGTCTTTTAAGTGGTGCTTCGGTTTCTCATGGAGTAATTGGTGAATCTTGTTTTTCACAGTCTAAAAATGGAACTCAACAGCTTATATTTCTGATTGTATTTTAATTGGTGCAAGTGCTGAATAATAAGAGAGGGTGGAGAATATAAGCACCCGGACTGGGAGTATCTCGAGATAATTACAGTCATTGATTTTTTCAACCGTCAAAACCGCTTGGTTTGTAGATATAAGATGTTTAATTGGTTCTCCTTCCCTCAGCAACGTCGTAGCTCAAAACATGCTTCTGTGCCTTCAAAGCAACTTAAGTTGTGGAGATTGACTGTTGCTTGGTTTGTGGGGTGTGTTTTACTTGGGATTGATCCAATTTTCTGTTAAATCTTTTGATGTATCAGGAAATTTCTTCATAATCGGAATGAGTGAGCATCTTGTCCTCTGTGTGGATCACTTCATTACACCCGAGAGATCACAATCTCTTGAAAAGGCTGCAAAGCCTGCTGGAGAGGGTTCATCTTCTCACACCGCTGATCCGGCAACCTCTTCTACTGAAGTCGAGGATATACAAGTCATCAACACATGCGAAGAAGAAGAACCTCTCATTCAGACTGTTGAATGTCGCATTTGCCAGGAGGAGGATAGCATTAAGAATTTGGAGACTCCTTGTGCTTGCAGTGGCAGTTTGAAGGTTTATGCTTTTTTGGGTCTCTTTTTCCTTTTTTTTAAAGACATAATATATTGTTATTTGTGATTTTCTTCATAATGTACCAGCTGCCATGTCACATATTTACTTGGCTATTTTTGTGCTTCCAATCAGGGTAGTGGTATACATGCTTGATTACATCAGTTCTGAGGGTTGTATCTGTGGGTGTTGCTGCTCTGTGTGCTTTAGCTTTGCTATGTTAATCCAATGGGGTTGAAGGTGCTGAAAAGTTTGCTTGTTCCTATAGAAGCCTGACCTCAGTGTATCTGGTCTGGAAGGGTTGGAAAATTACAACGAGAATATCTCATCTTTTTTTTTTTCTATAAAATAGAAACCTGAATGTTTACTTGAGCATCATTAGCGTATAATCAGATGCACTGAAATCCTGGTCCAATGGTTTTGTTTTCTTTTGTGTGTAGTATGCTCACAGGAAATGTGTGCAGCGGTGGTGTAATGAGAAAGGAGATGTAATTTGTGAAATATGCCATCAGGTAAGCCCCTCTTAGCACCTGAAACGTTTTTTACAACTACCTAATTTGTTGGTTGCTTGATGTGTATAGGTGCTCACACCTGAAATCGGCAATGCTCAGTAAAATTGCTTCTTGAAATTGCATTAATCTTTTTGTTCCCTTCCTCTTCAAATATAATTATGACGTAGCGCAGTTATAGTCTTTCCAAATGGCTGCTAGGTTGTATGCTGCATTTTACTAGGATGATTTGAAGAAGAGAGAATTTTTATTCCCCTCTCATTTTTCTTTATAAGTTCTGATCTGCCTCTGACTGCTCCATAAAATAAATGGCAATTTGTCAAATACCGTACTGCCTCCAACTAAATACTATATGACTCAATATTGTCTGCATGCAGTTACTAAAATTATCCAATTTTATGGATTATTGTTTTTCTATTCCACTTACTGGGTAGAGGCTTGTTTGATGTTACCATTGTATGGATTGATGGTCACTTTCTGAGTGGCAGAGTTTTTCCATATTTACTGATGCTAGGGAAATTTCATTGTTGATGTTTAGGCTTATGAGCCTGGCTATACAGCCCCACCGGCTCCCCCGAACTCTGAAGACGCTGCAATTGACATTAGGCAAGAGTTTACTTTAATATGCTTGTACTATTAACTAGTTAGCTTTATTTTAACTTGTTGCAATGATTTATGGTGAATGAAAACTACTGTGTGGATCATTTTGTTGTGTAGGATTGATGTTAAAAAGTTTGACATCGGTTGGCTTCTAATTTGCACTTGTCAATGATTCATTATTCCTAATAATGGCAAAGACTCTTTTTCTTTTTCCAATTATAATTCTTTGACTTAGTTGTCGTTAAAGATGTTGAGGACCTCATAAAGTTTCCTGAATTGGTGATTTTGCCCTTTTGTTTCGGACACACTTGCCATGACGGTAGATAAAGAAATTATTGCATATGAGTCGTATATTTCCAGCCAAAATCCTATGAGTGGAATTACTGTCCTCTCAACTTGCATCGTCAAGAGTTTATTTTCTTAGACATTTTGCAGAGGACAGGATGGTAAGGTAAAACCTTAGTGCATTGTGTGGGTTTTTTTTTTTTTTTTAAATATATATTTTATTATGAAGGAAAAAACTTTGTACCAGGTCAGATTGGATCATATTGATGTCTTATATTTCATGTTTGATGTGCAGTGAGAGTTGGACGCTGTCTGGTGCTCCTCTGGATTTACGTGATCCTCGTATTTTGGCAATGGCTGCAGAACGCCATTTTCTGGATGCAGAGTATGATGAATACGCTGACACCAATGCAAGTGGAGCCGCATTTTGCCGCTCTGCGGCTCTTATTGTGAGTCATAAATTATAATGGTCTTGTTTGTCATGTGATTTGGAGATGCATTACATTTTGATAAAATCACGTCACTTAACATGGGGCCCTGAAGTGACAATGTGTTTCTGATTCCTTGGACTCACAAAATTTCAGTTTATGCATGCACACTTCACCTGCTTGTCAATTTAAAAAAATCAAAATCCATTCATGAGCGCAGGGAGGGAAGGGGGTGGGTGGAAGGACTTACGTCTTTGCTTCTCACAATATTATTCTGACATCACACAAATGTCAAAAAACTGCGCTTGGATTTTGCAATTTTTCCTTTTTTAACTAGATTTACCCTTTTGATGGCAGTTGATGGCTCTTTTACTCTTAAGGCATGCCCTATACCTCACCAATGGTGATGATGAAGATGATGCATCTGCATTTTTCTCTGTGAGTGTTCTATTTTCTTATTAACTACTTGAGGTTTTATCAGTTATCTCTTGTGGCATTAGTTTACCGGTTTTTTCTTTCCAGCTGTTCCTGCTTCGAGCTGCCGGCTTTCTTCTTCCTTGCTACATTATGGCTTGGGCAATAAGTATCTTACAGCGGCGAAGACAAAGACAGGTTTGGAGTGACACTTTCATTTTTATTTTTTTAATTATCTTGAAGGAAATTTCATCCATCTTTTAATCCTGTTAATACCTTAAGTTTATGCATAAGTATTTAAGAATTTGCTAGAGGAAGCATGTTAGCTACTTGGCATACTCATTTCTATCAATTTGCTAGATTAAGACGCGTTAGCAGATAACTTTGGAAGTGCACTATCTGGCTGGTGGCAAGGTTGTGCAATGTGGTTTTGGTTCTTGTAATCAGTCTCCTCTCTCTCTCTCCCTGTGGAAGAATTCTTATCTGTCTCAGCTGGGAGTCTTGTGCATTTTTTCTTGTTGAACTTGCAGTTTGATATCTGTCCACACAAGAGAATAGGGGGTTGTCTCAGTGGTGGCCAAACTCTTGTTGTTTCATGACTAGGTGATTAAGTAAGCATCTACTGGTAAAACTGTTAAATTTAAATGATTCTCCATTCCTTGAACCAGGAAGCTGCGGCACTTGCAGCAAGTGAAGTTGCATTCATGCTACAGGCAGGACAGCATCGTGGTTTGCAGATCACAATAGAACCAGGACCTTCGGTGATTCCTCATCAGGAGCCAGTCCAATCATAGGAGGCCGAATTTCTGGGCATCTGCATTACAGAAGAGTGTACTTTTACTGGTGGTTCTATAGCAGTGAGAAACAGGGAATATATAATCTATCTATTTGAAGTGTGACGTATGCATTCTTCACCTGAAAATACTCTTGAGGTTACATCAAGATTTTCTGTGTACATAATCTCCAAATCTCGCTGGGGGAAGTTTGTTTTCACTGTTTATAAATCCGGATAGTCACCTGAGCTGTTGTATCTGCGAGATGCTGTGTATGAGATAATCGTATTTGTCTTCTACTGTCGAAAATTTCTGGGTTGAAAGAGGAAGCATGTCTTCATGCTTAATCTCTTCCTTTTTCTTTGGTTATTCTGGTACTTTTCCGGTGGAAATGGACGATTTGATTCTTTGTTACGGAGTGCGGTGGTATTGTGTCTCCCTCGATTTCAAAAGAACTTAGCATTCGCGCCCAGGAAAAATTTCAGCTATAGCTAGTCTTTGCCTTTTTCGGGTGGCATTCTGTCTAATCCGAGATGGAGACAAAGCAAAAGCGCAAAGCGAGTTCGTGAAGAACATGAAACTCAAGACTAGCAACTTTTTCGGTTGAGTGGATGGGCAGAAATTCAAAGTTAGTGGGGGAAGCAAGCCTTGGTTTTTCACTTTTCGTTTTATGCCTTTCTTTTCCCCTGGAATAATCTGTTGGACACGCCCTCGTCCCCCCCTATTTTAGGTTTGCTTTATTCTTCTTTTGGTGCTCGGTTGGTTAGTCTTAGTCACCCTCCATTTTGAGCATAGATGCTGCAACGGCTTGGATAATATCTTAGAAAGGACTAGTTAGGCACATTTGATATAAAAAAGCTGGAATGATAGGGAAAGAAGAATGGGATCTGGATCGGTAGATCGCTTGCAACATTGGCATTTCGTGATTGTTATATGCCCTTGGCACGAGGGCTGGATCGACAAAAGACGAATAAATGCGGTACGACAGCCAAACGGCCTAATTTTGTCGTGGGCGACTGTCTTAAGGTACTCCTAGGAGACGAGACAATAGCCATGTTGGCATCAGCCCCGCATGTTGTGCCGTCTTTACCTCGAGTTCCAAAGACTTCCTTTTCCCTTTTTCTGGCCGTGATTTTGTTGTGATGACCCTGAGGAATGCAAGATGCTCAGCACAATGGGGAAGATACTTGGCTTCCCCAAGAATGTAGGCAGGTCTCCAGGTTTCACTTTTGTTCAAATCTGTCAAGAGTCTTCCTACACAGCCTTACTGGCTTCCATGGCAGGCTTATCATTGGGGTGGATCTTGAATTGTCTTTATTTCTCTCAGGACCCCACTCTCTACTTTACGCTTTCTATTATTCCTAAATGCAATAAATAGTGGGACACAGGCTTACTCTACAACCATGAGCTACAGAAGAAAAGACAGTCATAACTCCAGTAATACCACAAACCAGTCAGTTGAGCAATAACCCCTTCTTCCTCCTGCTTTGCCCAGTTTTCCTCATGGGACTTGGAAGTTCCAAGGTGGCAATTGTTCTCATCTGTTTTGGAGTCCTAGCCCTTTTGGCACATAATGCTTCGGCCACGAGACGTATGGGTCCTCGTCTTAGATTGGAGAGAGAGCAATCAACTTTCCATGACGGCCTGCCTATTTTAACAAGGAATCTTTCCATCACCAAGCACCTACAGGAGCAAACTGCAGCACCTGCGCCTTCAACGGCATTTGACCCTAGCCAAGCAAACAAGAGAGGAATTCCAGGAGGATCTGATCCCATTCACAACAGATATGGACATTCTTAAGCCACGGCTTAAAGAGCAGAGAGCTTACCAGGTAATATCTTGGGAAGGAAAGGGTGCCTCGTTATGGCGTCGAACATTTTGTTTGGAGGATTACATGCATTTTGGCAGATCTTCTGTATATTTTTATGTAAGTTTAGGAGTCTTTTGTCAAGGTGAAGAGAGGCAGTTCAAGTCTTTTAGATCAGCACCCACTCATACAGCACACAAGTTACACATAACAACTGCAACTGTAGCTTCGTTATTTGCATATAAGGTTCTTTCCTACATGTTTTGAGATGAAATGCTGGACAATGCTTATGCTCAAATGATAGACAATGCTTCTGAACTATTTCACTCAGAGATGATTTCATCCTGGCAACTGTTGCATTTGGTTTAGATGCTGATAATTAGGAACATAACAACAATCAGTTTCCGTGTGATGTAAATTTTCTAACAATAAACACCCATCTCTAATATTTACTGGAAACAAGTACTCATCTAAATGGTCGTCCTTGATACCAATGAAAGTACAAAGAAAACCATTATTGTGAAAGCTAAGCCATCAAGATGGACAAAAGAAGAGAATTTCCTCCCATATATATATAATTCACAATCTTATGTGGTGTAAGCTTAAGTGGCTGCTCTAAAGTCAGTTACCCTTAAACAGTCGCGATCTGCGGTATCTATTCTCTCTGTAAAGTTTGATTCGCCCCGAAGATATCTTCCTGGAGACTGCTTGCCAAATCATATCTACCGCATCATCGGGTTGGGATGGATATTGGAATTCAAAATGTTGTGCAACTTCTTTCAGTCTCTCCCACATCTTGGTCCATTTGTCCTCTTTTATTCCACGGAGAAGATTTACCAAGTAACCTTTCTTTACAGCGTCAGCAGCACGGACAAATAAGCAGAACTCTGAGTAGTCCAAAACATCTTCAAATGGTAATTCAATCTCATCGCTGATTATCACAGGGACACAATGATTTACAATGGCATCGAAAAGGCGATTCGAGGAGGGGGTGTCACCAGCGATATTCAAGCAGAATTTCGATGAAGCCATTCCTTGGCCTGCCTTGTGGATCCCATTCCTTTGAACACTTCCAAATGCAAAGTGCATGCCCTTCTCATCTTTGAGAAGGTAATACAATTCTTGACGAATCACACCTCCCTGTAAAATGAAAAGCATGAAGACATAGGTGATGGGCAATTTAAAGCTGAAAAAAAAGTGTGGATGTGACAGGAAATAAACCAAAAGATGACTGATTTCAGTGGAAAATGGCCTCTTTCACAAGGCAAGCTGAAAGAAGCAACCTCATGCCAAAATAGGAAGAAGGTTCAAGATTTGGACAAAGATGATATAAGCTCCATCGTGATCTCCACAAAACTGCTTACGCAATAAATCCTTGTCAACTGGTAAAATAAAATATTTTTACTTTAACAAAAAACCAAAAGGCACTTACATCTTTTCGGTAAACTGCTCCTTGAAAATATGCCAGTATAGGGCGCTTACTGAATGGAGCAGATGCATCGCCCCGTATGGTTCTCACAACATGCTTGTATGGAGCAATTATATCCTTCTCAAGGTTAGCTATTTCCGCCGGATATCTACCAAAATCCGCAAGCACAAACATTGCAGAACCCAATTTCTTTCTCACATCCAACATGCTATTTGGATGGTGGGCTACAATGATATGATTCTTCCCACCCATCTGCTTCCACTCATCCCGGCCAGTTAGATACTGCACCAGTTTACTCTGTAACATCCTGTTGACACTAATTTTATCCTTCCCATGAAGCTTAGAATGGCGATTGTAACTGAGAGATGAGAAGAACGGCACAAAGATTACGTCTGCTAGGCTCGAATTATTCACTCTGATAGCAGTGCATGGTCTATCGATGTCCAGGATTTCCGAGGATAGAAGATCAAGAGTGAGCCAATACTCTATACTATGCTGTAAATTCAAGCCACCAGGATAAGTTGGGATTTGAGCTGGATCTTTGACATTTGGCCAAGTTTCACCAGCGTATCCCTTCCATCCCAGCAATCCAAAATGAAAATCAGGAGGCAAGTCATACATAAAAACTTTCAACAGAACCTGATCAGGATCGCATGCGCCTTTTCTTTGCCTTTTTTGAGAGATAAAATTTCCGCCACTGTCCGTAAAACTAAAACCCTCCCCTTGTCCTTCTAGACGTACTTTATGCTCAATTTGCGAAGTCATGGATGGTAGGGAGGAAACCTCAGCCTGTTCATTTTTTGCACTGGGTTTCAAATAAACGGATGTATTATTAACAAGAATCAGCTTCAAGACTTTGGTAGATATGGTCGAAGTATTACTGAATTCTAGGAGGAATAGAGAAGAGAGGATCAAAAGGAACATGGAAGCGGTTATTATGTAAAAAAGGAACCTCGAATGGAGCACGCTTTTCTCCGACATGCTGGATTCGAAAGGAAAACAGTTGATGCTTCTCAAGTTTGATCTGACTGCATCAAGAACTATCAAAAGACACTTTCCTACTAATCAACAAGCTACAGATTTCTAGAAAACGTTAATTCTCTTTCAGGAACCTATGCATGATCACCCCCACTTTTTGACCACCCGCTCAATGTTTCAACTCCGGCTCCTCGAAGAGAACATCCAGACTTCCTAAATGGTAACTCAGAAGTCCCCGATTCCATTACAAAATGGAAACCCGGTCTCAATCCCTAAAACCCTCAAGGGTTTTGAGAGATATTCCGACAGCAGTCTGATTCACAACATCTTCACCAGCAAACCAAACCGTCCACGACAACCAGAAAAATCACATATTTCCTTCTCCAAAATGGGCATGATAAAAAAAAGGAAAGATTTGGTTCTGCAGAATCAATAAAATACCAGAATCTTCCCTCGCTTATGTTCTCACTCCAAGATTCTTTCTTGGGATTGCAAGAACATTAATGGCGAAACATTCATCCCAAACAAGAGAAAAAAAACCCGATCATCCAATCATCTCCGTCTCTGCCAAGAAAAAAACAAAAAAAGAGCACAAAGAAATGCTGTCAACCTCGAACAGAAGCTCGAAAAATCGAAACTTCATCAACTGGGTTCTCAAGGACTGCGATCATCTGAACTGGGTCAATCAGTTCTTGACAAACAGATGAAGAGAGATCGATGTACCTGGACACCGCGGCCGATCCTCCGAGGGTTGAGGGGTGCTCACAGACTGTACAGCACAAAAAGAGAAATGCATGTCCTGTACATAAATATAAGGCGGAGGCTATATTGATCGAAAAGCTGAAGAAGGGTTTATTAACGAGTCCCTTGTACAGGTTTCTTGTATCGCTTAATTGTCATTATTTAACCTGATCATGCTTGCCCCTTTCCTTTGTCAGCTTATGCTGCTGCCGCGGTGGCGCGCACCCACAGAGAGAGAGAGAGAGAGAGAGAGAGAGGCTTTTTAGTGTTAAATATAGTCTGAAATGGTACCTTTACCATTAAATCCTACCATTAAATCCCTAATTTCCTTCGGAAGCAACCTCACTTTGGCGCTTTTCCCAGTTCCCCAAAACTTAAAAAAACTGTTTCCTCACCCACAATTCTATATCTGAAATACAGACGAATTCTCAAAGAAAATCATTTACTTTCTGCACTATTTGATTATCTGTTGGCATGTCACGATCATCCGTTCGGTAATTCTTGATGCAATCGGGATCTTCTCCAATGGTTTGGTGGGGAATGGAGAGAGGCATTAGCTGGCTGTGATTGGTCGATTTTATGGTAAGACATCATCACTTTTGTTGGGGTTCGGAACTAGGAAGGGAGGGAGGTTCAACTAATCGACCAAGAAGTCTGTTGATGTGGAGTTGGGTGGTTCATGCAAAGTTGGCTCGACACAACCACATGTTGAAGCAGACTCTGTCCAAGAAAAGAAACAATTTTTGCTGGTAAGCAGCCCGTCTTTCTTTCTTTATATTTGTGTAACAAAAAAAATAAAAATTGCCCCAAATTGGAGAATTCTTTTGAGCGACTTGAAAAGGTACAACCCCCCATTGCTTGCGGCCGAAAAAGAAACAGAAAAAGGCTCGATTGCTTGGAATGGAACCCCATGAATTAATGGAAACAATTCAAAAATCCAAAGCACGGTCAACTCTACGGTTAGCTTCGTGTGGATCAAAACAAAAAGATGTTCTTCAGGGATTTTTAGTTTTCAAGTTAAATTGTTAATTTGTCCAAGCTATTTTTTGTTTGTGGAGAGCTCATGATGTTAGAACACTCATGAACGAAAATATCAGAAAGAGAAGCGAAGATATGTGATGGGGAGGAGAGTAATCAGAGGATGGAGGCGAAATCGGAGATGGGCTTCGCTGCTCTTCGCAAGGTCCGGAGGGGGCGTGCAGATTTTCATGGTTGCTTATGTTGAGAAAACTTTCTAATATATTTTGAAAACGACAAAATCTTCCATATGTATTTAATGACTTTGATGATAAAATTTTCAGGTAATATTCTTGGAGCAACTCAGATCGAGTTTGATTTATTAAACTCAAAGACTTAGTCGTCTATTCAAGAAGTTCTGATTCTCTATGTCAAAAATATTCAAAAATATTGTTATGTCATGATCAAGGACAACGGTATAGTTTGTGTGCTCCTCACACCCTCAGACATTATGAGAAGTTTTTAGATCTTAACAATTAGTTTGGATCATGTAACAGGCAATGCTAGTAATTTGGCCTGGATTTCTTTCTAAATATATTAATTGTCTATCCAAGAAAGATAAATATCAATGCAATCTTTCCATAAAAAGGATTTGTAATTTGAGTGATAGTCATATGGAGTCAAGACCTTCTTTCCTAATGAGAAAGTATACTTATGGAAACCCAACCTCTCTTGTATGGATAGTTGAATCAAGGGAGACTTTAATTTACAATCCAAGAAGCAATTAGATCTTCTCATATCATTTATGTCCAACGGTATGGTTGGATAGATGATCCTCAAATTTTTTGTCCAACGGTCAGTTTGGATATTGATGAGTATAAAAGAAGATCGTGGTGCTGAAGGAAGTATAATATTTGAAGTCTAAAATTCTAGAGTTCAAAGAGAGCTTCGATATTACATGATTGTCTTCATGAGCTTAAATTGTAATATCTAAGAGGTTGTGTTGCTAAGAGCGTGAGATCAAAAGTATCGATCCCACATACTTGAGTAGAGAGTACTTAGACATTGTGATTTCTAGTTGATTCTCTAATGAAATTCAGCCAATAAGCTGTCAGTGATTAGTTAGTGCAGGAAAGTGGACGTAGACTTATCATAAGCGGAATCACTATAATTGTTGTATGCAATGTTCTCTATCCTTTAATCTTTCATTCATTATGCTTGATAGTTTATTGCATGCAATAAGGTCTGATCAGTGCGTAGTTCATCTTCAAACATTGTTCATTTGCAATATTGAACTCGATTATTATAAATTTCGTTTAATCATCCATTTGACATCTTATTCACCCTCTTTAGGTTGTTCTAGCCCCAACAGCTTGTGTTAGCGAAATATTAGAGATTCTTAAGATTTTTTATAGGATTTTTTTCTTTGCTAGAGACAATTATGATATTATTGCTGGTTTTCCATATCTTTCAAGATTATATGTATATCACTCTTGATTGTACATGTCTTGATTAATATATATTACGTTAGATAGTCGTCTTATAAAGCCTATAAATAGGCATATCTTCATTATAATATATCAAAAAATACAGAAAATTCCCTAATTCTATTTTTGGCTTTATTATTCATAACTTGGTATTACAGCCGACATTCCTTAGAAAATAAATGCACCAGGTGCACATCGCACCCCTAGCAAAATAAATCCATCTCCCTCTCGAAATTGTTCACTCAAATGTCTCATTCGAGTCTTTGCACAATATCATTTATTAGGTATATGCACTAAAGCAACCATGTAATAGTTACATATTAGGGATTATTTAATAGCAAAGAAATATTCATTCATAATTCCATGAATGAGTTCATAAGATTAGTTAGGATTTAATCTATTCTTAAAGGGTTAAGAATATGCGTGACAAGTTTGCAGTTATACTAAATCTTTAAATAGTTCCTGGTTGATGAATCATTGAGAGGATACTAATGATTCTGTTGAGACTGGTGTGTTCTCAAGTTTTGCCATTCGGTATTGGATACCTAAGGGGATAATGAGTCAAAAGTCATTAGATATTGTGATATCCGAGCTAGAATAGAGGTGCTTGTCTCACACAAGTTCATTGAACATGACATGCATATAACGATTGGCAACATGAAAACTTTTAACGGGGTCAATATCTAATCATTCATGCTTTAATTTGGTGTAAGATCTTTAGACCTAAGGTATGATGGTACTTGTATGTTGGATGGCTATGGTTCACAAATGCGCATATTGATGCTTCGTCGAACTGTCTCTATACTTGATAGTCATAGTTTATTCACATATGAAGGCACATATGTGCGCAATATGGAATTTGTCTTCTTATTATATATAGATATATAAGATTGATATCCTATACAATCTAATCGTGACATTATATTAAAATCCTTGACTTGGATTGTAATTGAGAATAAATGGTTCATGTCTCGTAGAATACATGTCAATTAGACTTTGGCATATGATTGAATTGATGGCTTGATCAATAATTTCATGGCCTTTGTTCGATTGAGACATGGTGAGATAGAATGATCAGATTACACGATTGCTAAAGTTGACTAGTTCATTATGTTTTTGAAACACTTCACATTGTCTACGTGACCATGATATATTGCTAGATATCACTCATGGTTTGTAAGATTATGAGATTGATCTGGACAATCAATTCTCTAGGTTGAGCTAATGTGTTAGTATAAGTCTTATGGCTAGCTTAGTGATGAATTTGGGGATGTCACACACAATAACTAATTAGAATTGCGTTGAATGAGAGGGACAATATTGCAAATGTGTTTGTAGTTGAGCCAATTGGATTGAGTCGGATTAAAATAAAAGATTTGAAAAGAGTTTCAGACTTTACAAATTCTGAAGCGGGTTTCAGACTTTATGGTCGAATCAAAGATCTAAAGTGCATTCGAATTCGATGATCGAATTAAAAATCTTAAGTGAGTTCAGAATTAATAGCCGCATTAATAATTTGAAATGAATTCAAAATTAATGGCATCAGTAATGATATGAAGTAAGTTCAGAATTAATAGCCAAATTAATGATCTGAAACGATTTTAGACTTAACGGCTAATTGTTTTTTTTTTGGTTGGTCCTATTCTATTCCTATTCTAACGCTTACTCTCAGACTTTTGCCCTGCTTCATTGCAAGGCGTAGGAGTCGAAACTCACTTTTGAAACTACATCGTTCCCACCCCAACTCCCTTGAGAAGGTGGGGATTCGAACCCCCCACCTCCCCCTTCCAAGTTGGAAGGGTGGCCATTGGAGCAAACCCCAGTGGTTACTTAATGGCTAAATTAAAGATCCAAAACTATTTCAGATTTAACGGTTATATTAATGTTCTAAAACAATTTCAAACTTAATGGCCATATCAATGATCAGAAATGGTTTCAGAGTTAATGGTCACATTAATAATCGGAAACGGTTTTAGAATCAATGGGCAGTTTAATAATCGGAAGTGGTTTTGGATTTAAATAAGCAATTAATGTTCTGAAATGGTTTTAGATGTAACGATCAAATTAAATTTTTGTAATGGCTAGAAAGTTAATGCCTAGAATAAGACTTGTAACCATTATAAATTAATGCCTGGAATAATGTTCTATAACAATTACATAATTAATATTTGAATTAGTGTTTAAAACAGTATCAAAACTTACATTTATTAGGTGTTACGGTTGAATTAATTCTTTGAAACGGTTTTAGAGTTAATGAGCCAATTTAAATGTGATTTGGGACTGATTTTAAAAGGCAATCGATAGAGCAGATCACATGATGATCGATGATCGACAATCGATAATTGAGAGTGTTGATAATGATCAACCAAGTCATTCTCATACGAGAGCAATTGCTAGCACTAATCATAGTGGTGAGATCTCTTAATTTCTCTTTATTGTTCAACGTGAGATTGGTGGTGTGCCTAAACTAGAGCTTGACATTTGTGGGTTGGATCTAAAGAATGTCAGAACCTACATATGAAGAGATCGGATGTTTTGAATCTAAAGAACATTAGAACCAGTATTACTAGAGGACATTAGATGTTTGTGGTCAACATTCCAAGAACGTTAGAACTGGTGTTACCAGGACATCAAACTCTCGTGATCAGAATTTGAAGAAGCTAAAACCAGCACTGTGAGGACATCAGACATTCGTAGTTAGATTTTGAAGAACGTTAGAAACAAAATTTTTTGAGTAAGAACCAAAGGTAATGTGATTACTCTACTTCTCATTTCTACATATTTTTATTAAAATATACGAACAATGCTTTTAAAAAAATGTGTACGAAAGTTTTTACTTCCGTTGCGAATCAAACTTTGATTCAAATTTACCTATGCATGTGTTTTTGTTTATCGAAATAAATCCCAACATCTTTCGCTGAGCAAAGTCCAACTTATTTCGTTCGCTGTAGCCATGCCAACCACATCAGCCGCATTTGTTAGGTTAATGTCTTGACAGGAAAGCCAACTGCAATAGATACATGTTATTTGGCTCAAATGCCTATGATTTTTTTTTTTCACGTATCATTTTGAGAAGCTCACACCATCACCAGTCTTACCACCCTCAAACAAACCAAATTTGGTAGACGCTGCCTCCCATAGCCCCTCGGTAGCGTCCTTAAGTTTTCATAACACGCTAGCATTAATTCAAACTCTAATTGACTTCGTTGGACTCATCTTGAGTTTGCAGGGATGTTAGCCATATTATATTATAGATTTTGAAGATTTTCTATAGGATATTTTCTTATGTTAGAGACAATTATGATATCATTGTTGATTATCCATATCTCTCAAGATTACACGTATATCTTTCCTAATTATGCATATATTGATTGATATATATTGCTTTAGATAGTTGTCTCATAAAACCTTTAAATAGATAAATATAACTTTCATTATGATATACTGAAAGATATAGAAAATTCCTTCCATTTTTCGCTTTATTATTCTTAACTGCTTGGAGGAAACACGCCCAAGACTAGGTCTTTGTCATTGCAGTTGCTGTTGAGCGAGAATCTATGAGAGGGTTTAGTGTTAATGTGTTTCAGTTCTGTTCAAGTTTACAGCCAAAAACGAACAAATCTCATGATGCCCGATTATTTCACATATTATCCAGATTAGAAGGAGAATCGACTGGAAGGCTCGAACTTTATCGGATCGGTTCGGTCCTTTTTGATACCCTTATGACCAAGGGCTTGTATTAAAGAGCCGGATATCAAATTAATGTAATTTTTTACCTCTGAAAATCTTAATCTTTCTTCCTCAAGTGACATGCTTGGCGCTAATTGAAAATTTCTTGGAACAGAAGGAAGGAAAAAAGAAGAAGGAATCCTTATAGTAAAAACTAAAAAGCAACAGGAAGGATCCAAAGTGAAAAGGTGTCGGCCATTGCTGCTCACTTCCCAGAAAGGGAACCCAATGTACGAAAGCGAATCGGTGAGACCACAATGGGCCGGGGACTGTTTTAAACGGGTCGGACCTTAAAGTGACTGTAGGCTGGACCTAATGGGCTCAAGATAGCCCAATAGAGGAAGACCATCCAGTCAGAGCCCAATAACTTTGAGTGGGCCCAATGCGAAGGTTCATTTGAGATTGATGGCCCAACAAAATTTATTGATTAATTGGCGAAAGTCTACGAGAAAAATTCCCATCTAAAAATTAGTCATATGGATATGTAGCATGCCAAAAATTGTGTTCTCCATTCAACATTTGCCAAGGCCCTATCAATGTACTCAAGATACGGCTTCCTATACAATGGCCTGTTAACTCTTTGCAATCGAGGGCCATACGTTTGTTCGATTAAGTTGGCTTGGATCAATACTTCCAATTTAATGAGTATTAGTAAAGGATCCATGGATAAATATAGAAAAAGCATGAAAAAAAAAGGTTCAAATGGTATGATCCTTTCGTCACCCCAGAATGAAAGGGGCGATCTCGTAGTTCTTAGTTTGTGAAGATACATTGTTATATGTTCCATTTTATTTTCCCATTGAGGCCGAACCTAAACCTGTGCTTGAGAGATAGCTGTCCATATACTAATAAGAAATGTATAAATTCTCGAGAAGAGAGGAGCCGTGGGGGTCCCCTCCGGACCGCCCGGATCCCATTAGTGAATAGAAAGTTGGGCCATCATCAATTTCTTTGAGTTTCATTCTTGTGAATGTACTCCCCAGGCGGGATACTTAATGCATTAGCTACAGCACTACACAAGTTGATATGTATAATGCCTAGTATCCATCGTTTACAGCTAGGACTACTAGGGTATCTAATCTCATTCGCTCCCCTAGCTTTCTTCTCTTAGTGTCAGTTGCCATATAGGCAGTCCACATCAACATCGTTCAAAACTTGACAAGTCAAAATGATCCCATGTCATCAATCTCTGACTTTTCAATCTTAGGGTACAATTTTATCTATCTAACACCTGCTTGGAATTGATGAATGGAAGCTTATACTTTTCTCGATAATCATTAATAGACATAGGCATCGGGTGCTTCATCAAGTGGCTATCTAATTAATAGTGCAGGTCAAGCCCCCTAAAACCTTATGTTTGGTGCTAAAAATATGAATGGATAGAAACGAAATCTATATACTCGAGTAATCTCTTCCATTTTGCTAGTGAGAAGATTTTTGAGTACGTGACCCAGTCGTCCAAAAAGATTAAAATGTCTTGTGTATGGATTCTATGATGGTGTGGTCGATAGAAATCTTACGTGCGAGACGAAGTATTTTACGAGGTCTGGCAGTGATCTCTTTGCTCTGATATTGACTTGGTATTATAGTAAGGTAAAGATTTCCCATACGATAGAAAGCCGAGCGAGAACCGATCGCGAGAAGGTACAAAGCCTCACGTCTCTCTTTACTACTTTGGCTAACATATGCTAAATAGGCACGGTGTTTCAATCGACCCAGCTGACAAAAACGGGACGTAAAATCCCGAAACGGAAGGATGAAAAATCTGCAGGGAAGTCGGCTGAAAAAGCTTAGCTATTTTCGTGCTTATATCATTGATGACGCGTATGAGTTGGGGAGGTCTCTTTGGCTTGGACGCATGTAAAAAATCCACTTGAACTGGGAAGGGACAGGCATGTGTTTTAATAAGCAGTACAGAAATTGAATAACTCATTTTGGTTGTCTCTATGATATGCCCTTCTACGACAATGTCCTTATAAGGAAAAAGAGATTGAATACTCTTTTCTGCATTGTATATTCATAAATGCACGTATAAAGCTTTTCTTCCTTATTGGTTTTATGTGGTGAAGAAAGCAACTGAAGGGTTTCAATCAGGAGAGACCCTACTTTGTATTTAGGCAAGAATACTGTGCGCACCTCATGGGGACCATGGATTATCTTCTTTGTCTTGTGTGTGTAGCATTTGATCTCTCTCTCTCACTCTCTCACATGGTTCTTTCAAAATACACAACCTTTTAGCTGGGATATAAGCAAGTTGGCCTCTCTTAAACAGCCACATGGTTCTGTCCCACATGCCAAGGAAATTAGAGATATGTATGAAGGAGAAAGTATCGAGTCCCAACTGTGTATGGTCCATCTAGAGAACAAGTACTAAGTTTCTGGACAGTATTTCTAATAGGACAGAGAGCCATAATATGAACAAGGATCTAATCATTTGGCATGTCAGATATATCACGCGATAGTGACACGTGAAGAAGTAAGTTAATTTTATGGAGAGTTTCCTAAAATTCAAAACACAAAACTAGTCGGGGTGCATGTATTTTTTTACATAAGTAATGCGATTGAACGATTACACCACGTGACACCGTGATCAAGCGAAATACTTTGTTAGGCTAGCTGTAATGTTCATTTATCTGATGAACATGGGCTCTCATGATCCCATACCTGCAAATTTAATGACCAATTGGGAAGGAAGGTCCTTTCCCCTTAAATACTCATGGAACTTAGTGGGAAAGTTCAGCGCTTCTTTTCCATTTTTCAGTTTTTCATGGTGAAACTGTGACTTTTCTTCTGTGCAAGCTGGTAAAATTAAAGTCTATATTGTTATCTACCGGCCTGTGCAACTTGGAAAAGGAACACGGCTTAATAAATACTTTTCTGGGGTTTTGACAATTCAAGAGGGTGAATTAAAGCAAGAGCTGTACCCATCTGTAGGCTGCTATTCTTCTTTTTTCTCTTCCTCCTTTTTTCTTCTAATCTGTTGAATGATGTTAAGAATACAAAGTACATGCAGAGATTAATATGCAAAATCATCACATTGTTTATCACATGACGAGCAATTACAATGAAAATTGCTCTGTGGACTGTGGACACAGGTTGCATATAATTGTTCACGAACAATTTGCATCTGGCCTTTTGTTCTCTCCTTTTGGGTTTTTTGCCTTGCAAATTGATGATACTGTTCATGAGAAACCTATGGGTAGAGTTACTGTGAGATGGCTGTTTTTCACAGATTGGGCTGCAATGAACGTGACGGTAGGTCAAGAGGGTCCGTTGCAATATGAAAAAGAAGGCAAAAAGTCAAAAACCTTCACATGTTCTCATTTATGACCCTCATTATGCATATTCCCAAGGCAAATTTTGGGTTTGATTCTCCGCGTTGCTTCTCCTTCATCCACAAATACAATTGCACAGAGAGAGAGAGAGAGAGAGAGAGAATGTAGAGATTCCACAGTACGAACAGTGCCTATAACTACAACCTAGGTTTAGGCGGTAGGGAGTGATGCATTGGCTATCGTATCATTACTCCAAGAACGTAATTAACTTATACAAATTTGGTACATACGTGCATGGCTAATTTGATGATTAATTACTAAAGGCAATGAGCTGATAATAACCCTAACTTGGGTAAGTTTCAAGTTGTGACTTGAGTCAAGTCTCCTACGGTGTTCAGCTTGATATAAAAGAGAGAGCAATGTGTCACATTCGCGAAAATAAAGAACTGCAATATGCATACTTATATATACACCTATTTGTCAAACTAGAGTACCTTTAAATTAAAATACAAGTTATTATTACTTTCAAGTTAAAATCAGATCTCCCACACAAATTTGAGACACTTAACTGGCCCTAAATTTGTGAATAAGAGTCTTGTTAACAAGTGCATACTTACTAAAATTACTTAACGATGAAATATTCAATTTTCAAAATATTGATTTTATGTAACAATAACTAGATAGAGACATTGAATAAACATTGAAGTCGGCGAAAGCAACCTAGAAAAGGATCAACAGTTTTTATCTTACTGGCAAAATTAACTTCACATGTACCAGGAATCCTTTATAGAGTCATCTAACATTAAGCCATAAGTTAAAGAACCCTCTCCATCTACCCGAAGGGCGGCAAAACAATGAATAAAATTAGACGCTTGCCTGAAATGAGATATACTTTAGATTCAATCAGCTGCCGGTCAAACCCTAATTTTGGATTAATTCAGCTGCAAGACCTGCCATGTGTATCTCACTAGCTTTGTCTTTAGTTTGGTTTTGGCTAAGACAAAATCTGTAGGATTTTAAATCTTGATTTGTTTTATTTGCTCATTAATCAATGATGTGCAGGCAACCGGATGTACAGTGTCTCATCACCATGGATAGAACCAAGCTTGACATGAATTTTGAGCAAGGATTCAATTATCACCTAATTTGTACGCATGTGTTAGAAATATTTTAATCTTCGTTGAGATCATGCAGTACGAAGGAGGTGTGATAGAATTACAAAAGTGGCGACACAAAGATTTATTTATGGTAGTTTTGAGTACATGTAGCATATCCACATATAGATTTGCTTAATTTACACTTTTCTTTGATCTTCCAGAAGGCCAGCGTAGTCCGTTATAATTCTTGGCTTAGGCTTATAGGAAGATATAGCAACTGCTACGCAACTCCATTTCTTAAATCCTTGAAAAAGAAGAGAAACATGGAAGAAAGAAAATAAAAACATCTGACAGTGTCCCTTGTTTCGTTTGTCCAAAACTTCAACTCAAAACAAAGCAGCATCCTCGTCTAATGACATGCTGTTGAGCTGATCCTCTTGGTCCTGTGGAGCTACTATTGCTCCATCATCAAAGAGCCATTTCTCCAGCAATGTGAGAGGCACTTGCTGGTGGTGGATCTGGTCCAACACTGGCTTGTTTTCCTCCTGGAAGACACACCCTTGGTCTGGCATCAAGTTCGGTTTCTCATCTGGCACCGATGCCACCGATTGAGAGCCGTCAGAGACCGAAGAATTGAAGCTGAGCAGCGAGTACTCGAGGCCCTGATGGTGATCCGGCGTTGTTGCACCTTCACTTGAGCTTGAACCGCTAGTTGGAATGAAACTGTTGAAGGAATAATCTTGAGCAGCGTTGTGATTAGCCCCTGGGGATGATTTTGTGGCTTGGGCTGATTTGGCGGAGTTCTTCATCCACCCTTCAAGCAATCTTGCTATGTTCTCTGTATTTGATGCATAAGTGCAGGATGATGCCGTTGACGGGTATGATGGTCTAGTACCGTTGTTGCCAGAATCAATGTTGTGGCCATCATGATCAGATGGCTTTGAGTCAGCCAAAGGGCTTGGTAATGATTTGTCTAGAGACAAAGCCTCGCAGAGAGCTTGTTTGGCCATTTGGATGTCTGTCTGGAGCCTCCTCTCCCACTGACCCTTTGAGATGGAGTGGGAGCTGGATCTGAACTCTTCATGGCCATGGCCGTCCAGGCCTGGTTGGAGCTTCTTGAGCTTCTTCTTCAAGTGGGTGTTCCAGTAGTTCTTGATGTCATTGTCAGTCCTCTGTGGAAGATAAGAAGCTATAGCTGCCCACCTGAAAAAGAAAGATTTAGAAGAACAAAACCATGATTTATTATTCCTTTCACACATAAGAAGATGAATTAATTAAATTATGAGGATATGGTAATTAGTTTGGAAGTGTATCAATCCCTTTCGGGATTTGCAAAGTTAGATAGGATCAATTATAAATTTTGAATTAGGGTATTTAGTTTTTTCTTTTACCTGTTACCAAGAAGGGCCTGAAGATGGATGATCGTCTTTTCCTCATGATCAGTGAAGTTGCCACGCTTGATGCCAGGCCTGAGGTAATTAGTCCATCTAAGCCTGCAGCTCTTGCTGCATCTAAGCAAACCTTTTGAAACACCACCAAACAAAACAAAGAAATAATAAGTCGAGAGAGAGAGAGAGAGAGAGAGAGAGAGAGAGAGAGAATGAGAATGAATCTTAACCCTTTACATGTTATTAACTCGAGAAAAAGGAAAATGGCAGACCCAAGTGAGGGAGCTACAGGTGCAAGCCCATTAATACCCAAGAATTTAATGAACAAACCAACCAAAGGAGAGCATCGACAATATCAAGATGAGACCCCGAAAGAAACAAAGTGGAGTGGAACGGGGAAAGGGAAAGCTCACAACCAGAGAGAGAGAAAGAGATGATGAAGACGGAATTTGCAAAAGAAAAATGCATAAAATCTGTATGGTACCTGTATTGGTGGGAACAGACCTCCAATTCCCAGGTCCATGATCCTGAATGTAAGAGACCAGGATGATGTCTTCTTCTGGAGTCCACGGACCTTTCTTCACTCCAATCTTGTCACAGCATGGTGGTCTTCCCATTTTCTTTCTTTCTTTCTAGTGGAACGGTCACAAATCTTCTCTTCTTCTTCTCCTCCTTCTTGGATATATCTCTCTAGAGCAAGAACGATGACCTTACATTGCCGTATGAGGAAATTGCGCAGAGAGACAAGCGTCCAAGTTAGGGGTCGCTCTTTGTCTGCTATCACATATATATATAGAGAGACGGGTCAGGAAAAGAACAAAGAGTGGCTTAGACGCTGACCCAGAAAGAGGTAAAAAAAAGGATAACACACCCACATACACATTACACTCCAAAGTAGTCAAAACGGACAGCGATGAGCATTTACTCTCTTGCTTGCAAAAAGTCAGCTATGCTTAGACTCTCTCTCTCTCTCTCTCTCTCTCTCTCTCTCTCTCTCTCTCTCTCTCTCTCGCTCACTGTGCGCCTCACAAAGCCGTGTGGCATTGAATACGGGCACCGTGTTGGCACCGAAAAAGAAAAGAAAGTCCAAGAAACCCTTGTTTGCTTTTGTTCTTTCAAACGGGTGTGTTTCAAGAAGCAAGCAGTTACCCTCAGTGAATTTATTCGCGATTCACAGTAGAAACTTTGTCAACTACGGGTCACTAGTGTTTCTTTTTATATACTTTTGGTGACGGTGCTGAAAAAAAAAAGTTTTTTCTCTGCCACAACACACATACAATGTTCAAGAGATCCGTAGTAATTACTATATTTCAGTCTAGGTCTGGCGAACACAACATGAATGGCACAGCAACTGTTCTGTCCTTCGGGCAAACTTATTTGGGCTAACATATTGTGTTTTGGTTAGCTTCTTCGTATACGGACAATTTAATTTTGTCTCTCTTTTACTCATGGGGATGTGAAGGGTTTACTCCTCCATCGCGAAGCTCCTGTATTGAAAATTGGGCTCTCTCTTGGCGGTGCAATAATTTTACCGTTCGGCCTTAAAAGTTTCACAGATGGAATAGCGGAGGACACCTTGTCGCAGTCATTACTGAGTCTTGAAAATGCATCATCCGTTAAGAGGAAAAACAAGAGAATTGTGCTGATTAACTTCTAGGCTTTAAGAACCCATTAAATTTTTGTGGGCTACTCGCTCTTCGATGATTAACGAATTGTTCACAAATATATTGCCCGCTTATGCGAAAATAGGTTTAGAGAAACTACTACGTTCATGCAAATTGCCCTGGTCATTTAAGACAAAAGAATGAGGCACGAAGAGAGAGAGAGAGCAGAAATTACGTAAAGATTTCAAGTCCCAACGGCTGGTCATGATAGCTTAAAATAAATATATGTTGCTCCCAATATTAACTTCGAATTAAAAGCGACATAGTAAATTGTCTGAGCAGATGGTGTGGTGAGTAAGTGAAGTGAGACATGACGTAAGGGATCAGATTTTATCAACACTCGACGATTACAAAATGCACATCCCTTTGGTACACATTTGTCCTTTTCATTCGTTTGATGACGCCTCCAATGTGAAGATTCCAAGTAGGCTTTGCTTACTTACTACAATGTGACTTGTCGAGGGTTAGGGTTTCCATTATTAGATGAAGTAGCGGTTTACGTCAATGCAAGTACGTCGATTGAGCGAGCAAATGCAATTTGAAATCTGGAAAATGGATTAGGGACACATAACAAATGCCTGTCATATCAGTCGGTCAAAATGTTTATAGGTCAATTCAATTAGAAAGTTGGTGCAGTGCGAAGGATACTACCAATGATTTTTTTTTTTTTTTTTGGTGAATACCAATGTATGTTTTAGGGGCACTGACTAAATGTCCATATAGAAAAAGTTTTGCATTTCCAAAGTATCATTTTTGACGTGTTATGTACAAGCACTGTAATTAATCTTTCTTAGATATAGTTGGACACCTTTTAAGAACAACCTAATGTGAATTAATGGGGGAACACACCGTAATAATCTACGGAACCAATAATTGAAAAAGGACACAATTCGAGAAGTTAGCATACTGGTGGAGATATAAGCAAGTTAATCTACTCATGATCTACTATATCTCAACCTGTAAGTAACTTGAACTCTGTTAGATTCTTTTCGAGTTTACATCGAGCTAGAGTAGTTAATTCAATGGAGCTCGAACTTGAAAATATTTTACTTGAGCAGCTCGCAAGGCTAGTTGAGTAATCATATATTTTGTTATTTTTTAATCATACTTACAGATATAAATAAACAGATAAACTTGTTAACTCTTCAATTACCGTGTACATTTAGAATATGAGCTCGAGTTTAATTCTAGTCTCGACTAAAACTTATTGACTAGCTATAGACTATGTTTTTTATACTTCTTTAAATAGTTGTGCCGATGTGAATTTTTGCAAGAGAAATAGTATGCAGAAAATTCTAATAAAATAAATATTCATATCAATCAACTTCTTCGCTTAATTTTATGGGAAGTTTTATTTATAGTGGATCCGAACCCCATCATGCTAAATTTGTCCTCTGATTTAAAGAAAATATGAACCGTAAACTTGTAATATTTATGGACTCATTGTACAAGCACACACAACATTTCAATCCAGTAAAATAAAATCAATAACAATAACCATGAAAACATAAGTAAGAATGTAAAAATTACCCTCTCTTGATAGCTTTATTTCGTTTGTCGAAATGTTCACATTTGCGCCATCGAATTATTGAGAAGATGGGGAGCAATCTATTTGTGTAGATATTTATAATGTTTTCTTCTATCTTCCATTTGCTCATATGAACTTATAGGGAGTTAGAGGTGATTTTTTCAAGATCATTTTCCAATTCGATAAATCCAGTTTTCCCTCTTTATGCAATTTCTCCCTGATTTTATATTGTAACCGATGTTGTCTATCCTTTTATTGCGACAAGAGTTGATGGATATCTCATCATTCATGATGATGTGTCGCAGAGAGAATTAACACATAGTCATCTTACTAAATTTTGAAGAAAATCACAATATTTCTTTAATCAACAATGCATATCCAGAATTCCCTCTATTTATATTTTTAGAATAGAAACATTCATGTATTATTTCCTTTTCTACGAAAATTTCATTGCCAACATTTTTTTTTTCTTGGTAAAGAAATTGCCAACATTTGTTTGTTAGTATATTTTGCTTTTTTTGATGTTTGAAGTTAATTATTTGTACTAAATTTATAGATTATAATACAGTTGTATCATGATCATTTGTTTGTAATTTTTAGTTATATTACCATATTTAATACGTTATATAAACATTCATGACACAATGGTAAAATATTAGCGGCCTCATACTTTAACATCTTTACGAGAAAAAAAAATTGATATTAAACTAGAGCAAGAGATGGTGTGTGTAGAAGCTTCAATAATATCGCAGTAAAGATGTAAAAATATGTATTAAGATAGTAATTTTAGTTAAACAAAAAGAAATAAAAAAAAAAAGAAAAAATCACCAGAATGAATAGATGATTAAAAATATTTTTAATAATTTGACGAACTTTATTGGATATACTGAATATTGATTGTTATTTCTTGATATTTACAGGGTTTTTTTTTTTTTTTTTTTTTTTTTTTATGTGGTATTTGTAATCCAGATAGTTTTAAATTTATTTTATTTTTTCAAATGTCATAGGTTGTTATGCGATCACACTCACGCTTAAATATTCCCTTTCCCGACAAGGACCACAATGGCCATAAAGAGCTTTATACAAGCCAACTCATCCTATTTTTCAAATCTCGAGATTATAGATTGATTGCAACATTCAACAAAGAAAATATGTATTTTTTCTACAATTTATTAGCATGATATTTGCTATAATCACTTAGTTAAATCCTCCATTATAAAGTTGCCGGAAAAATCGTGCGTCATGTGGTATGTTGCGACTAGGGAAAGTGGATGATGAGCAAACGAGTAGTTCGACTTTAGATTCATCACATACATTTGACGTGAAAGCAAATCATTTATTGATTAAGCAAACCAAGCTAATTATGTACTTAGATATCTTAGCCATCAATCATTAATCCAATCTAACTTATGCCTGTCTCCTTTTGTACTAACAAAACCACTTTAGAGAACAATATCCATCCTTATACTTTCTCTCAATGTTCGAGGGGAATTTGATAGGGCATGCCATATATGGTTAAGGTAGCATCCTCCCTTTTGTATGCAAATCGAAATAATCATATAATTAACCCCTCCTAACTATTCACATACTAAAAAGGAAATATTTTCTCCGCTCAATTTTTGCTGAGTGGATGTAGGTGCCTCCAATCACGTCACATAATCAAATTTGCATTATTTGTACAGTCTTGATGTACCAAATGACTCGTTATCGGTTCGAACTCGAATCAATGTATTTGAATATATTGCATTTTAGATTTACATGCTATTGGATGCATAACTCCATCGGTCGTTTTATGTGCATGCGCATCAGGTGATAGGTACGAACTTTGACAAGAGGCAGTCGTCTTCACATTGAATCAAACCAATTAGGCTCAATTTGAAATCCCACAGGTGAGCCGATAATGAGGCGAGACTTAATAGCTGTAGCGAGCAACCATCATGTAAGAGGTTTCTCCAGGAAAGAAACCCCGGCATGAGCTAGGGTTCCACACCTCCTCTTTTGAGAACAGAGCCACTATATGACAGCACAATCGTTGGCTTTAGATTCACATTCTCTTGTCGATAATCCCTTCACATGCTCGGCATGAGCCATTGGATTTAGGTAGATGATATGTGCAATTAGTCCCACATTCTCTGGAAGATAACGCAGAAATATTAGGCCTTGTTTTTTAGTTTTTGTAATTAATGTAGTTTTTTTTTTTTTTTTTATCAATGTATAATACGTGTTGCCTATGAAGCACCGACATTCTCCAAGAGTTTTCATGTCGTGTCAGACACTTCAACACGTGTTTGACACTCTCCGACACTCGGTCAACACGTGCTGGAAAATCCGATACCTGGTCAACTTTCTCGATACTCGAGTCGAAATTCTGACATACGAGTTTCCGACACGTGATTTCGATATCGACGTCAATTTTAAAAACACAATAATAAACATAATAAATGGAGAAATAAGAAAAACCTAGTATTTTCTTTTCTTCTGACTCCCACTTCCCGTAATATACAATTCACCCCTTAACTTTTTCTTTTTCCTCTTCCAACATATCTAACACGCAAGTCCAAAATATGGATCACTTGTTTTTTCTCCAATTTTTATGAATTATTGAAATACAGTTGAATTTGTCAAATTGAAACAATGAATGATATTAATAAATGGCAATTGATGTTTTTAGTGTATATTCATTCTATGCGTTTTTAATTAGTTATTTATTTATGAATTTGATTCAAATTAATTTAATTGAAATAATCATAAAAATGATAATTTATTATGTATATTTTATTTAATATACAATACGCCCCGTGTTGGAATTATCTCTTTTTGATAAACGGCGTCGGCGTGTCGTGTCGCGTTTTACGTGTGAGTGTCAGTGCTACTTAGTGTGTTGCATTATGACAGGAGAGGGACTGTGACAGGAGAGGGAGGGGGAGGAGAGGAGGGAGAGAGAGAGAGGGGCATTTGGCTCACTGAGTAAAACCATATTATTGGGCTTGGGCCCATTAATTAATGATTGTGATGACACAACGAAAGAAAAACAATAAGAAAAACTGTGTAATTATTTATCTTCTACATTCATTTGCTATATTAAATTCTTCCGTACTACTGCGCAACTAAATATATAAAATACGTAGAGAAAAGGGGAAAAATTGTATAAATAAATAAGGGGTTATATTATTAATCAGAATATTGGGATGCATATGATATATCTGCAATATTTGTTTTTGGACCAAATTTTAAAAAGAAATTCTTAATTTGTCTACGAAAGCGATAGACAATTACTATCCATGATGAATAAGGCACGAATTCTGTGGAATCGTGCAAAGCCAAATGCAGTGTTTTAGGTTGGATAGTGTGAGGACGAGGGTTATATACTGCATCTCCATTTGTCTTCACCTCTATATTAAATGGTTTTGTGTCATTGTACCTGGAAGGTTATGTTAGACGGAGGTTACAATGACACTTCATGGATCATACTGCAGTACATTTGTTTCCACATAAAACCTCAAGAAAAGTCAAGAAGCATACAAAGTTCTATACGATAGCGATGTGATAGAAATTGCATTACTTTATTTGAGGAGATCATCAGGGAAATCCAAAGTCTGAGCTTGTTAGTATATCCGTTTGAACCCGTCTTTGCTTAAAAGTTTTAAGTTAAGAAATTATATTAATTGCTTCACATTACGCCATATCTCCTAACGGATAATTCATTTGCCTAGCACCCATTTGCACAAGCACCTTAAGACTCTACGTACTTTATTCCGAGAAACTAGAAAACCCCCAATATATGTAAGGAATGGACATTTCTCTTATTCCTTTTCTTGAAAAAAAAATGAATATCAAGATAGGCAATAATGAAATCGATATTCTTAATGCTAAATCCGTCGAAGAGGTGAAATATACTTAGTGGCTCTCTCAAATGGTTCATCATCTATAGAGATTGTTATAACACGTGTGTAAGTTGTGTTAGAGAAATCTTAATATATTCTAGTTGGCTCATCACTCATTGATTTAAGTTTTTGAGTAAAAGTAGGTTTAGTTAGATAATTGATAGGCTCGGACTTTGGATTGACAGGCTCAGATTTTGGCTCTCTTTTGGCGATTTCCCTTTAAAAAAAGTATCAGACTTTTACTACGCGCTTCTAACGGAGATAGTACATGCATTTTTCACGTGCCTCTCTATATTGTTGGCTGTTGCAAATTGAATTATGATCTAGTTATATCGTAAGAGATCATATGTGAACAAAATATCGTACCATATCAACCGTGAGGACAACACTCGAGTGCCCTGTTATAGATAGACAAGCATTATTGTATCTTTGTACGGAGGAATTCACATACTAAGTTACCCCAAAGCATGACTTGTTCAAATCCTTCGTATACTGCCAAATAAATTCAAAAAGTGGGAGAAACAAGAAGTTGAATGCTGCACTAGGAACATTGCGTATGTCTTTATTCAAGTTCATGTTCCGCAAACATACAAAAGAAATAAAAAGATAAGATGAATAAAAGGTACACCATTGAAAATGGAAGCACTTGTCTACATTAGTCCGTCGATTCCAACTATACATTTGTCTCGATAGACAGTTGTCCCCTCCTAGGAATGATAGTCCTTCGGAGCCTTTAGTACGCAAAAATTATAAAAAAAAAAATTCTAAAATCTAATATATTTATGTCAATTCAGTCCTTAACTCCTTAATACGAATAATTTAGTCCTAAACTCTTAACCACTGGGGGTTCGCCCCAGTGGCCATCCTTCCAACATGGAAGGGGGAGGTGAGGGGTTCAAATCCCCACCTTCTCAGGGGGGATGGGATGGGGACGCGTAAGTTTCAAGAGTGGGTTTCGACTCCCACGCCCTGCAAGAGGCAGGGCAAAAGTCTGAGAGAGAGTGTAGAATAAGAATAGAGTAGGACTGACAAAAACTCTTGAAATTTGCCATTTAGCTCTAAATTTTTCAATTGTGCAAATATAATTCTTAACATTTTGAGTATTTGTTCATTTAGTCTTAAATCCTTTTATGATCTACCAATTTAGTCATTACGATAAAAATGTTGACGCAAACAATTTTTTTTTTTTTTTTTGCATTTTTTTAAATTATTCCATTTTTTAATTCTTTTCTTTATTCTTCCCCCCACTTTTTTTTTCCAACTCTTCGCCAATGAGGACGTGGAGGTCATTGGCCACAGATGAAGGCCGGTGACCTTTGCTTGGCTTGAGTGAGGGGGTCGAGGCCCCTATTGAGTTTGGGTGAAAGCGTCACAGCCCTTACCTAGATCAAGTGAGGCCATTGCCACCCTCACTGGTCAATAGGCAAGAGTTGGAAAAAAAAGAGAGGAAAAGAATAAAAAATGTAAAAAAAATTATCTATGTTAACTCCAGCCGTGTAACATAGGATGGCTGGCGGCTATGTCAGCATTTTTTGGGCAAAATTGATCGGAAGGATGAAATTGGTAAATCATTGAATCGTCTAAAGGTTTTAGGCCAAATTGGTAAAATGCTTAGGATTGAATTGGCACGATCTAAAAGGTTTACGATTCAATTGGCAAATTGTCAAAAAACCTCGGGATCAAATCAACGTGAACGAAAGGTTGCATGTCTGAATTGGGCACGAGATTCATATTTTTTTTTTCGGGGTGGGGGGAGTAATTTCTCCCTTCCAGTACTTCAAGATGGAGTAATTTCTCCCTTCTAGTACTTCAAGAACGCAATGCAGAGACGGAGACAGGTGCGAAGATGGGAGAGTTCGTGCCGGACTCTTCTTAAATCGACACTCTCTCTGTGACCCTTCCTTCCCATAATTCCTCCACTTCATTTTTACTTATTCACCTCGTCGTGACCATAAATACAAGAGTCCGATTCATTCATTGGGCGGGCGTTGATGTGGACGGCACCCCGTTGTACACCGTCAGGCCCACTACCACGGCCATGCCTCACGCCAGCATTCTTGGCCATGTTCCCACCTAATGACACGAGTCCAAGAATGGCGAGGTCGGATTGCCTTGCAATTCATCATGCATACGATGTATGGAGAGAGCAAGGAGTAGGAATTTGCAGTGTTTTCCAGAAATTTCCCTTTTTTCTGTACCCAAAAAAAAAAAAAAAAAAAAAAAACGACCCGGTTCGGCGAGGGATTGCGATGTTTTAAAGGCGAATGATGAGAAAGACGGGATTACTTATGGTTTGCACGAGTATGGGAAGCCCACCACCCCAGGTGCCTTTCCTTTCCTTTATTTCAGAATTTGATTACCGATTGCTGAACTGTTTGTGCATGATTGTATCGAGACCTGTTTCATTTTGTACGGAGTGACAGACATGATTAGATAGCGACGTGGGTTATCTTTTTTATCAGCCGATAAAATCCAAAGATTAGTTCCGTAGTTAGATTACCATCAATTTCATGTCGTACAATGAAATAATGTGAATCTTAATCACTCCCAAGTCTTGGGCTCGTAACCGTACTATATCATCTCCACGTGGCTTCCCCATCTCATTTAAACTCCTATCTTTCCCTCCCTCCGTAGATTATTGGCCACCCTGTCCCTCATCCCTCATCCTCAGAGAAACATTGACCCACATCGACCCGGACCCATCCGACGTCGAAATTCTGTCCATCTCCTCCCCGTTCTCGACCCTTCCCAGCTCTGCGGCGCCCGTGGCGGCCTGGGGCCAATGCCGAGCGGGGCGGCGGGGCCCCTGCGGACTCCATGTTGCCACGCCAACACGTGTGTGGTCCCTGGAGATACAACGTAGTATCGAACGTAGTGGGAAAGGGAGGACGGACGAACGGGGGAAGGGGAGGGGGGGACAGAACAAGGGATGGACCCCTGGCGAGGAATTGATTGGGCTTTTTGGTAGGTGCGGATTGTAGCCCGCGCCTAACCAAGGGCCCATAAGAGGGGGGCCCGCGCTGACTTGTCGCGATCCCGCTGGAGGAGAACAGTGGAGCGGGGAAGCCTTTGTCGGCACATGGCTGGTCGCGACACCTGTCGTCGTTGGATTTAATGAAGGGGGAAGAGATGATCAAGGGGTTGATGAGGTCTGGTCCGTTCGAGTGGCGGACGCTTGTTTGGGCCCGAGGCCCACTTCCGGCAGGGGAATGGAATTGACGTTGCTGATCTCAAAGTTTAGGATTGATGCTCCCACCCCATTTAAGGTTTGGTGCCGTCTTAAATGGAAAAAGATGAACGTGCTCCACGGGTCGGATCTCCGCCACGGTCTGTTTGCTCGGGGCAACCGGTGCAGCAACCTCTCGAGGTCGTGGCGGTGATGGAGCCGGAGGCGACTATCTTGAGGGATCTGAGATGCCGGGATGCCGGTTCTTGCACTGTGGATTCAAGCATTTCCTGCTCCTCAGCAGAGCATGCATGACGGGAGCTGAGAGCAGATTTGCTGACTTGGTAGGGTCAGAAATCATGCGGTCCGGGGCATCAGGTCTGAGGACATGGGTTTTGTGGTCTATGTGCGATGAGGTTGGTAGAATACTTGGTGAGCCCGAAAGCGGGGTGGGGTTAACTGATCTTTTCGGGTTAGGGTCCGGGTGGCACAGAGCCGATATTAACTGATTTAACCGCTCGTTACTTTTCCCAACCGTACACTGGGAATTTACAGGCGTTAAAAAATAGAAAGTGGATATGCTGCTGGGAGATCTGTCATGTCACACTAACGAGAAAGAGTGATCAAGGAGGATTTTGTCCAAGGGGGAAAGGGATCATGGCCTCAGTTCTGCATACATATATACAAAAACATCACCGATATCGCAGCCTCTCTATACTAGAGAATATCTTTAATATTTCGAGGCGAAAAGCCTCTGCTGCATGAACACTAAGAGTGCGTTTAGTAACGTTTCTGTTTAAAAATTGTTGAGGAACGAGAAATAGAAAAAAATGTTTCTTCTAGGGGAATAATTTTTGAAAAAAACGCGTTTAGTAAACTTGTTCGAGAATAAAAAATGAACAAAACACGTTTGGTAAATTTGTATTTTTAATTTAATTTAATTTTTCTTTCTTTTTTCTTTTTTTCTTCTTTTGGCCGGTCGCCGGCCTCGGCCATGGTTGTTGCCTTGGCTGGGCGAGCTCGGCCTCGCCTGGGGCCGGCGACGCCCCGATGAGATCGCCGACCCTCGACGGCGTCGCTGGCCCTCTTTGGCCGGTTGTCGGCCATGGCTGAGGCCGGTGACAGGCCAAAAAAAAAGAGAAAAGAAAAAAAAAAAAAAAGAGAAGAAAAAGAGAGAGAGAGAAAATCCGTTTTTAATTTTTATTCCGTAAACAAAAACAAGTTTTTCTTGTTTTTTTGTTTATTCCAAAAGTGTTCCCGAAAAAAAAAATAGATTTGGAACAAAAACGCAAACAAACGCGTTTTTTTTTCTTTTTCCCTGGAACAAAAAAACATAAAATCTGTTTAAAAACAAAAAAAAGAAACATTAACAAACACTGCCTAAGCGGATATTTCTTAGAATGTGGGGAAATCGATTCGACAGAAGTTCAACAGGAAAGTAGGACTTGGCAACAAAGCTTCGTGTTTGTTGCAGATCCATGGACAAGTTTTTGCAGTATGAATTTAGACACATTCGATCCCTTTAAACTCTAAAGCTACCGACGTAAAATCTTGCGGTAGCTTCCAGAGTCGAACTAATCACTGTCTGTAACATATTGAGATACTAAAGCTGCAAACATGGAGATATCAAATTGAGAAGCTTTCAAGATTCAAAAATCTCCTGCAGAAAGCGGTACAGCTCCTCTGCAACGATAGATGGGTACTCCTCCTGTGGCAAGAGCGCACCTGGAACCTCCACGAATTTGGCAACCCCTTTGGCTCCTCGAAGGGCTTCCATCTCTGCTTTTGACCTCCTCGGAGAGCCTTCGGTTGACATGACTACGACTGGCATCTTTCCCTCCAAACTGGCGAACAGCTCAAGAAACTCCTCTCGTGATTTCACGGGGTCAAGTAGACCTGTCAAGAAAGCGGCAGGCACATATCGGGCGCCTGGTCGTTTTGTTAGCCCATACCTGCTCTCGACAATTTCTGGTGTCACATTGTCAGGGTTTGCATATACATGAGATTTATACTGGGATTGGATTGCCTTCTCGTTGCTGACCAGTGCGTTGTACACCATCCAGCCCAGAGCAGGGGCTCGTAGAGTGCCTCTAAGCAAACCGTACCTGATAAAAAATCGAGTATGACAGAGAGAACTACTTCTGAACTCGGGGAATGGCGCTACTTACAGGGACCGAGGGGGACAATCTTTTTGAAAGGCTACCTAGAAGGACGGTGGCAAGGATGGTGGCAAGGACGAGCCATAAATTTAGTACATAGTGACATTTAAATATAAACTAGCTGAGAATGCAAAAGCATATCTCATTTTTCAACATGAAATGTGCCTTGGTGATCTAAATGCTTTGAGGAACAACAAAACCAAGTCCATAGTTGACATGCCATGTTCATCAATTCCCAATTAACTTTGTTTCCAGGACAGATACTAAATCTGCACTCAAATCTTTAGCGGATAACGCAACAATAAGCATGGGTGTGGATTAGCACAATGAATCACATGGGCCAAGACTAAAGTAATTGGCTTCATTTTCTCCTCCATTTTTCTCTTCTTTTACCTTCAAGCGGTTGGCTTTATCACTAGCTTGCCACACTACACCACCAAGTAAACAAGTATGCACTTAGCCTCTCCCTTTTCAAACTATTAGATATAGGGCTGTGCAACTGGTCCGGTTCTACCTTGGAATCGGACTGGATCGCCCATAGAAACAGGTCTGATTTCCGGTCCCAAATTTTTGGAACCGGTATTGTGCGGGTAGCTTCCAGTTTTGGGTGTTGAACTTACCCACCCACTCAGGAAACCGGTTAGAACATTTTTTTTTAATAAGTTGGACAAAGATGATTTATTATTCTTAAATGAGATTAAGTTCTCTATTGCTTTATATTTCTGGTTGGTTTGTATCGATGTTTTACTTTGAGCCATTTTGTTGCTCATACTATTTTGTTGTAATTGCTATTTGTCTTTTTTTATTTATTTTTTAAATGAAGCAAAAAGAAAAAGGGAAAAGGAAAAAAGAAACCAGTTACCGGATAGAAGCTGGAATCAGATCAGACAAACAGGGTGGGTTCTAGGGTTGGTCCCAAGATAAACAGAGAACGTTCCAGATTTCAAATACTGGAAATCGGTTCTACTGGGGTAGAAGTACCAAATCTAGAACCTATTCAACTTGCAACCGATCACCCGTAATTAGATAACAACTCCTACCTGGAAAGTGAAATTATAAAAAGAAACGAAAGAAACCCAAAATTACCTTGTTTCCATGTTGGAGTCTCGGCCAAACACAATAGGGAGAGGCCCAGCCCATGTCGGAGCAACCGCGGCAATGGCTCTAGGCTTCACCAAACCCTTTTTTGCAGCACGAGCTACGATTGTGGCAGCATGGCCTCCTCCAAAAACCACCAAATCATTTGCTGGTAATAACACAAGAGAGTTAGCGACAGTATCATCCGTACAACTTGAGAGACAAACAAGCCATATTAGAAGATAAAAGCTTTAAACCAAGCACCAGACAAGATAAACCAGTAAGTAGTTAAAGATGATTGGAATTTTGAGATAGCTGTGAGCAAGGTTGAAACTATTGAGCTCAAATTGCTTGTCCTTGTACAAAGCAAGCCAGACTAAAGGTTAGATCATGGAGAAGCCTCATGGCTGCATATACTAACCTCTTTTACTATATTGAAAACAAATCTATCAGAATAATTAAAATTTTGTCTGTCCAACACCTTTAGAATTCTCTGACCCTCATAGAGAAATCACGGACACTTCTGTAGCACATGTATCCGTATGTCAATCACCTTGTTTGCTTGATTGTACAAGAACATGATACCTTGTTAAAAGCATTGTAGGATTTCAACTGTTAAAAAGGCTTTATCACCAACACACCAACACACTATGGTGTATGTAGTTGAAAAAGTTTCAAATGGAGGCTTCAATGAAGTAAATGTAATCATTTACATGTATTTTACTTGGAACACACTACCTGAGTGACTAAGAGGGCTATCAGGCGCATTTATAAAATCAACCAGGAATTTCTCCATGACATCCGCGTCATAATCCATCTTTAACCGATCAGAGTAGCCCAGACCAGGCCAATCCACAATAGTAGCATGCCAATTAACTTTACCAACTTGTTCGACTATATCTTTGGCCACTAGTCTCCATTCCTCTACAGTACTCACATCAGATATTGTCGGCACCATGAGAATATCTTTAGAAGCATCAGGGCTTCCGCTTTCATGCTTTTCGTAGTGGATGTTGATATCATTGTCCTTGAACTTCCACAGCCAATTGTTGGACTGAAATCAAATTTAGTTGATCAGCTAGATTACAAACCATAAATAGCTGATGTCCACCTATTTGTAGTCACAATCATGTACTGCTTCATGTAACAACAAAATCATGTAATGCCCAACTTTGCATGACAAGTTGCCCACTGATTAATAATTGCGTTGCAAATGCAGGACCATCTAACCCTACAATCTAAGTCAAGATCAGCCAGTCTGCTTGCCTCTTTGTCAGGCAAGCCAGTCTGCTGTGCAACCACCAAAAATCACTGATAAAATGCTACTTCACATTTTGCATTTAATTCCATAGTACAAGCCAACGCAAGCAAAGCAGCTAAAACATGAGTGATAAAAATCTCTATTCAAGAGGGAGACAAGTTTACATTTGCGAAACTTAGATCATTGGCAAACTGCCAAACACCAATTATCAAGGAGAATTGCACTAAACCTACTGTTGTATAAAGTAGGCATTCCAAAAGGCTTACATTCTCACTTTTACTAAATTCTATTGAGTTTAAAGCAACATTGAAAATAGAACTTCGGTGAAGAGCCTTTGGTGGTGGAAGTCAGAGCAAATGGACCATGAACAAAGTCCAGAACATTAGCTTCTTCATGAAGTGAATTTGAGGCAGCGGCAAGTACATGAGCAAGCTGGAAATTTCTACACAAGGAAGCAAGAGGTAGCCAAGTCCAAGAACTATGTTGACTTCAGAAGCCAGCTTGCATCAAATGCAATGAAATGGTCTTTGGCAGCAACTTGAACCAATGAGAGGCAATCTATACTCGGTCCCATAGATATATGTTAATGTGTTTGATGTACTTCTCTCAGAAACAGAATGTGTTTAAGAAAAGCACAAGGTCGCAAGGTTTCAACTGTGAGTACAAGTGTTTAGATAGGGAGAGCAATAGAGAGAGAAAAGGACTTGTTGTATCAAAATAATCATGCTCTTCCTATATTGCCTCAATAGCCAAGTGCACGCAAATTAGACGGTCTGTTGTATCTTGGCGGATCGCTGCAACATACCTTCTCCACTTTACGAAGGGCAGAATTTATCCTCGAGGACAATTCTTCCACGCCTCCAAATTTTCACAGCACTTACAAGAGAGAGCAAACATTTCATGGGTAAACAACCCTTGAATTGAAAAACCCATCGCCAACCACCAAATCATTCATGGGTTAAATAACACTCGAATCAAAAACCCATCACGACCTATAAATTGTTTCAACCGCCCCCCACCCAATTAGCTCAGTCAATTCAACCACCCAACAGACAAGGTGAATTAAGGTAAATTGCAGGACTAGTACAAGCGGCACGTACCCTTGATGAGCTCGCGGGCTTGTCAGCAACCGAGGCGCTGGTGTAATCCACGGAAGCCGAAAGGGCCTTAATCGACATGGGTCTTTGCACAGAGCAAAGAGCTTTACGGGGCTTCCAGTGAGCGAGCGCATGAGAAACGCAAAATGCTGCGCAAGAAGAAGCCATTTATCTTGCGGGCGCGACAAAGAGAGGATCTTCAGAGGCGGGTTAAGGAAAGAACTGGAATTTGAGGAAGAAAGATGACAAATTGGATGAACTGGAGCCGTCCGAACAGCGAACCAGACCCAAGAAGTCAGCCAAAACCAAGATCTTTTAGGACGTTCGTGACAAAATATCACTTCCCCCCCTCGTTTTCCTCTTTTGGGTGAACGGTGGATCTCGATTCTTTAACGATGATCCGAAATTTTGGCACGATTTTCTTCGACCATCTACCGTAGACGGATTAAAGAAATATTTAATGTTATAAATAGTGGCTCGTATAGGAGCTAAGCTAAAATTCTTTCAGCACGGTGTCATCAATCTGACGTTCGTGCTATTTTGGTCTCTTTCATAGAATTCATACAAAGGTTCCTGTTCAACTTACAAGCTGATTAACTAGACATGACCGACGCGGGTATGTTAGGCTTTCTTGTCTTCTGCTTCTTTCCAGCCAGCCTGCCTGCCTTTGCTTTTCAGATTTGCTGTTCAAAGGAGAGTTTTCGTTTCGTACAACTCGAAAAAGAAATTTGCATTGTATCAGCTTCTCCTTCATTGAATGTGCACCGAGACCGACCGATTCATCCATTTCTTGGTTGATGAACATAAAATCAGATTTTTCTCTGAATTTCTTCTACATTATGATAACAAAGTCACCTTTAATTTTTCTTTCTTTCTTTGTTGAACCTTCCGATGGAGGGCTATAAATCTGCAAAATCATCCATCTAAAGCATCCCTATTGAATTCAGTCAAACGAAATGGCATTTTGCAACACATCATAGACATTAGTGAGGCTCCATTTACCTAAAGCATTGATCTTACATAATTACAATCATATTCGGTTCATGATATGTTAAACAACCGAGAGCTATATGTCAAATATATCGATATTCTGATGTACTATGATGATTGAATTCGTAATTTATATGTGGTTGAGAGTCTGAGGGTCTCTCAAAATAATGAAAATGCATGATTTCCTAAATTTTAGAAAACAACGTGATAGACATGTTGTCAAATTGACCTAATGTAGAGCCCAAGGATTATCAATCATGGTCTTCAAATTATTTGATTTCATTCTTTTTCCTAAGAGAACAAATTTGGCTAGCTTAAGAAGATGTTGGCACAAGGTATGAGGAATCAATCTAAAAAAGGACTAGCTTTTCTTTATTATTTTTTGTTCTAAAAATAAGGACTAGCTTGGAAAGAAAGTTACTCGGCAACTCACATTAAAAATATCCCTAATAGTAAAGATCAGCCATCCGACAATACATGATCTAAATTGACTTCTAGTAGTCCAGTTCAGCTGATTTGAAGCAAAATTTTGTCCTTGCAATGGGCTATATTGTTCAAAGGGGGAAAAAGAAATTGTAACGTTGCAGTTGATGGCCAAACATGGTTGTCAGAAATGTTGGGTGTTTACATTGCAAAATTGACAAAAGCTTGTGATGATCTTCTTGTGGAGTTAGATCCTTCGTCGTGCTCAGCGAAGTCACAAGTTGCAAGCAATCAGTTTTTTTCACAACTAGTGAAATCAATCATCAATACCAACATAATATAGCATGAAAGGATGGAACGATTGACTAGTTTAGTGCTATCATAGTAAAAGAATTGATAGAGAAGACTGATATATAGTGGAGCATTTGAAGTAAAGTTTATTGGGCTGTGGCTTATTCCGCAAGCATATGCAGATTACATAGAAGTGCAATCGAATATAACATGTGAGAATGACGGACGAAGTTACTGCCTTATCATCAAGGAGACCCTCATAAGCATCAAGCTGTTGCAGATTTAAGAGCCCTGGCCCTTTTCAATTGAAGAACGCCCACCGCTTCTCATGAGGACGCATTGCCTCTTTCACCAATGGCAATTCGGTTAGAGCTTTCACCCAGGAGGTCACCCTGGGATACTTCTCATGGTCCAGAAATTTTACACCGAGGACTTCTTCCTGAGTTATATGAGCACCCAATATCGAACAGACAACAATGTCCAGGAGACCCACGTTGTCGCCGTCGATAAATGGCGATCCCCCGGCATAATTGCCGTTGATTCCCTCTTCCAGCACCTTCAGTTTCTCGTGCACTTCCTTGACAGCTCTCTCTTGCGCTTCTCCATCAGTTTTGAGCACAGAGAATATGGCCTCAAACAACTGCAGTTGACAACTTCTAATCTTAAACTTGCATGAACTCTAGTTTGATCTCAACTTTGTTTTAACCTGTCTATTTTGCAAAGAGGAAATCTTTCGTCGTGACAAATGCTCCTCTTAAAATTTTGAGAATTTCTCATCCACGATGAGTAACAACACATTAGGCAGTAGCCTACCTATCTCAAGGTAATAGCAATTGAAAAAAATACAGCAGGTCACGTGGACACGTTCTCGAGATTTTATTGGGAATAATGAAAACTTTATCTTCATTTCCTACCCCATGTCTTATAATTATCTACATGTATTTGCTGCATAATTTTACAAGTCAAAGATTATCACAACGAACAAGTGCACTCACTCATTGATAAATCATGTAATGCTGCGAACGAAAAGGCATACTCTTTTTTTCCCGTGACGATGGAGTAACGCAAGAAATGATCATTTACACGCTGAGAATTTTCATCAAACATTTTGCTGGAAAATCTACACTAACCTGCTGGTGGAGAAAGCTGGCCCAGAAGCGAACTTTTGCTCTTTCATGGGGATCTTGGGGCAAGAGGCGAGGACCCTCCTTCCAAGTCTCATCAATGTACTCGATAATGACCAGCGACGCGGCGATGGGCTTGCCGTTATGAACAAGAACAGGGGCTTTCTTGTGAACAGGATTGTACTGCAAGAGCGCTTCACTCTTGTTCGTCAAATCTTCTTCCACAAACTCATACTCGATCCCTTTCACTTTCAGAGCTAGTTCTACCCTCTCAGTGAACAGACTAGCCCACATTCCATGAAGAACCACTCTGTTTTCTTCTCGTGCCATCTCTCTCTTTCTCTGCGGGCGTCTCTATCTATGAGATTCAGATTGGACGTGGAGGTCTCATGGGCTTAGTGCTTTAATAGACAATGCATTGTTCTATTCAACGTTGAATCGAAAGCATCTTTGGCTTGTTTGACAAGAACCATGGAAGCTTTTTCACGAAAGCTAGTAGGTATTCTCTGCACAAAATTGACCGTATACATAATAAAGAATTTTATCACCTTGAATGCGCACACAAATTGATTCATCAATTTCTTGGTTGATGAACTAGATCCTTCACGAAATTTCTTCGCTGCTTATAACGACAAAGTCCCTCTCTTTCATTTTCTTTTTCCTTTGTTGAACCTCACAATGGGGAATCATTAAGCTCCAGAAGCATTTATCTCAAGTGTCCGATTTGGATGCAGTCAAACGAAATGGCACTTTGGAACACATCATAGACATTAGCGAGGCTCCATTTAGCTGAAGTATCGGGCACAAGACCATTACAATCAAAAGTTTGAGTCATCACATGTGGAATAACTAAGAGTTGTTTATCAAATGTATCGATGTTAAGATGTACCATGATGATTGACTTAATATATTGCGATGTAAATGAGTGATTGAATAGAAACAGCATGGCAGATTTACTAGTCAAATCCACCTGATGGAGAGCCCATAGATTATCATTCAAGGTCTTCAAATTACAGATTTCATTCTCTTTCGAATAAGAACAAATTTGGCTAACCTAAGAGGATGTCTTGTCTTTAGAGCAATTCCACTGGGGCACAGGTAAAGGTAAGCATAGTTTGGGTTGAGCCACTCGACCAACACGCAGAGTGTTGGTTCTCAATTTTTGAGATTGGAGACCAACCCTGTTGGGCTTGGGACCAAGGATCAAACCGAGCCTATGGGTCAATCGAGACCAACCGATTATTTTTTTTTTCTTTTTTTGTATTCCTTGAAAGGACATATATATTCTTTTAAATTACATATTAATTAATAATGCGACTTTGAATAATCAAACTATGAACACTGGTACATATTAAACATAAATCTAAGATTAGGTAACAATATAAATCTGCATTTGCGATTGTTGAGTTGCATTCGTGAGGCAGACCAAGAGAGGCGAGTCATTTCACTAGCTGAGTTGCACTCATGAGGAGAGGCCAGAGGCTAGAGGCGAGAGAAGAGAGGCGAGCGGTGAGTAAGGTGAGGGTAGAGAGACAAGTGGTGAGTAAGGTGAGGGTAGAGAGACAAGTGGTGAGTAAGGTGAGTGAATAGGGTTTCTATTTTTTTTTTCATTTGAGTTTGCACTGGGTTTCTACCTTCTAATTTACATGACAAAACCACATAAAAAAGAAAAAAGGTGGAGGCGCAAGGGTTTAGAGTTGAAAAAATATATAATATATATTATTTATTATATATGCATGGTTTGGATTGGACTAGTTTTAAAGTCTCAAGACCGAGAACTAATCTACATAGTGTAGGGTCTAGGGGTCCTAGTACCAAGGATCGACCTAATCAGGATGGGAATTAGACCGAGACTAGTTGGATTGGGCCAGTTTATGGTTAGTTTAGTGTTGACCCTCGACCAATACTCACCCCTAGGCACAAGAGCATATCTATATGAGTGCGCAAGAACTCATCTGACAAGACTAACTTGGAAAATGGAAAGAATGATTTTTAGGCAATTCACATTGAAAACATCTCTAGTGATACGAAGATCAGCTATCCAATAGGCATGATCTAAATTGACTTCAATTGGTCCAGTTCATCTGACTTCAGACAGAAATCTTTTCCCCACGATGAACTTTATTGATCAAAGCTAGATCCTTCGTTGTGTTCGGTGAAGTCGTAAGTTGTAGGTAGCCAGATTTCTATGTAGCTAGTAGTATCAATAATTAATAGCTACATAATGTAGCACAGTAGGATGGATCAAATAGCTAGTTCAGTAGCTAGTTCAGTGTTATCATAGTAAGAGAATTGAAAAAGAGACGTAGATGTAGTGAAACATTTAAAGTAAACTTTAGTGGGCATCAGCTTTTTTTCTCAGATACATTCAGAAGACAAAGAAGCGCAATCAAACATGATATGTAAGATTGACTGACAAAGTTCCCACCCTTATTATCAAGGAGACCCTTATAAGCATTATGCTGCCGCAGATTTAAGAGCCCTAGCCCTTATGAACTGAAGAAGGCCAACCATCTTCTCATGAGGAGGCGCTGCCTCTTTCGCCAACGGCAACTCAGTTAGAGCTGTCACCCAGGAGGTCACCCTTGGATACTTCTCCGGGTCCAGAAATTTTATACCGAGGACTTCTTCTTGAACCTTATGCGAACCCAATGTTGAGCAGACAACAATGTCTAGGAGTCCCACGCTGTCGCCGTTGACAAATGGGGATCCCTCGGGGAAACTGCCCTTGATTCCCTCTTCCAACACCTTCAGTTTCTCGTGCACTTCCTTGACAGCTCTCTCTTGTGCTTCTCCATCAGTTTTGACCACAGAGAACAGGGCCTCAAACAACTGCAGTTAACAACTTCCAAACTTAAAACTTGCTTGAACTCTGGTTTCATCTTACTTTTGTTTTATCGGTCGATTTTGCAAAGAGAAATTATTTTGTCGTGACATAATTTTGAAATATTTTCATGCTCCATGAATGACAATTAGGCAGCAGCCTACCTAGGTAATGACAATTAAAGACAGCAGCATGTGGATACAACTATTGTATCAGCGTCATCTTATGATCATAGTTACAGAAAGCTCCCTCGGTCATGGCCAGATTTTACTGGGAAAACAGAAAATTTGTCCTCAATTCCTACTCCATGTCATTTAATGGATTATCACTACGGACAAGTGCACAAACTGATTGATAAACATGGTAAATCATGTAGAGATGCGAACCAAAAGGCATAATCTGTTTGTGCTATGACGGTGGATTAATGCAAGAAATGATTATGTGCACGTTGAGGAACTTCCTCAAACATTTTGCTAAAAAATTTGCACTGACCTGCTGCTGGAGAAAACCAGCCCAGAAGCGAACTTTCGCTCTCTCGAAGGGATCTTGGGGCAAGAGGTGAGGACCCTCCGTCCAAGTCTCATCGATGTACTCGATAATGACCACTGACTCGGCGATGGGCTTGCCATTGTGAACAAGAACAGGGACTTTCTTGTGAACAGGATTGTACCTCAAAAGTGCTTCACTCTTGCTCGTCAAGTCTTCTTCCACGAACTCATATTCGATCCCTTTCACTTTCAGAGCTAGCTCCACCCTCTTACTGTACGGACTAGCCCACATTCCGTGAAGAACTACTTTGCCCGCCATCTCTCTCTCTCTCTCTCTCTATGGGCGTCTCTCTCTGAATTTCAGATTGGATGTGGAGGTCTCATGGGTTCAGTGCTTTAATATACATGGAGCCGAAAGCATCTCTGGCTTGTTTTCCAAGAACTACTCCATTATTAAAGCTTTCTGACGATAGCGAGAGGCTTTCTCTGCAAGAAATGGAGATGAATTATTGAAGCGAGAGTTTCTTGGACGGTATACAACCGAGAGAAAATTATCTGCTGCGGAACCTTTCCATTAAAACATAGAAAAGAAAAGGAGAAAAAATGTCAGAAGATGAGATCCTTCTTCCTCTTCATTGACCCAGATCGTTTCTTGAGCACCGCGAAACTCCCGTCGAGCTTAAGCATGATTTTTTGCCTTAATGGAGCCTTGCTAACGTCTATGACGTGTTCCAATATGCCATTTTGTTTGACTGCATCCACTATTGACGATTGAGATAGATGCTTTTGCATATGAATGATCCTCCATTGGATAAGTACAGATTATTAATTCCGTCGAAAAGTTCTACTTAAAATTACTCCCCTATGTGTGTACTTACAAGAATTTTTAAAACCAAGCTAAAAATTAGATAACAATTACGATTTGGAATCTTGACACAAGCTATACTAGGAGCGAATTGATAAATTGGAGGACCAAAGTGTAATTCTCCTTTTAAATTTCATACCATGCTTACGCTCGAGATGAGGTTTCGCGGTTTCTTGATAAACAAGAACGATCTGGGTCAAGGGGGAAGAAAGATCTCATCTTCTGACATTTTTCCTCCTTTTTTTTTCTTTTTCACTTTTAAATGGGAAGGTGATGAATACATTGAGTTGAATCCAGAGCTGATAATTTTCTTTTATATGTGTTCTGTCTATATCTTGCATAGAATACCTGCCACATGCTCTCGTCAGAATGCTTTAATAATGGCGATGGTTCTTGTCAAACAAGCCGAAGATGCTTTTGACTCCACGCTTCATTGAACAACGTTTTTTATATAAAGCACTAAACCCATGAATCCTCCACGTCCACTCTGAAACTTAGTGATAAATGAAAGGGTTAGTAATAACACCTAGAAGGGGGTGAATATGTGTAGACAAAAATTCTTGCAAGATTTAGAAGTAATAAATGTTTCTAGAAAATAATGAATTCAAACTTTAGCAGTTAGACGGAACTGCAAAATAAAGGAGATGAGGGAAGAGAATAAAAACACAAGGTTTATAGTGGTTTGGTTAGATCAAGCTTACGTCCACTCTCCCGCACTGACAGCCAATTGGCTGGATTTCACTAGAAGTCAAAAGAGATTTTACAGTAGAGTGATCTCGACTTCACTGTGAAGAGTCTCTATTAGTCTCTCACAAAGTCTCACAAGAACCCTATTTTGTTTACAACTTTGAGCTCAGTGAATGAAATAGCAAGGAACTAGAAAGCTTTAGACTTAGAAAATTTTCTCGCAAGCACTCTCTCGAACAACTAGCGAGTCCTCCTTATATACTCCTTCATGCCTTCACAATCGTTGGCATTTTCTAAAGGAATTCTTCTAATCTACCCGTTGGATGGAATCAATCAAAGTGATCTCGAGTCATTAGATGAGTTGTGATGAGAGCCTGTCAATCCTGTTCGCCCATACAATCAGGATCTTGGTTTCCATAAGTAGAACATTCCAAGTTTACTTCGCTTTTCAAAAGATCTTCAAATCAGAATTGATTCTGATAAAGATAATCAATCAAGTAGGTGCTATATCCAGCCTTAATATCATCCATAAATCTTTCGAATCGAAACCTTGAAGATAATCTTGCATCTGGATAAGTCTTCATTCTCTAGTAGCATTTAGTCTGGAATCATTCAGTGAGGGCAGACTTTGAACTTAAAGTCTGACGGTTTTCAGACTTTGACACTTCAGTCTGGAAGTCTTCAAACTAGACTTTGTAAAGGTTTTGTCAGTAAATGAGTTTTCTCCAATAATAAAGACACCCAGAGAGAGTAGTAAATGAGTTTTCTCCAATAATAAAGAGAGAGAGAGAGAGAGAGAGAGAGAGAGAGAGAGAGAGAGAGAGAGATGACTGGCAAGGTAGTTCTTCACGGACTGTGGGCTAGTCCGTACGGTAAGAGGGTGGAGCTAGCTCTGAAAGTAAAAGGGATTGAGTATGATTTCATGGAAGAAGATTTGACGAACAAGAGTGAAGCCCTCTTGCAGTACAATCCTATTCACAAGAAAGTCCCTGTGCTTGTTCATGACGGCAAGCCCATCGCCAAGTCGCTGGTCATCATCGAGTACATCGACGAGACAAAAGGAGGGTCCTCGCCTCTTGCCCCAAGATCCCTACGAAAGAGCTAAAGTTCACTTCTGGGCTGGCTTTTCCACTTGTAGGTTAGTGCAAATTTCCTACAAAATGTTTGATGAAATTTCCCAACATGTATGTGATCATTTATTGCATTATTCCACAGTCACAGTACAAGCTGATTAAGCCTTTTGGTTCACAGCTTTACATGATTTACCATCTTGTTTATCAATCAGTGTGCACAAGTGTTCATAGTGATAATCTTGACTTGCAAATTTATTGAGTATACATTGGATTAATGTGAAGTAGGAAATGAGGACAGTTCTGTTTTTTTTTTTTTAAATAAAATCTCAAGAACGGGTGTCGACACAGCTGAGGGAGCTGTATATTAGCGACAATAACCATAACACTGACAACAGTTGTATCAAGCTGCTGTTGTCTTAGTTTCTATCACCTTGAGATAGGTGGGTTGCTGCCAGATTGTTATTCATTGAGCATGAGAAATAGAAATATGTTTCTTTTGCAAAATTGACTGATCGAAAAAAAGTAAGATCGAACTAGAGTTCAAGCAAGTTGATCACTGGAAGTTGTTAACTGCAGCTGTTTGAGGCCATGGCCTCTGTGATCAAAATTGATGGAGGAGCACAAGAGAGAGCTGTCAAGGAAGTGCATGAGAAACTGAGGGTGTTGGAAGAGGGAATCAATGGAAGTTATCCTAGGGGATCACCATTTATCAATGGCGACGGCATGGGACTCCTAGACATTGTTGTTTGCTCAGTATTGGGTGCTCATAAAGTTCAGGAAGAAGTCCTCGGTGTAAACTTTCTGGATCCAGAGAAGTATCCGACAGTAACCTCTTGGGTGAAAGCTCCAATCTAGTTGCCATTGGTGAAAGAGGCAATGCCTCCTCATGAGAAGCTGGTGGGTGTCTTTCAATTCTTCAAGGCTAGGGCTCTTGAATCTGGAGCAGCTTGATGCTTAGAATGGTCTCCTTCATAATAAAGATTGGAACCTCGTTTGTTACACCCACATGTTATATTTGATTGTGCTTCTATGTACTCCATATGTTTTTGCGGAATGATATAGCCCAATAAAGTTTACTTCATATGTTCCACTACATCCCGGTCTCTCTATTGATTCTATTGTGGCGATGACACTGAACTAGCCATCCATTTCATCCTACCATGATATGTTGTGTTGCTACAGATAATTGATACTACTAGCTCCATAAAAGAGTGGACTCTATGCAACTTGCTACTTCAGTGAACACAACGAAAGGATCTAATGTTGCAAGACGATTATCACATGCTTTTGCTAATAACCTCCTCTTGCGATGTATCCCTACATTTCTAATAACCATAGTCCAAAGTCAACTCCGACAAAAGAATTACTATTTTTTCCTCTTTGCACAATACAGTCCATAGTTGTGAACATATTTCTGCTTGAAGTCAGATGAACCAGACTGATTGAAGTCAATTTAGGTCACGTACTATTGGATGGATGATCTTTGCATTGTCAAGGATACTTTCAGTGTGAATTGCCCTAGGAACTTTCTTTCTAGTCTGGTGGAAGTGCTCTGGGGACAAGACATATTCTTAGGATAGCAAGATTTGTTCGCACAGGAAAAGGAATGAAATTTATAATTTGAATGCCATGAATGATAATCATGGGCTCTCCATTTGGTCTTTGACAATAAATATTCCATGTTTTTTTTTTTTTTTTTTTTTTGGTGAAAGGTAATAATTATATTGATGAAAGGCCAAATGTATAAAAAGATCACGGCATCCACCCACACTTAAAACAACAGATCATAATGAGTGGAAGGATGCCGGGATGTAGAAACCACAGTCGTGGCAACCCAAGAGCACGGCATGAACAACCAGCAAACATATATAAAACGCCCTAAAGTAGGGAGAAGAACATCCTCAGCAAGCAGCAGAAACCGCTGCACCGAAGGCCTTGAACAAGACGCACTAGCTAAAAGGAAGGCAGCTAACGATCCCTAGAAAGATGACCAGGTCAAAGCCCCAGCTTCGCTGCAACCTTCTATTCCTGAAGTTATATTCGACATTTCTAAAAGTGATCGCTTTATCTCCGACCACTTTAAAGAGATGGTTCTTCAAGGCTAGGACAGAAAGAGGTTGTTCTCTGAAGATAATGTTATTCATGTTATTCCAAATAATATGACACAGTGCTCCAAAGGAGAATTGAGCTATGCACTTATAAAATCATTTCCCATAAGCATGGTGGTGGCCGAACGGAGATTATCCTCCCACGACTTGTTACACCAAGGTAGATTACATCTAGCCGCCCAAAAGAAGGTAACCCCGGCTGTGACATGACAACCAAAAAATAGATGGTCAATAGAATTTGGCACATCATTGCAGAAGGCATAATCACCACTCTCTATTTTGCCATGGGACAATAGAAGCGCCTGAGTGGGAAGCCTGCGCTTGGCCGTAATCCAAAGGTTTACTTGATGCCATGGTGTAATTGCGTTGTTCCAAACGAACGCATGCCAAAGGACCCGAGTCCTCTTCCGCCTGAAGGTCTCCCAAGCCGTCACAACAGTGAAACGTCCTAACGAATTCTCCCTCCAGCAAAAGCAATTCGAATTTTGAGATAGGCTTGGGAGGGGATGATCCCACGACTCAAGCATCAACCTGAGAGGCTGCCCAGCATCCGAGAAAAGGTCAGCCACTGTTGCTTGCCCAGAAAGCCCTGAATTGTATATGAATGAATCCGAAAAGAATAAGTTCAGGGGGCCCCTAAGGTGCCAATTGTCAAACCACAAGGAGATAGAGAGGTCGTCCCCAATCCTCCAAAAAAAGGCATTTCGGATGCCGCTTCTGAAGGATATGATTTTTTTTCGAAGTCCAAGAACAGACGGTGGGTTTTTTAGCAACCCAAAAGTTCCTTGATTTTAAAAATGTGGAATGAATCCACTTGCACCACAAGACTTCCTTATCTGAAAATAGGAGCCAGATATGTTTCAGTATAGTAGCCTTGTTGCAATCCCTGAGCCTCCGGATGCCAAGGCCGCCTTCTTTTTTTGGAAGGCACACATCATCCCAGGCAACCTTAGCACCCCCTCTATCCAGTTCCGGGCCTTTCCATAGGAATTGCCTAAGGACTTTTTCAATTTGATCCAACATAGCTATAGGTAAAATAAAAACGCTCGCCCAGTAGGCTTGGATAGTATGAAGGACTGACTTGATAAGCTGAAGTCAGCCAGCAAAAGAGAGAAAACGATGAGTCCAAGCTTGTACCCTCGCAGTAATACGGTTAACAAGAACGCAACAATCCGCCTTTCTAAACTTGGAGGTAATAATAGGAACCCCCAAGTAACGCATCGGTAGACTGCCTTCCTGGAAACCGAGGTCAAGGAGGATCTGACTCCTTAAAGCAATCGATCCACCAGCCAAAAAGATTTTGTTCTTAGAAGGGTTTGGGCATAATCCACTCCAAGTTGAGAAGAGCTAGAGGCCCTCTTTGAAGAGATTCACCGAAGTCAGGTCCGCCTCAGAAAATAGAAAAACATCATCTGCAAAGAAAATATGCGAGAGAATCGTCGCCTTGCACCTCCAGAAGAACTTAAACTCCGGCTTGGATGAGCACTTCAACAGAATTTCAGATAGGACCTCCATAACCAAAGTAAAGAGGTATGGAGAAATAGGATCACCTTAGCGAAGGCCGCATCCACTTGCAAAGTAAACATGAAGTTCCCCATTCAGGGCAATGGAAAACATGGGCATGCATACACAAGTCATAATAAGCCTAGTCACAAAGTCGGGAAAGCCAAAAGTAATGAGAACTTTCTCAAGAAAGCCCCAATCGATTGTATCGTGAGCTTTTCTGAAATCAACCTTAACCGCACACTTAGGAATGTATGGTTCAAGTTGGAAACTAGAAAAGAGTTCTTGGGCCATCAAGATATTGTTCCTAATCCATCTGCCATTCACAAAAGCGCTCTAAGATGGACTAACAACATTCTTTAGAACAGTCGCAACTTGATTAGCTAGCACTTTTGTGATACACTTCTATGTAGTGTTGTAGAAGACAATGGGCTGTAATAATCAACAGAAGTCGCATTGGGGACTTTAGGCACAAGTACCAAAGTGGTGTTATTTATCTCCCTCAAGAGTTTCCTTGTGACGAAGAAATCTCTCACTGCTGCTATGACCAAATGTCCCACCGTCTCCCAGTTCTCCTTAAAGAATTCAACCGTGAAGCCATCCGAGCCAGGGGCCTTACCTCTAGCTAGAGAGAAGAATGTATCCCGAATCTCCAACTCGGTGACCGGTCGAGCAAGGAAACTAACCTGGTCGTCCATGAAAGGATGCTAGATAGTCTCCCAAATCTCCCCAATCGACGGCCCTTCCTGCTCCACACGTGGCACTAAGAGGTCTTGGAAATGCTTCACAAAGTGCTACTGAACTAGGTGCGGTTCGGTAATTTGGTTACCAGAGGAATCCATAATAGAAAGAATTCTATTAAGAAGTTGTCTCTTGTTTACATACTAATGGAAGAACTTGGTGTTGCGATCTCCCTCCTTGAGCCACCTGACTCTTGATTTCTGTCTGAACAAGGATTCCTCACTAGCTCGAAGGTTAGCAAGGATACGTCGCCGGTCCTTCTCCAACTCAGCAAGATTAATCAAGAAGGGATCTCGCTGAAGGTCGGCTTGTGTGCTCTCTAAAGCGACCCTTGCTTTTGACATCCTGGCAAAGATATTAGAGAATAATCCTTTATTAAACTGCTTGAGACGACATTTGAGCGCCTTAAGTTTGCGCACAAGTCTAACCATAGGAACCCCTTCCCCTGGGTCATCCCAAACTTGAGTAACAATTGCATTGAACTGTGGATGCTTCATCCAAAAATCAAAGAACTTGAATGGTTTCCTCTGAAAAATTGGGTTCAACACTTTAACCACCATAGGTGTGTAGTTCGAAATACCTAGCGCTAAAAAGGAGGCTTTAGAGTAAGAGAAATCCAAGCACCACCTAGAGTTGACAAGAACTCTATCAATCTTCCTAGTCTTCCTAGAGGAGCTTGAGGAAGTTGTCCAAGTGTACCTGAAGCCAACATACCTAAGATCCTCCAATTCCGATTGCACCAAGCACTGACCGAAATCATCGAAGCATGGGATCCAAGCATCAGAACCCCTAACCCTGTTAGAGGGGTCATTTATAGCATTGAAATCCCCCATCACTATCCAGGGTGTATTCTGTAGGCACTACTTCTAGAGATAATATCTCCCCAAAGTTGTCTCTGGAGAGTAAAAGTGTGCTTCCCATAAGCAATTGAAATAGAGTAGGCCATCCCCGAGTCCAACAACTTAAGACTCCTATGAATCGCCTGAGTAGATATAACAAAGACTTCAAAGCTAACCCGTGAGGGGTCTCAACCAACCTAAATCCTACCCCTAAGGGGAGAACTTATAGTTGGCAAGCTAGCATCAGTCCCTCAACAGTCTCTAGAAATGGAATTGAAGAGAGTCTGCGGCACCTTTTTTTTTTTTTCCCCAATAATCCAACTAACCACAAATGATTTGAAAGTACAAGACTACGGACCTTCGCTTGTCTAATGGGGTCCATAAGGTCCCTAACATTCCAACACCCTATGTACATAAAACCAAAAAGAGAAGGACCAAGTGTTACCTCCACTTCGAGGGCTTGCGCCGAGAACGAGGTGGTGCTGCACGGGATGGAGGAGGAGGTGGGGTTGGGGCTAGAGCCATCAGCTTGTCCTTAATGGTCTCACTCTTCAAGGTAGTTTGGGGGCCTTTGGCGACAAGCAAGGGGAGAGTAGGTCATCATCCGAACTACCTATATGGGTGGCTGAATCATCAGGATCGACACCAGGGCTAGGTGGCACTCATGTGGAGTCTTCCGTAGGGTTGATGGAGTCATCCTCCGCGGTGGAAGAGGAGGCATTCGATTTTGTAAGGACCTGCAACTCTCTCTGGGCCTTACGAGTTGATGTGGAGGGCAAACTCCACTCTAGAGCAGCAGGCTTTAGCTTGAGGGAGTGTCCCTCATCATTCGAGACAATAGGTAAGGCGGAGCCTATCTCCATAGGAGGGAGAGGCATCTTCTTCTTCCCCTTGACTTGTTTCCAAGCTAGGTCGGAGTCACCAAGGCCAACCGCCCCAACAAGATTAGGTTCGGGCACCCGAGGAGCAGCGGGTGGGGAGGAGTTGGTTCTACCCTGAGGCAAGGAGACTACCGGCTTTGTGGTGGTTGGAGAATTAACACAATTATGTCCAAATGTGCCACACTTCAAGCATTCTACCAGCTTCCACTCAAATTCAATAGCAATAGTGTGCACCACCCTATTCAATTTCACTTTCACCGAAGAGATCCTCAATTGGTTAGCTTGGATTTCAACACAAATCCTAGCAAAAGAAATGATACGCATTTGCTCCGTGCGTTGATCCACATAGAGGGGTTTGCCAACGAAGCTTGCAATGGTGCTTATCGCTGGAGCCGACCATAGATTGAAAGGGAGGTTCTTCAATCTAATCCACACTTGGACCGTGGATTGCTTCTCTCTCTTCAACTCAAGAAGAGGCTTCCATTGTTGCAAGATTAGTGGAACTCTTGCTATCGTAATGGGACCTCCCTCCAATATCTTCCTTCATGGTGTGGCTTACAAGAACGAGCTGCTTTGCTTCTATGGCAACCATGGTCCCGATTGAGAAGAGAGAGAGTGGTCATGGCTTTGAGGAAGCACTAGATGGTGCCTTGGTCATGGGAATGAGCTGCTTGGCATCTATGTGGTGTTGGGGCTTAATGGCTCGTTAAGCCTGTGTGTTGGAGTTGGGCTGCATGTGCAGGATCATACGGCATGGGGTCTTGATGAAGAAGGAATTATAGGGACAGATTAGGGTGTTCACAACATCCATGAGTTGCCCGAGTTGTTTGAAGATTTGGGGACTATGGTTTAGAGCTCAAAGCTCAAGCAACTATGGCCACTGCCGAGATCTTGGAGATATGGAGCCCATGGTCTTGAGTGAGAATAAAAAGAGGAGCTATGGCAGCCATCGCCAAGAATAGCCGCCTTTGTCATCGTGGAAGCCACTCAAGTCATCATCGACTTTCTCTTTCAACGAAAGTGGCTGGACAGTGGTGTGGAAGGAAGAACAAAGAAGGAAGAAGAAGATGAATAGAGGAAAGAGAAAGGAAAAGGATAAGAAAAAAAATATCCATGATGAAATTACCTCCAATCATGGTATATGAGATGCACATGTTTGCCAGTTGGCAAAAAATTGGTCGACCAACGAGTTAAAGCCCTTATTTGAGACTACATTGGTCACCTTTGGCCTTTATTTGATATAAGCTTCACTCTTGGCCATCTTTTGAAAAAAGGACTTTACTTCATGCCCTTATTTGGAATTTTCACTTAAATTTATTTTTGCTACAACCTTATATTATGTATAGCTTGCGTTAATTTATCCTAAATTGTAATCTAATGTGTAGTAAGAATGTGAAATTTTTGATACATGCACATGGTGAATAATTTTGATAATGGCTTTTCAACGGAATTCATTTATACTAATCCACATCGTCTCTTGCCTTGAACCTTCCTCGTCGCATCATTAGGCTAGGCTAGAGTTTTGACTTTCAAATTGAAAGATAAGAGTCTTTTAGACCATACACCTTTATTTTAGGAATTTTTGAAAGGAGACTGTAAAAAAAAAAAAAAGTATTTAATAACACATCTCCAACCCTGGCCTCTATATTATTTCCTATTTTGTTATTTCCTATTTTCTTGTTGGATATTTAGATCTCGTGGCTCACCAAGTGGTTTTAGAGCCCTTTTGGATTGTACTTTGGTGCTTTTATTGAAGATAGTGAAATCCCTCTCTCTCATCGTGCTTTCCCATTTTGGGTTTTCCACGTAAATCTTGTGTCTCGTGTGATTTCGATTTTCTTTCATCCTTTGTTACTTTTTCTTATAGTATCAAAGTGAAGGAATTTGGTCTTTTTGTTCGAGATGGCATCTATCAACTTTGAAGTGGCACCCTTCAATGGCCAAAACAATTTTGGGCTATGGAGGATCAAAATGAAGGCGTTGCTACATCGGGAAGGTTCGGTTAGAGCCTTGGACGAAAATTATCCCGACGATATGACTACAACTAATATTGAGGAGATGGAAGAAAATGCGCATAGCATCATCCAATTGTCGCTATCTAATAAGGTGCTTCATGAAGTTGTGGATGAAGAAACGTTTTCGGCATTGTGGAATAAGCTTGGGAGTTTCTACATGAAGAAATCTCTTACGAAATCTCTTACAACAAGATTATTTTTGAAGTAGCGTTTTTACACGCTAAAGATGTAAGAATGTACTCATATCCAAGAACATCTATATGAATTTAATAAAATCATTATGGATATGAAAAATCTAAGTTAGATGATGAAGATCAAGCCCTAATCATATCATGTTCACTACCAGGCTCGTATGAGAATTTTGTGAATTCTATATTGTATGGAAGGGAATCCATACCTCTTGAGGATGTTAAAGCCTCATTGAGTTCCATGAAAATGTGTACAAAATTGAATGTGTGTAGTAGTGGTGATAAAACTGATAACTTAGTTGTTAGCGAAAGGTAAAATCATCATGATAGACGCAGTAATAGTAAAGGGCATTTGAAATCTAGATCAGACAGAGATAAGAGTAAAGTGGAGTGTCCAGTGGTCAAAGTTGGCGGGAAGAAGTTGATGGAGAATTATGATTCGGCTAGTTTGGTGAAAAATAACAAGTTCTCTAATGTAGACAATGTTCTTACTATTTTGTCTTCAGATTATCATGTCGATGATTAATGGATTTTGGATTCAGCATGTTTATATCACACGTCCACATAGAAATTGGTTCCACACATATGAGAAAATCAATGATGGTTCAATTTTTGATGGGTAACAATGCAGTTTGCAAGATTATAGGTATTAGTACAATGCAGATTAAATGTCATGATAATGTAATAATAATTTTGACAAACATTAGGCACATCTCAGATTTGAAGAACAACCTTATTTCATTGAGCACTTTAGATTCCATTGGATACATGTATACAATTAGAGGTGGAGCCTTGAAAATTTTAAAAGGCTCATTGATTGCGATAAGAGGTAACATAAAGAAAAATCTTTACATTCTATAGGGAAATACCGTTGTGGGTTCTTTATATATATAGCATCCTCTTTAGAATCTGAAAAATTAATGTTATGACGTATGCGGTTGGGCCACATGAACGAAAGAGGAATGACTATCTTGAGTAAACATGATTTACTTTGTGGGGATCATATGGTCTTACTTGACTTTTACAAACATTGTGTTTTCAAAAAGTAGCGTAGAATTAGTTTCAATACTAGGATGCACTCGATGAAGAGCGCAATTGACTATATTCACTCCGATTTGTGGGACTGATACAGGTAACATCTAAGTGTGGTGCAATTTATCTCCTAACATTTATTGATGATTTTTCTTGGAAAGTATAGATTTATTTCTTGATGCATAAAAGTAACGTTTTTGATATGTTCAATAAGTGGAAGATGTTAAGAGAAAATCAAACTGGAAGGAGATAAAGTGTCTTAGAATAGACAATGGTCTTCAATTTTGCGGAGGTGATTTCAACAAGTACTGTAAAGATTTGGGGATTGTTCAACATCAAATAGTCAGGTACACACCTCAACAAAATGGGGTGGCAGAGCACATAAACCGGACATTCTTAGAGAGAGCTAGATGTATGCTCTCTAATGCTAGACTTAGGAAAGACTTTTGGGCTATAGCTGTGAACATAGCATGTTATTTAGTGAATCGTTCTTTTTCAACCACAATTAAGGTATGGTCAAGCAAACCTTTTGATTATTATAATTTAAAAGTGATGGTTTTATTTAATTAAAGTGATGGGCCTAAGCTGGCCCGTCCGCCCATGATGGGCCTAAAAGCCCGGCCCACAAAATTGGGGCCCATGGATGAAGGAATATGTTGAAGGGACATGTTTTTCCTTGGAGGGAACGTATATAAGGGGAAATAAAGAGGGAAGAACCTACCTTTTGGCAGAACATACGTTCCTCCTCTCTCTCTCCCTCAAACACTTTCCAAAGGAAAGAACAGTGCGCAAGAGGCGACACCCATCTTCCCTTCAAGGCAAACTGACGTCATCGAATCGATCGGGATCAATTTCTCTTCCTCAAATAGGCGTCGGTGTTTAGTCTGTGGATACAAGGTACGCTCGAACTCGTGGTGTGCCTTTGATCGGTGATACATGTATTTTTCCTAGGCTCGTCTTCCGCATTAGTTTAGGGGTTCGATTTAGTGTCGAATCCGGTTTCTGGGAATCGGTAATTCCCAACAAAAAGTATTTAGATGTCCTGCTTATTATTATGTAAAGGAATGTAAGCTTGAACCTAGGGTCAAGAAGTATATTTTCGTTGGTTATACAGATGGGGTTAAAGGATATAGGTTATGGTGTTTTGACCCTCAATCATCAAAGTATATAATCAGTAGGGATGTTACTTTTGATGAAAATTCTATACTTGGAAAGAGAAAAGTTGTTAGTGAGTCCACAAGTATTCATGAGGAGAATGTTCGGAAAGAGGTGGACCTTTATGTAGAGCACTCCACATAAAATAATCGAAGATATTGCTATTCAGCCAAAAAATGATAATGAGCAACAAAATTTAGATTCTACCAAAGAAGAAGTAGAAGAAATTGAGCAACCTCAAAGTTTGGCTGCATGGAAGGCTAAATGACAAATTAAACCTCCCTAAAAGTATGATTTTGTTGATTTGGTAGCATATGCTCTTACAGTTGTTGAAAAACTTGGTATTGAAGAACCTTTTACATTCCATGAAGCTACTATTTGTTCCAAATCTGAGAAGTGGCTTGTTACGATGAATGAAAAAGAATTGTTAGGTGCAAGTGGGTCTTCAAAAGAAAAGAAGGAATTTCGAGGGTTGAAGATGAAAGATTTAAGGCACGTTTGGTAACGAAGGGTTTAGTTAGAAGGAATGGATTAACTTAAATGAAGTGTTCTCTCTAGTTGTGAAACATAGTTCCATTCATGTGTTGCTTGTGTTAGTAGTCATTTATGATCTAGAATTTGAGCAACTTGATGTCAATATTGCTTTTTCTATATAGTGAACTTGAGAAGACAATTTATATGTCTCAACTTGAGGGATTCATTATTGAGGGTAAAGAAGATGACGTTCGCAGGTTGAAACGTTCTTTATGTGGTCTCAAGCAATCTTCACGACAATGGTACAATAGGTTTGATAGTTTTATATTAAGTCATGGCTAGTCGCAAAGTGCGCATGACGGTTGTGTATACAATAAGAGATTGCATGATTGTTCTTTTATTCATTTACTATTCTATGTGAATGACATGCTTATTGTAGCAAAGAACATATTAAAAATACAAAATTTGAAGAGGCAACTTAGTAGAGAATTTGAGATGAAAGATCTTGGATCCGCTAAGAAAATTTTGAGTATGGAAATTCGTAGAGATAGACAGGTTGGAAAGTTATACCTTGCGCAGAAGAAGTATATTGAGAAAATGCTTGAGCGCTTTGGCATGAAGAATGCTACACCGGTAAGTACTTCTTTGGCATCTCATTTTAGGCTTTCGACCTCTTTGTTGCCTAAAACTAAAGAAGAGAAAGATGAGATGTCTCGAGTTCCATATTCTAGTGTTATGTATAGTCTCATGTATGCTATGGTTTGCACTCCTCCGAATATTTTACAGGCCATTAGTGTTGTGAGTAAGTATATGGCACATCCGGGTAAAACTCATTGGCGAGTAGTGAAATGAATTTTTTGGTACATTCGGGGTACCTCAGATGTGGGTTGTGATTAAGGACATTCGATTATTGGCTTCGTTGATTCTGACTATGCAGGCGATCTCAACAAAAAGAGATCTTTGACAGGCTATGTTTTTAAGTTTGGTGGTTCTACAGTTAGTTGGAGAGTGACTTTGCGGGACACAGTTGCTTTGTCTACCACCAAAGCATAATACATGGTAGCAGTGGAAGCAATAAAAGAAGTTTTTTGGTTGAAGCGTTTGGTTATAGAACTTGATGTGAAATAGAAAGGAGCCTCCGTTATCTTTTGCGATAACCAAAGTGCGATTCAGTTTACCAAGAACATGATATATCACGAAAGGACAAAATATATCGACATACGGTATCACTTTGTACATGATAAGGTTGCTAAGGGTACAGTTACGATGAAAAAGGTATCTATGGTGGATAATCCAATAGATATGTTGTCCAAACCAATTCCTATGAATAAGTTCAAGCATTGCTTGGACTTAAATGGTATTTTTACCATTTGAGTTGTTTAGGTGAAGTTGGTGGCATTTCATTTTATTGTTTCCTACGCTGAATACACTCACATAGGCTTAGGGGTGTGCATCATCAATTTCGCCATTTTGGGGTGGCCTTGTGTGGTCACTTTTGGTGGTGAGCGAGAGAGGTCTAGTGGTGTTTAACATAGTGCTCTTTTGGAGAATTGAAATCAAGGTGGAGATTTGTTGAGTTTTGGCTTTCAAATTAAAAAATAAGAGTATTTTAGGCCATTCACCTTTATTTTATAAATTTTTAAAATGAGACTAGAAATGTGTTTAATAACACATCTCCAACCCTAGCCTCTATATTATTTTCTGTTTTGTTATTTTCTATTTTCTTGTTAGAAATTTAGATTTTGTGCCTCGCTAAGTGGTCTTAGAGCCCTTTTGGATTGTACTTTGGTGTTTTTTGTTGAAGACAGTGAAACTCCTCTCTCTCTCTCCTCGTGGTTTTAGAGCCCTTTTGGATTGTACTTTGGTGTTTTTTTGTTGAAGACAGTGAAACTCCTCTCTCTCTCCTCGTGGTTTTTCCCGTTTTGATTTTCCACGTAAATCTTGCGTCACGTGTGACTTCGATTTTCTTTCATCCTTTGCTACTTGTTCTAAGATTGGTGTATCTTTGATTAGCGTTTTTCTGCAACATTATCAAATAATCTACAATGAAATATCTAAGAAACTATTGAAGAATGAATAGGATTAGTACCAATTTTTGCTAATTCATTTCTACAAATTTCTTGTAATGCATTTTCTTCTTTTTCATTAAATAAATTTATTTGGAACCACCGGCCGTGGTGGCTCCGCTGGATAAGGGCTTCATTGATCCTTTCTCAAAGGTGAGAGGTTCGAAACCCAGTGGAGGTGCTTGGTGTCTTAAGCGTGACGTCGGGTGGTGGGTCCTCCACTAGCGTCACCTTGGGTTTACCTTGTCAGCTACCGACTGTACGGGGGTTCCTTGGTCACAAAAAAAATAAAATTATTTGGATATAAAACTGAAGTAACTATTGTTCCCGACAAATATACATATCTTATTTGAATCAACCATAAGTAATTGCGTGATTGATTGAGCAGTTTCTTGTGTCATCCAAACATTAGATTCTCAAATCATATATAAATTAACAGGTTGTTCCCATCATCCTTGATAAGAAACAAAACAACAAGAACAGAAAGGGGAACGGCAATTAATTTTCTTCCATAGGAAATCATACTTAAAGAGGTTCCTGTTTAACTTACAAACTAATTAACTAGACATGCTTTAGATAGCCAGACAGGGGATTTCTCAAGCTCGGCACCGATGGCTCCTGGCTGGATGGAGATCCAGAAGAGTCTATAGCAGGAGTGATTTTCGCAATTCGAGTGGTTTTTTGGTCGCTGGCTTCGCGAAATCGGTGCGCGCGTCCTCTGCCCTTCATGCCAAAACCTAGCAGTGATGGATGCACTCTTGTACTTGCTCAAGAACACTGGGCTAAACAAACCTTCTGATTTGTGCGACGAAGTTCAAACTGATAACTTTGTCAGTCGTATAGTTTATCACCGGCAACACTAAAAGCCCATGGGCCTTGCGTAGCATTATCGAAGAACTGTCAACAGTACTTGGTCCATCTGAAAAAGGTTGAAGTTGTCCATCATCCCGGGGAATTCAATCAACTTGCAAATTGTCTCGGTGAAGCCCACCATAGAAAGACTCCTCCTCCAAATCGGTTAACTTTATCTCCTCAGCCCCTATGGAATATTTTTTGTTAGAAACTCCAATGTCATGTTTTAGTTATGTTCATTGATTAATAGAAGCGTTTGTTCTCGACCCAAAGAAAAAGACATGCTTTACGCGAGTATGGTAGTCTTCCTTGTTTTCTTCTTCTTTTCTAGCAAACTTGCCTTCCCCTTTCAGATTGATGTTCAAATACAAATGTTTTGTACAACTCAAACCAGAAATCTAGAGAGCATCACTTCCTCCTCCTTTGAATGCGCGCGCAGACTGATTCATCGATTTCTAGGTTGATGAACATAAAATGATCTTTCTCTAAGTCTCTTCTGTCTTTCTCTGAATATCTCTAGTTCATAATAACAAAGTCACTTCCTCTCATTAACTTCATTTATGTGTTGAACCTTCCAATAGCAGAGAATTAAGCTACAGAATTAATTATCTCAAGTGTCCATATTGGATGCAGTCAGACAAAACTCCATTTAGCTAAAGCATTCGGCACATGGTCATGATCTTGCATGGTTACAATATTATTTGGGTCATGACATGGGATATAACTAAGAGCTGTATATTTAACACATCGATGTGCTGATGTACCATGATGGTTGAATCAATAATACTACAATTCCTAAGAACAAGGCAGACTTATTGGAGAGCCCATGATTATCTTTCATGGTATTCAAATTATAGATTTCATTCTTTTTCCAATGAGAACACATCTCGTTATATTAAGAAAGATGTCCTGTCCTAAGAATGTAAATGTGTGATTTGATTATATATAGGAAACAACATGACAGATTTGCAATCAAATTGACCAAATGGAGAGCCTATGGTTTAATAGTCAAGGTCTTGAATTTATAGAAATTGTTCTTTTTCCTATGAGAACCAATCTAGCTTAGCCTAAGAAAATGTCTCATCCTAAGAGCAAATCCAGGCACAAGAGCATAATCACACATACACGAAGAACACATCTGAACACAACTAGCTTGGAAAGAAGATACTGGGCAATTCACATTGAAAATATCCCTGGTAACACAAAGATCAGCCACCCAATAGTACATGATCTAAATTGACCTTAATCAGCCCCATTTAACTGACTTCAAGCAGAGATCTTTTACCCGCAGGATGGACTGTACTGTTCAAAGGAAGAAGAAAACATCCGAACAGGTGACACAAAAGTTGGCATTTTACACCATAAAAGGAGGTTATCGGCAAAAGGACGTGATGATCTTTTGGCAGAATTATTATCATTTTTTGTGTTCAGCGAAGTTGCAAATTACAGGAAGGCAGTTTAATAAAAAACTAGTTGTATCAATAATCAATAGCGACAATCTATAGCACAGTAGGATGAAATGAATGGCTAATTCAGTGTTAATGTGGTAAAACAATTGATAAGAGAGACTGAGATGTAGTGGAACATTTGAAGTATACTTTATTGGGTTATGTAGCTTATTCTGCAAACACAGTCGGATTACATAGAAGTGCAATCACATTTAACATGTGAGTTTGATAGACAAAGTTCCAACCTTTAACATCAAGGGGACCCTTATAAGCATTAAGCTGCTGCAGATTCAAGAACCCTAGCCCTGAAAAGCCGATAAATGGCCACCAGCTTCTCATGGGGAGGCATTGCCTCTTTCACCAACGGCAACTCGGTTAGAGATTTCACCCAAGAGGTCACCGTTGGATACTTATCCGGGTCAATAAATTTTACCCCGAGGACCTCTTCCCGAACTTTATGATTACCTAATATCGAACACACAACAACGTCTAGGAGTCCCATGTTGTCGCCGTTGAAAAATGGGGACCCCCAGGATAACTGCCCTTGATTCCCTCTTCCAACACCTTCAGTTTCTCATGCACTTCCTTGACAGCTCTCTCTTGCGCTTCTCCATCAGTTCTGAGCACTGAGCCCATGGCCTCAAACAACTGCAGTTCTCAACTTCCAATCATAAACTTGCTTGAACTCTAGATTGATCTTACTTTTGTTTGATCGTTCTATTCTTCCAAGAGAAAATCTTTCTAGTTCTCTACCTCAATTAGGCACATCTCAAGTTAATAGCAATTAAACACGACAGCAGGTTGATGCGACTGTGGTCGGTATCATGTTATCATCACTGGAATATAGTTCTCTTGGTCGTGCGGACATAGGTCAAGGAGATTTTATTGGGGAAAAAGAAAACTGGTCGTCTCCATGTCTCTTAATTACTCACATGTATGCTCAATATATTTGCAAGTCAAGATCATCACTACGAACAAGTGCACATACTGTTCAATAAACAAGATGGCAAATCATGAAAAGCTGTGAACCAAAAGGCATAATCCATTTGTCCGGTGACGATGGAGTAATGCAAGAAATGATCAAACATTTTGCAGGAAACTTTGCACTGACCTGCTGGTGGAGAAAGCCAGCCCAGAAGCGAACTTTGGCTCTTTCGTAGGGATCTTGGGGCAAGAGGCGAGGACCCTCCTTCCAGGTCTCGTCGATGTACTAGATGATGACCAGCGACTCGGGGATGGGCTTGCCGTTGTGAACCAGAACAGGGACTTTCTTGTGAACAGGATTGCACCGCAAGAGGGCTTCACTCTTGCTCGTCAAATCTTCTTCCACGAACTCATACTCGATCCCTTTTACTTTCAGAGCTAGCTCCACCCTCTTGCTGTACAGACTAGCCCACGTTCCATGAAGAACTACCCTGCCGGCCATCTCTCTCTCTCTGGGCGTCTTTATCTCTAAGTTTCAGAGTGGACATGGAGGATCCATGGGTTTAGTGCTTTATATAAAAAGCGTTGTTCAATGAAGCGTGGAGTCAAAAGCATCTTCAGCTTGTTTGACAAGAACCATCGCCATTATTAAAACTTTCTGACGAGAGCAAGTGACAGGTGTTCTATGCAAGATATTAACGGAAAATATTAAGTACGTCTCGGCAAATAAGAAGCGACACGTATCGCGGTGAGCCCAAATTGCCAGGCGAACTCTTCTCTCTCTTCTGTCCTCTCTCTCTCCTCGCAGCATGCGCACTCTCTCTCCTGCCTCCTGCACGTTCTCTCTCCTCTCTCTTCTCTAGCCCCACTTTTGTCTCTCTTCTTCTGTCCCATTTCTCTCTCCAGCCTCATGCACATTCTCTCTCCTTTCTCTGCTCTCTTCCCTGTACACCTCCCTCTCCATCAAAATGAACTCCAGCATCACCCAACAAACAAGAAGAGACGAAAAAAAAACAATCGTCTCTATTCCTATCTAAAACTCGATCAATTTCCCATTTTGATTCCAATTGCCGGTTTTTATTTTGTAGGTTTCTGTACATTTTCGATCTGACCCATTTAGGCCGCTTTTGTCTTCATCGGAACTAGGAATAAGGGCTTCTTGGAGGGGTGTAGCTGCCGGAGACCACGAACTTGGTGGAGAACTCTAGTAGTGCCGGGATGTTCAGATCGAACTTGCCCTTGGCATTACGTGTGAGTGGACCCCACGCCCTCCGAGATGTTCACCCCATTGGCAGCCAAGGCGGCGGCGACGACGGCGGCTGAGGAGGTAGGAGTGAGGGCTTTGTTGTGGCACCGCTTGTGCCCGCCGAGAGCTTGGCCGATGGGGAAGCTCTTGCTGTAGATCAAGCACTTGTGCACCTTCCCAGACATGCCGGAGGAGGTGCTTGCCGCGGAGGTTGAGGTGGTCGGTTGGTTGTCCACATCAGCGAAAGAGAATATGTGCTGGGAAGAGAGAAAGAGAGAGAGAGAGAGAGAGAGAGAGAGAGAGAGAGAGAGAGAGAGAGGAGAAGAGAGAGAAAAATGGGGAGAGAGAAGAAAGAGAGAGAGAGAGCGTGCAAGGACGCAAGAGAGAGACGAGAGAAGAGAGAAAAATGGGGACAGAGAAGAGAGACCACGCTTGAAACTAATTCGTCCCCACCCCAATCCCTTGAGAATGTGGGAATTCGAATCTCTCACCTCCGCCTTCCATGTTGGAAGGGTAGCCACTGGGGCAAATCCCAGTGGTTAAAAGAGAGAAGAATTTGCCTAAGAATTTGAGCTCGCGTTCTAGAAGCCCTTCTTATTTGCCATGCTGACAAATGAAAAGTACCTAATATTTTCTTGATATAGACGATTCAGCTAGTTGAAATACATATAAAAAAGAAAATTATCTGCTGCTAGTGATAGTTAAAAGGCTCTGGATTCAACTCAATGTACTCATCACCTTCCCATTTAAAAATGAAAAAGAAAAAAGGAGGAAAAATGTCAGAAGATGAGATCTTTCTTCCGCGTTGATCCAGATTGTTCTTGTTTATCAAGAAACCGCGAAACGTGTTTTGACTTGAACCCCTTCCTTGTAGCTGTAGAAGTGGGTGCATGACTTGCATATATTCTATCTATAGTGATGAGATTGTACAGAAAAATAAATTTACAAGATAGAGGGTAAATGCCATAAAAATTTATCTTTAGGCATGAATTGTATGATTTTAGATTCCCAGCCCGCACCACAAGAAAGAAGTGTCAATGTGGCGGCGGTCTTTCTTTTTCTCGGTATGTTGTAAGTTTTGGTGAAGTGGTCTTCATCAAGAATTTGTTAGTGTAGGCCCTAGAAAATTTCTACCGTTCTCTTGCTACAAAGCTTGTTCTAGGAATGCCATTTAAGGTCTATCCTTTTCTCAGATTTATCCAGTCATTTGCTCTTTTGCTAAAATAAGTATATAATGGTATATAGATTTTGATCACAAATTCAGTGCCTTTCTCTCTTAATTTTAGGATTTGGCAACAGTAGACTCAATTTTACCGAGAGAGCTTCCACCAATTGATGATGCTAATGATCTCGTTATAGCGTAAGCATGGTATGAAATTTAAAAGGAGAATTACACTTTGGTCCTCAAGTTTATCAATTCGCTCCTTGTATAGCATGTGTCAATATTCCAAATCGTAATTGTCATCTAATTTTTAGCTTGGTTTTAAAAATTCTTGTAAGTACACTCACAAGGCGAGTAATTTTAAGTAGAACTTTTCAACGGAATTAACAACTTGTGCTTACCGAATGGGGATCATTAATATGCAAAAGCATCTATCTCAAGCATCAATAGTGGATGCGGTCAAACAAATAGCATATTGGAACGCATCATAAATAGGGGTGAGCATCGGTCCAAGGTCAACCCTAGACCGACCTTAGACCGGCCCAACCCTGCCGGTCTTGGTCCGGCTCCTAGGGAGACTGGGTCGGTCTTTGGTCCTAGAATTCCTGGACCAGCACTGTGCATGTCGATCCTCAGTCCTAAGAGTTCCAGGTCAGTCCAACCTGGATCCACCCTAACTATATATATACATAATTTTTTTTTATATAGAGAAAACCTTAAAATAAACGGCATCAACAATATTAAATAGCTCTTTAGTGAAGAATTCAAGTAATTTTACATTGTTTTTTAATAACTTAGGTTTTTAATATCTTTTACGGCATTAATAGTCATAATTTACGAATGAGTAAAATATTTTTGTGAGAAGTTCTCACAGTGTTCAAAAAGGCACCTTATGGCATCCTCCTTTAATATTCATTCTCTTCTGTCTTATTTATTCTCTTAGTCTTCAATTTTCCAAAATCGAAAGAAACAATTTCTTTGCTCGCCACTTGACACTCGCCTCACTCACTTTGGGTCACTCGTGTCGCTTGCCGCTCGATGCTCGCTTGGCTTGTTGCTCCCCGCTCGACATTCGATGCTCATTCTGTTTGACGCTCACTCCACTTGACCCTCATCGCTTGCCTTTCTTAACTGACCTTGCTCATCATCGAACCCATTGGGTCGATATGATCCTCGGTTGCCCTTTCAAGGAGTACACAAAATGAAATAAAAAATTATTAGTTGGTCTTGGGTTGACCTTGAAATCGGACTGAACCCATTGGGTCAATTCGGTCCTCAATCACTTTTTTAAGGAGTACAAAAAATGAAATAAAAAATTATCGGTTGGTCCCGAGTTGACCCTAGAACCGAACCGAACCGAACTCATTGGGTCGGTCCAGTCCTTGGTCCCAAACTCAATAAGGTCAGTCCTCGGTCCCAAAAATTGAGGACTAGCACTGTGCGGGTTGGTCCCAGGATTAGGGGGTGGACCGGCCCAACCAAGACCATGCTCACCCCTAATCATAGACATTAGCAAGGCTCCATTTAACCAAAGCATCAGTACACGATCATGATCTTACACAATTATAATCATACTTGGTCATGACATGTGACATAAGTGAGGGCTATATATCAAACATATCAATGTGCTGATGTACCATGATTATTGAATCGAAAAATATTACATTGTAAATGCATGATTTTATCATTTCTAGGAAACAACATGGAATATTTATTGTCAAATCGACTTAATGGAGAGCCCATGATTATCATTCATGGTATTCAAATTATAAATTTCATTCTTTTTCCTATGAGAACAAATCTTGCTGTCCCAAGAATATGTCTCATCCCTAGAGCATTTCCACCGGACTAGCTTGGAAAGAAAGTTACTGGGCAATTCACATTGAAGTTATCCCTGACAGTGCAAATATCAGCCATCTAATAGTAAATGACCTAAATTGACTTGAATCAGTTCGGATCAGCTGACTTCAAGCAGAAATCTGTTCACAACGATGGACTATATTGTGCAAAGAGGGAAAAATAGTAATTATTTTGTTGGAGTTGACGTTAGAACATGGTTATCAGAAATGTAGCGATACACCCCAGGAGAAGGTTATCGGCAAAAGCATGTGATGATTGTCTTGTAGATCCTTTCGTTGTGCTTAGTGAAGTTGCAAGCTGCACAGAATCAGTTTTTTATGCAGCTAGTATTATCAATTATCGATAACAACACAGCACATCATGGTAGAATGAAATGTATGGCTAGTTTGGTGCATCTTTTATTGGCATTTTTCTGCAACAAATTAGTATCAAAGTGAAGGAATTTTGGTCTTTTTGTTCGAGATGGCATCTATCAACCGAAGTGGCACCCTTCAATGGCCAAAACAATTTTGGGCTATGGAGGATCAAGATGAAGGCATTGCTACGTCGGGAAGGTTCGGTTAGAGCCTTGGACGGAAATTATCCCAACGATATGACTATAACTAAGATTGAGGAGATGGAAGAAAGCGTACATAGCATCATCCAATTGTCGCTATCTGATAAGGTGCTTCGTGAAGTTGTGGATGAAGAAACGTTTTTGGCATTGTGGAATAAGCTTGAGAGCTTCTACATGAAGAAATCTCTTACGAAATCTCTTATGACAAGATTATTTTTGAAGCAGCGTTTTTACACGCTAAAGATGTAAGAATGTACTCCTATCCAAGAACATCTATATGAATTTAATAAAATCGTTATGGATATGAAAAATCTAAGTTAGATGATGAAGATCAAGCCCTGATCATATTATGTTCACTACCAAGCTCGTATGAGAATTTTGTGAATTCTATATTGTATGGAAGGGAATCCATAACTCTTGAGGATGTTAAAGCCTCATTGAATTCCACAAAAATGCCTACAAAATTGAATGCGAGTAGTTGTGGTGATAAAACTGATAGCTTAGTTGTTAGCGAAAGGTAAAATCATCGTGATAGACACAGTAACAGTAAAGGGCATTTGAAAACTAGATCAGACAGAGATAAGAGTAAAGTGGAGTGTTATTATTGTCTCAAATTTGGATACTACAAAAGTGAGTGTCCAGTGGTCAAAGTTGGCGGGAAGAAGTTGATGGAGAATTCTGATTCGGCTAATTTGGTGAAACATAACAAGTTCTCTAATGTAGACAATGTTCTTACTATTTTGTCTTCAGATTATCATGTCAATGATTAATGGATTTTGGATTCAGTATGTTTATATCACGTGTCCACATAGAAATTGGTTCCACACATATGAGAAAATCAATGATGGTTCAATTTTTGATGGGTAACAATGCAGTTTGCTTGATTATAGGTATTAGTACAATGCGGATTAAATGTCATGATAATGTAATAAGAATTTTGACAAACATTAGGCACATCTCAGATTTGAAGAAAAACCTTATTTCATTGAGCACTTTAGATTCCATTGGATACATGTACACAAGTAGAGGTGGAGTTTTGAAAATTTTAAAAGGCTCATTGATTGCGATAAGAGGTAACATAAAGAAAAATCTTTACATTCTACAGGGAAATACCGTTGTGGGTTCTTTAAATATAGCATCCTCTTTAGATTCTGAAAAATTAATGTTATGACGTATTCGGTTGGCCCACATGAGTGAAAGAAGAATGACTATCTTGAGTAAACATGATTTACTTTGTGGGGATCATATGGTTTTACTTGACTTTTACAAACATTGTGTTTTCGAAAAGTAGTGCAGAATTAGTTTCAATACTGAGATGCACTCGATGAAAAGCGCAGTTGACTATATTCACTCCGATTTGTGGGACCGATACAGGTAACATCTAAGTGTGGTGCAGTTTATCTCCTAACATTTATTGATGATTTTTCTTGGAAAGTATAAATTTATTTCTTGATGTGTAAAAGTGATGTTTTTGATATGTTCAATAAGTGGAAAATGTTAAGAGAAAATCAAACTGGAAGGAGATAAAGCGTCTTAGAATAGACAATGGTCTTCAGTTTTGCGGAGGTGATTTCAATAAGTACTGTAAAGATTCGGGGATTGTTTAACATCAAATAGTCAGGTACACACCTTAACAGAATGGAGTGGCAGAGCACATAAACCGGACACTCTTAGAGAGAGCTAGATGTATGCTCTCTAATGCTAGACTTGGGAAAGACTTTTGGGCTATAGCTGTGAACATAGCATGTTATTTAGTGAATCGTTCTTTTTCAACCACAATTAAGGTATGGTCAAGCAAACCTTTTGATTATTCTAATTTAAAAGTATTTAGATGTCTTGCTTATTATTATGTAAAGGAATGTAAGCTTGAACCTAGGGTCAAGAAGTATACTTTCGTTGGTTATGCAAATGGGGTTAAAGGATATAGATTATGGTGTTCTGACCCTCAATCATCAAAGTTTATAATCAGTAGGGATGTTACTTTTGATGAAAATTCTATACTTGGAAAGAGAAAAGTTGTTAGTGAGTCCACAAGTATTCATGAGGAGAATGTTTGGAAAGAGGTGGGGCTTTATGTAGAGCACTCCACATAAAACAATCGAAGATATTCCTATTAAGCCAAAAAGTGATAATGAGCAACAAAATTAGATTCTACCAAAGAAGAAGTAGAAGAAATTGAGCAACCTCAAAGTTTGGCTGCATGGAAGGCTAAACGACAAATTAAACCTCCCTAAAAGTATGATTTTGTTGATTTGGTAGCATATGCTCTTACAGTTGTTGAAAAACTTGGTATTGAAGAACATTTTGCATTCCATGAAGCTGCTATTTGTTCTAAATCTGAGAAGTGGCTTGTTATGATGAATAAAAAAGAACTGTTAGGTGCAAATGGGTCTTAAAAAGAAAAGAAGGAATTTCAATGGTTGAAGATGAAAGATTTAAGGCACGTTTGGTAACGAAGGGTTTAGTCAGAAGGACGGGATCGACTTCAATAAAGTGTTCTCTCTAGTTGTGAAACATAGTTCCATTCATGTGTTGCTTGTGTTAGTAGTCATTTATGATCTAAAATTTGAGCAACTTGATGTCAAGATTACTTTTCTGTATAGTTAGCCTAAGAAGACAATTTATATATCTCAACTTGAGGGATTCATTATGGAGGGTAAAGAAGATGACGTTCGCAGGTTAAAACATTCTTTATGTGGTCTCAAGCAATCTTCACGACAATGGTACAATAGGTTTGATAGTTTTATATTGAGTCATGGCTAGTCGCGAAGTGCGCATGACGGTTGTGTATACTATAAGAGATTGCATGATTGTTCTTTTATTCATTTACTATTCTATGTGGATGACATGCTTATTGTAGCAAAGAACATATTAAAAATACAAAATTTGAAGAGGCAACTTCGTAGGGAATTTGAAATGAAAGATCTTGGATTCGCCAAGAAAATTTTGGGTATGGAAATTCATAGAGATAGACGGGTTGGAAAGTTATACCTTGCACATAAGAAGTACATTGAGAAAATGCTTGAGTGCTTTGGCATGAAGAATGCTACACCAGTAAGTACTTCTTTGGCATCTCATTTTAGGCTTTCGACCTCTTTGTTGCCTAAAACTAAAGAAGAGAAAGATGAGATATCTCAAGTTCCATATTCTAGTGTTATGTATATTCTCATGTATGCTATGGTTTGCACTCGTCCGGATATTTTACAGGCCATTAGTGTTGTGAGTAGGTATATGACACATCTGGGTAAAACTCATTGGCAAGTAGTGAAATGGATTTTTCGGTACATCGGGGTACCTCAGATGTGGGTTTGGTCTTTAATATAGGTTGTGATTAAGGACATTCGATTATTGGCTTCGTTGATTCTGACTATGCAGGCAATCTGAACAAAAGGAGATCTTTGACAAGCTATGTTTTTACGTTTGGTGGTTCTATAGTTAGTTGGAGAGCAACTTTGCGGGACATAGTTGCTTTGTCTACCACCAAAGCAAAATACATGGTAGTAGTGGAAGCAATAAAAGAAGTTTTTTGGTTGAAGCGTTTGGTTATAGAACTTGGTGTGAAACAGAAAGGAGCCTCAATTATTTTTTGCGATAACCAAAGTGCAATTCAGTTTACGAAGAACATGATGTATCACGAGAGGATAATGTATCGACATACGGTATCACTTTATACGTGATAAGTTTTCTAAGGGTATAGTTGTGATGAAAAAGGTATCTACAGCAGATAATCCAATAGATATGTTGACCAAACCAATTCCTATGAATAAATTCAAGCATTGCTTGGACTTAATTGGTGTTTTCGCCATTTGAGTTGTTTAGGTGAAGTTGGTGGCGTTTCATTTTATTGTTTCCGACACGGAATACACTCATGTAGGCTTAGGGGTGTGCATCATTGATTTTGCCGTTTTGGGGTGGCCTTGTGTGGTCACTTTTGGTGGTGAGGGAGAGAGGTCTAGTGGTGTTTAACATAATGCTCTTTTGGAGAATTGAAATCAAGGTGGAGATATGTTGAGTTTTGACTTTCAAATTAAAAAATAAGAGAATTTTAGGCCATACACCTTTATTTTATAAATTTTTAAAATGAGACTATAAAACAAATGTGTTTAATAACACATCTCCAACCCTAGCCTCTATATTATTTTCTGTTTTGTTATTTTCTATTTTCTTGTTAGAAATTTAGATTTTGTGCCTCGCTAAGTGGTTTTAGAGCCCTTTTGGATTGTACTTTGGTGTTTTTTGTTGAAGACAGTGAAACTCCTCTCTCTCTCCTGTGGTTTTTCCCGTTTTGGATTTTCCACGTAAATCTTGCGTCACGTGTGACTTCGATTTTCTTTCATCCTTTGCTACTTGTTCTTAGATTGGTGTATCTTTGATTAGCGTTTTTCTGCAACATTATCAAATAATCTACAATGAAATATTGAAGAAACTATTGAAGAATGAATAGGATTAGTACCAATTTTTGCTAATTCATTTCTACGAATTTCCTGTAATGCATTTTCTTCTTTTTCATTAAATAAATTTATTTGGATATAAAACTAAAGTAACTGTTGTTCCGACAAATATACATATCTTATTTGAATCAACCATAAGTAATTGCGTGATTGATTGAGCAGTTTCTTGTGTCATCCAAACATTAGATTCTCAAATCATATATAAATTAACAGGTTTTTCCCATCATCCTTGATAAGAAACAAAACAATAAGAACAGAAAGGGGAACGACAATTAATTTCTTCCATAGGAAATCATACTTAAAGAGGTTCCTATTTAACTTACAAACTAATTAACTAGACATGCTTTAGGCAGCCGGACAGGGGATTTCTCAAGCTCAGCACCGATGGCTCCTGGCTGAATGGAGATCCAGAAGAGTCTATAGCAGGAGTGATTTTCGCAATTCGAGTGGTTTTCTGGTCACTGGCTTCGCGAAATCGGTGCGCGCATCCTCTGCCCTTCGTGCCAAAACCTGGTAGTGATGGATGCATTCTTGTACTTGCTCAAGAACACTGGGCTAAACAAACCTTCTGATTTGCGCGACGAAGTTCAAACTAATAACTTCGTCAGTCGTATAGTTTATCACCGGCAATACTGAAAGCCCATGGGCCTTACATAGCGTTATCGAAGAACTGTCAGCAGTACTTGGTCCATCTGAAAAAGGTGGAAGTTGTCCATCGTCCCAGGAAATTCAATCAACTTGCAAATTGGGTCGGCGAAGCCCACCATAAAAAGACTTCCTCCAAATTGGTTAACTTTATCTCCTCAGCCCCTATGGAATATTTTTTGTTCAGAAACTCCAATGTCATGTTTTAGTTGTGTTCATTAATTAATAGAAGCGTTTATTCTCGACCAAAAGAAAAAAGACATGCTTTACACGAGTATGGTAGTCTTCCTTGTTTTCTTCTTCTTTTCTAACAAACTTGCCTTCCCTTTTCAGATTGCTGTTCAAATACAAATGTTTTGTACATTTTTTTTTTTTTGGTCACGCTAAGTACTTCATTAATTCGGACCGAGTTTGTTTACATCCAATCATAACATATCTAGCAAAGTTTGCAGGGGGTAGAGCAACCAATTTGATGGGAGTTGATTTTCCCTTTTAGCTTTGGCCACACAATCAACAGTGTTAATTTTCTCCTCTTGGACGGAACTGTAGGCACACAAAGCTCACGCGGGCCAGCAAAGCCTCAAATTCTTCAGCCCAAGGCCTAATATTCCACGGGGTTTCTTCTAGCCCCAGTACAGCGTTGACCACCTCTTTCCAATTAGCCTCCATCTGTACTTCCACCGCACGAGAGGAAGATCACCGCCTCTCTTTCTCTCCTAGAGTTCTCTAGAGATCTCTCTCTCTTTACTCCTCCAGATTTCTCTCTCTCTCCAGACAATTCCTCAGCCACAATTGTTGACAAATGGGTCAACAACTTGCAATAAAATAATAGGAAGAAGATGATGTGGGAAGTCGGTGGATGTGCCGACTTCATCCCCTATAAATAGGGCTTTTCCCCCTTGAGTGTGAGGTGTGTGTGTAGTGGTGTGGTGTGCGTTCGTGAGGTGTGTGGGTGTGTGTAGGGGTCTTGTGTAGTGTAAGTGTAGGGTGATAGGAAGTGAGTGGGTGTGTGCAGAGTTGTGTTCATGTGTGGTTTGTGGAGTGAGTGGGTGAGCAAGTACAATGAGTAGTTGTGAGAGTGTGATGGTATTGAGAGTTTGTAATATTGTTTAATAAGAATAATTATTATTTTACTTGTACTTCCACTTGCTTCTCAACAAGTGGTATCATAACAGGTTATCGGAGACCGTGTGAAGATAGTGGTCGGGGACCATTGTAAGTGAGTAGGCAGTCAGGGATCGTCGAGCCAAGGAGCAAAGAATCAAAGGACATCGGAGTTCTGCCAGTGCACAATCTGGGATTGTGAAGTCGATTGGTTCGGGATCAAGCTTACTTGGTATAGTGCAGGGCATTATACTCAAGTCACGATGGCGGATTTCTCAAGTTTGGTGAATGGCATGGAGAAACTCAACAACTTTAATTATAATAATTGGAGTACCCACATGCAATATTACTTGCTAGGTCAAGATTTGTGGGATACGTTGGTGGGAGCAACACCACCCACGAATGATAGCGAATTAAGAAAATAGAACATTAAATCAGGTAAGGCTCTTTACGTTCTTGCTGTAACTATTGAAGATGAATTATTACAACATATAAAGAGTGCAAAGACCCGAAGGAGACTTGGGATAACTTGGTGACGCTGTTTGCGAGGACAAATGATGCCAAGTTGCAATGCCTAGAGAACGAGCTCCTCTCAATCTCACAACAAAGTATGACGGTAAGTCAATAATTTTCTAAAGTTAAATCTATTTGCGAAGAAATTTCAAAATTAGATCCTTAGAATGTCTCTGAGACAAGAATGAGAAGAATAATAATTCACGGGTTAAGGCTGAAGTATAACAGTATTGTTACGACCACCCGTGATGGGCAAATGAGCCAACTCTAACAGAGTTGGAAAATATATTGGCCAATCAATAGGCCTTAGATAAACAAATCCCTAAGGTCACAATTAAAGATAATGAAAATGCCCTCTTTAGCAATAAAAGAGGGTTCAAGGGCTAGAATAGAAATAGAGCAAGTGCAAGAGATGGCAAACCATGGAAAAATCATGGAGATTGGTGGAGGCAACCAGAAGAGAAGGGTTATTAGCCAGGGGGAGCTCGTCAAGATTGCGACAACGACAACGATGAAGATAAGAGCAACAAAAGGCATAGCAAACGGTGTTACATTTGTAGCAAGATAGGACATATTGCCAAATTATGTTGGTATAGGTGGGAAGAAGGAAATGTCGTCACTTCCTGCAATGAGGAGATTGAAAGCGAAGAAGAATGGGACTTTCAAGCGCCTGTATAATTGAGTTGGATAATTCGACAGGTTCTATGATGACCCCGAATAAGAGCAAGCCAAGGGAGAACTCGAAGAAGCAACTAACAACGCCAACAAGCAGTCGTGAAAAGAAACTACAAGAGATGCAAGAGATAATAAAGAAGCTAAAAGTTGAGAAGGCAAAGATGGAGAATATGTTGAAGAAAAGGGATGAGATAATAAGGCAGAAGGATCGAGAGCTCAAGGCAAAAGAAAGGGAGCTAGAGAACTTCCGATGTGAGTTCAAGAAGAAACTCAAGCCCACTATGACGTTCCGAATTAATCATATTGGAAGAGACAATGAACAAATGAAGGAGAAAAAGAAAGTTTTCTTTGAGAAAAGGAGGCCATCCACACCTTACATCCTGTGGTGCAAGGATTGGTGGAATAAGATCGAGGAAAAGAAATTTTATGAGAAAAAGGATCAAGATATCTTCACTAAAGTGTAGCATGAAATGAAAGTCACAAATGAGAGACTTGATCAAATGAGTTTCAATCTCAAAATTCTTAGAGGAGATATGTTGAATACAAAGACCAAGTTGAGTGAGAAGAAGGAAAATGAGACTAAAGGGCAGAATGAATTGGCATTGTAAAAATTTAAGGATCACAAAACTCAATGAAAAGTCGCAACAAGAGAAGCAACTGAAGATGGAGTCATAGAGCCATCCACGTACGACGAAGCTTCACAATGTGCTGAATGGAAGAAGACAAAAGCAGATGTCAAAAAGCAACTTGACATAGTGTTACATCCAAAAGAGAGAAGTTGGTGAAGGGGAGTGTTGAAGATCACCGCCCCTCTCTCTCTCCTAGAGTTCTCTAGAGATATCTCTCTCTCTTTACTCCTCCAAATTTCTCTCTCTCCAGACAATTTCTCAGCCGCAATTGTTGACAAATGGGTCAACAATTTGCAATAAAATAATAGGAAGAAGATGACGTGGGAAGTCGGTGGATGTGCTGACTTCATCCCCTATAAATAGGGTTCTTGCCCCATGAGTGTGAGGTGTGTGTAGTGGTGTGGTGTGCGTACGTGAGGTGTGTGGGTGTGTGTAGGGGCCTTGTGTAGTGTAAGTGTAGGGTGATAGGAAGTGAGTGGGTGTGTGCAGACTTGTGTTCGTGTGTGGTTTGTGGAGTGAGTGGATGAGCAAGTACAATGAGTAGTTGTGAGTGTGATGGTATTGAGAGTTTGTAATATTATTTAATAAGAATAATTATTATTTTACTTGTGCATCCACTTGCTTCTCAATAGCCCCTGCAAAAAGCTCCTTCCAGAAACTGTAGACCACTTAAGATTGCTAGGGTTTCAAACGCAGCTGGCGTCTCCGCATTTACAAGTCTCGCAAACCCTTGGATCAGTACTCCCCTGTAGTCGCGGACCACTTTTGGGTTCGGCCAGCAGCGCGACTGGAATAATAAGAGTCGCGTTCCTTCCAAAGAAAGGTTCCAGGCGATTTTGAAACTTGATGTTATGGTTGATATCATGCGCACGCATTAAAAGGAGGAGGAGGTGATGCTCGTAGATTCCTTATTAGAATTGTACGAAACATCTGAACATGACAAACTTGGAAAGAAGATATTGGGCAATTCACATTTAAAATATCTCTGGTAACACAAAGACCGGCCAACTAATAGTACGTGATCTAAATTGACTTCAAATAGTCCCATCAGCTGACTTCAATCAGAATTCTTTTACCAACAAGATGGGCTGTATAGTTCAAAGGAAGAAGAAGTTATTTTGTTGGAGTCGACAACCGAACATACTTAACACAAAAGTTGGTATTTTACACCGCAAAAGGAGGTTATTGGCAAAGGATAAGATGATCTTCTCGCAGAATTATTATCCTTTCTTGCGTTCAGCGAAGTTGCAAGTTGCAGGAAGGCAGTTTAATATGCAACTAGTTGTATCAATAATCAATAGCAACAATATATAGCACAGTAGGATGAAATGAATGGCTAATTCAGTGTTAATGCGGTAAAACAATTGATAGAGAGACTGAGATGTAGTGGAACGTTTGAAGTATACTTTATTGGGCGATGTAGCTTATTCTGCAAACACGTTCAGATTACATAGAAGTGCAATCACATTTAACATGTGAGTTTGATAGACGAAGTTCCCACCTTTAACATCAAGGAGACCCTTATAGGCATTAAGCTGCTGCAGATTCAAGAAGCCTAGCCCTGATAAGCCGAAGAAGGGCCACCAGCTTCTCAGGGGGAGGCATTGCCTCTTTTACCAACAGCAACTCGGTTAGAGCTTTCACCCAAGAGGTCACTGTTGGATACTTACCCGGGTCAAGAAATTTTACCCCGAGGACCTCTTCCCGAGCTTTAAGATTACCTAATATTGAACAGACAACAACGTCTAGGAGTCCCATGTTGTCGCCGTTGAAAAATGGGGACCCCCCACGATAACTGCCCTTGATTCCCTCTTCCAACACCTTCAGTTTCTCATGCACTTCCTTGACAGCTCTCTCTTGCGCTTCTCCATCAGTTCTGAGCACTGAGCCCATGGCCTCAAACAACTGCAGTTCTCAACTTCCAATCATAAACTTACTTGAACTCTAGATTGATCTTACTTTTGTTTGATCGTTCTATTCTTCCAAGAGAAAATCTTTCTAGTTCTCTACCTCAATTAGGCACATCTCAAGTTAATAGCAATTAAACACGACAGCAGGTTGATGCGACTGTGGTCGGTATCATGTTATCATCACTGGAATATAGTTCTCTTGGTCGTGCGGACATAGGTCAAGGAGATTTTATTGGGGAAAAAGAAAACTGGTCGTCTCCATGTCTCTTAATTACTCACATGTATGCTCAATATATTTGCAAGTCAAGATCATCACTACGAACAAGTGCACATACTGTTCAATAAACGAGATGGCAAATCATGAAAAGCTGTGAACCGAAAGGCATAATCCATTTGTCCGGTGATGATGGAGTAATGCAAGAAATGATCAAACATTTTGCAGGAAACTTTGCACTGACCTGCTGGCGGAGAAAGCCAGCCCAGAAGCGAACTTTGGCTCTTTCATAGGGATCTTGGGGCAAGAGGCGAGGACCCTCCTTCCAAGTCTCGTCGATATACTCAATAATGACCAGCGACTCGGCGATGGTCTTGCTGTTGTGAACAAGAACAGGGACTTTCTTGTGAACAGGATTGTACCGCAAGAGGGCTTCACTCTTGTTCGTCAAATCTTCTTCCACGAACTCATACTTGATCCCTTTTACTTTCAGAGCTAGCTCCACCCTCTTGCTGTACGGACTAGCCCACATTCCGTGAAGAACTACACTGTCGGTCATCTCTCTCTCTCTCTCTCTTTCTGGGCGTCTTTATCTCTAAGTTTCAAAGTGGACGTGGAGGATCCATGGCTTTAGTGTTTTATATAAAAAGCGTTGTTCAATGAAGCGTGGAGTCAAAAGTATCTTCGGCTTGTTTGACAAGAACCATCGCCATTATTAAAGCTTTCTGACGAGAGCAAGTGGCAGGTATTCTATGCAAGATATAGACAGAATACATATAAAAGAAAATTATCAGCTCTGGATTCAACTCAATGTACTCATCACCTTCCCATTTAAAAGTGGAAAAGAAAAAAAGGAGGAAAAATGTCAGAAGATGAGATCCTTCTTCCCCCTTGACCCAGATCGTTCTTGTTTATCAAGAAACCGCGAAACCTCTCTCGAGCGTAAGCATGGTATGAAATTTAAAAGGAGAATTACACTTTGGTCCTCAAGTGTATCAATTCGCTCCTTGTATAGCTTGTGTCAATATTCCAAATCGTAACTGTTATCTAATTTTTAGCTTGGTTTTAAAAATTCTTGTAAGTACACACACAAGGCGAGTAATTTTAAGTAGAACTTTTCGACGGAATTAATAATCTGTACTTATCCAATGGAGGATATTCATATGCAAAAGCATCTATCTCAAGCGTCAATAGTGGATGCAGTCAAATAAAATGGCATATCGGAACACATCATGGGCGTTAGCAAGGCTCCATTAAGGCAAAGCATCATTACACGGTCATGATCTTACACAATTACAATCATACTTGGTCATGACATGTGAAATAAGTGAGGTCTATATATCAAACATATCAATATCCTGATGTATCATAACGGTTGAACCGACGATATTACAATATAAACGCATGATTTTATCATTTCTAGGAAACAACATGGAATATTTATTGTCAAAGACCAAATGGAGAGCCCAAGATTATCATTCATGGCATTCAAATTATAAATTTCATTCGTTTTCCAAAGAATATGTCTCGTCCCCAGAGCATTTCCCCCGGACTAGAAAGAAAGTTCCCGGGCAATTCACACTGAAAGTATCCTTGACAATGCAAAGATCAACCATCCAATAGTACGTGACCTAAATTGACTTCAATCAGTCTGGTTCACCTGACTTCAAGCAGAAATATGTTCACAACTATGGACTGTATTGTGCAAAGAGGGAAATATAGTAATTCTTTTGTTGGAGTTGACATTGGAATATGGTTATCAGAAATGTAGGGATACACTGCAGGAGGAGGTTATTGGCAAAAGCATGCGATAATCGTCTTACAACATTAGATCCTTTCGTTGTGTTCACTGAAGTAGCAAGTTGCACAGAGTCGGTTTTTTTATGGAGCTAGGAGTATCAATTATCTGTAGCAACACAACATATCATTGTAAGATGAAATGGATGGCTAGTTCAGTGTCATCGCCACAATAGAATCGATAGAGAGACCAGGATGTAGTGGAACATATGAAGTAAACTTTATTGGGCTATATCTTATTCGGCAAAAACATATGGATTACATAGAAGCGCAATCAAATATAACATGTGAGTGTAACAGACGAAGTTCCAATCTTTATTATCAAGGAGACCCTTTTAAGCATCAAGCTGCTGCAAATTCAAGAGCCCTAGCCCTGAAGGATTGAAAGACACCCACCAGCTTCTCATGAGGAGGCATTGCCTCTTTCACCAATGGCAACTCAATCAGAGCTTTCACCCAAGAGGTCACCGTTGGATACTTCTCTGGGTCTAGAAATTTTACACCGAGGATTTCTTCCTGAACTTTATGAGCACCCAATATTGAACAGACAACAATGTCTAGGAGTCCCATGCTGTCGCCATTGATAAATGGGGATCCCCAGGATAACTGCCGTTGATTCCCTCTTCCAACACCCTCAGTTTCTCATACACTTCCTTGACAGCTCTCTCTTGCGCTTCTCCATCAGTTTTGATGACAGTGGCCATGGCCTCAAACAACTGCAGTTAACAACTTCCAATGATCAACTTGCTTGAACTCTAGTTCGATCTTTTTTTCAATCGGTCAATTTTGCAAAAGAAACATCTTTCTATTTCTCATGCTCAATAAATAACAATCAGACAGCAGCCCACCTATCTCAAGGTGATAGCAACTAAAGACAACAGCAGGTTGACACAACTGTTGTTAGTGTCATGGTTATTTGTTAAAAAGTGATCCATTTTTGGAAAGATCTAGACTATACTAGACTTAATGGAGAAAGAAAAAATGGCGTCAACAATTTTTCCAAGACAAAGTTGAAGATTCTTGTATGTTGTAGAAATTTCTAGTACACAAGCATGCAAGAAAAAAGCAAGAAAACTCTCAAATATTAAAGAAGTTTCTGGTACATGGGCAGCAAGACCACGTGCAACAATTAGACAAAAGAAAAGCAAAGAAAAGTCAACAAAAGCTGCTGGAGAATAGAAAAATGTAGAAAAGTGGAGAAGCAACCAAAAGACACGGAAGAAGCCGCACGAGCTGGAGATAAAGAAGCAAGTTTGTAATTTCTCCCCATTGATCCATTTTCGGGATACTTCGGATATTGTAGTTTGTCTCATGTCTTTTATTTCGTCTTCATTCCACGATCCCTTGTATTTTCTTGTCGAAACACTTGCACCCGCCTTCGAATGCGCATGTCTTTTCTTCAACGATGTCCCATGTCTCGGGCCATCAAAATGTTCTTAGTTATAGTTGTTAGCTCGGGCTCGGGCTCTGGCTCTCGTAGGCTCTGGCTCTAGCTCCGGCTTTAGCGCTCGCCCTCCCGGCTTTGGCTCTCTTGGCTCTCGCTCAAGCTCGGCCTTTGATTCTAGCTCGCTTTAGTTTTGGCTCTAGCTCCGGATCTGGCTCTCTTGGCTCTCGCTCGGGCTTTGGCCTTTAATTCTGGCTCTGGCTCCAGCTCTGGCTCTGTTGGCTCTTGCTCAGGCTCTGGCCTTTTTAGTTGAGGGTGGTGAGGACAAACGCCGAACACCAACCAAACACCTGGCTCTGATACCATGTTAGTAAATTTTGGATGTGTGCGCTGCTGAAATATGGATTTGGTATTGATGATAGTTTTTTATTAGTGATGTTGTGTGCAAGTGTATGATATAATTTGTAGTGGATGGACAAGGGATAAATTAGGATAATTGAAGGACAAAGGACATGGGATATGGGAAATAGTTTCATTAGTTGGATAAAATAACTTTACAATAGTTAAAGGAATTGTTGGTGGAGTACTTCATGATATGGAGTATATTCTCATGCTCCTCTTCCCTCTTACATACAAGAGTTTGTAATTTTATATTAATTTTTTTGTACAATATACGGTCTCATCAAACTAAAAATGGTGGAAGGAGCTCATGGAAAAACAAAAGAGGAGGAGAAACTGTAAAAAAAGGAAAATTATCCACCTTGTGGTATTTGCAAAAAAACAAATCATTTGGAGAAAGATTGTTGGTTTAAAAATAAAAAACAATGCCGCTTTTGTAAAAGATATGGCCACGTAGAAAAATATTGTCGCTCGAAAACAAATAATCGAGCAAACTATGTAGAAAAAAAAAGAAAGTGAAGAGAATACATTTTATGTAGGCCAAGCGGCAAATAACAATAAAAGTGAAACATGGTACATCGATAGTGGGTGTAGCAATCACATGATGGGGGACGAATCTATATTTACCGATATTGATAAGTCGGTGAAATCCCAAGTAAAGCTGGGCAATGGTGCATTAGTAGATGTCAAAGGAAAAGGCACCATCACCGTGGAAACGAATAAAGGCCCAAAATATATACATAATGTATATCTAGTCCCTCGTCTTGCACAAAATCCCTTAAGTGTGGGCCAAATGATACAAAGTGGGTATTCTCTATATTTTAATAGAGATACCTGCATTATCTATGATAAATATAAAAATTTCATTGCCTCTATTAAGATGAAAAATAACAATTTTCCTATTCAATGGAAATATGTCAAAGATATAGCCATGAAAGCTCAACTTGATGATTCATGGCTATGGCATCGAAGATTTGGCCACTTCAATTTTGTTGGGCTAAAAATTCTCCATCAGAAAAATATGATGAGAGATTTTCCAGCCATCACAGAAATTTCAGATGTTTGTGAAGGCTGTCTTCTTGGAAAACAACAGAAACAGTCCTTCCCATCTGGAGGTGCACGGAAAGCTAAGAAGCCATTAGAACTTGTCCACACGGATGTGTGCGGTCCGATGAGGACACCTACACCTAGTCAAAATAAATATTTCATCCTATTCATTGACGATTACACAAGAATGACGTGGGTATACTTTCTTCGAGAAAAATCTGAGGTTTTCTCTATCTTCAGAAAATTCAAAAACTACGTCGAGAATCAAAGTGGCCAAAGAATCAAAGTCCTAAGAAGTGACAGAGGCACATAATACAATTCAAAGGAGTTTAACAAAATTTTGTGAAGATGAAGGAGTTCATCATCAACTAACTGTTGGCTACGCCCCAGAGCAAAATGGAGTAGCTGAAAGGAAAAATAGAACCGTCATGGAAATGGCAAGGTCTATGCTAAAGGAGAAAGGCCTTCCCAACACTTTTTGGGCAGAAGCAGTTTATACTGCAGTATACCTGTTAAACAGGTGTCCAACTAAAGCTATTCAAAATAAAACACCAGTTGAAGCATGGAGTGGACGGAAGCCTTCAGCAAAGCATCTCAAAGTGTTTGGATGCATTTGCTACGTCCACATCCCTGCTCAAAAAAGGAGTAAACTAGATGAAAAGACAGAAAAGGGAATATTCCTTGGCTACAGTGACCAATCAAAAGGATATCGAATTTACAACCTAAGAACTAAAAAGCTTATGATTAGTCGAGACGTCGAGTTCGATGAAAATGCTGCTTGGAATTGGGAGGACAAGAAGATCAAGAAGAAGTATATCACCTTGCCAGACATACCACCAGCTCAAGAGGAGTCGATGTCACAAGAAGAAGGAGAAGTACCGAATTACACCACTCACGACATAACTCCACCAAGCTCTCCAAGAGTGACGCAAGAAGAATCTACTCCAAAGTCTCCAGTACTAAGGGTAAAAGCCCTTAGAAGAATTTATGACACATGCAACTTTGCTATTTTGGAACCAGAAAACTACGAACAAGCATCCAAAGAAGAAGTTTGGATAAAAGCCATGGAGGAAGAGATCAAGATGATCGAGAAAAATGAAACTTGGGAGCTTGTTGATCGACCCGAAGACAAAGAAATCATTGGCGTCAAGTGGGTCTACAAGACGAAGCTCAACGTGGATGGATCAATCCAGAAGCATAAAGCAAGGCTTGTGGCGAAAGGATACTTGCAACAACCAGGTATTGATTATACTGAAACTTTCGCTCCTGTTGCTAGCCTTGATACTATTCGAGCACTCATAGCTCTAGCAGCACAAAAAAAATGGAAGACCCATCAACTAGATGTAAAATCAGCATTCCTAAATGGATATCTTCAAGAAGAAATTTATGTAGCTCAACCAGAAGGCTTTATTGTCAAAGGCAATGAAGAAAAAGTCTTAAAGCTTAAGAAGGCCCTATACGGGTTAAAACAAGCACCACGTGCATGGTATAGTAGAATCGATGAGTACTTCATCAAGCAAGGATTTAGGAGGAGTATGAGTGAGCCGACACTCTACATCAAGACCCAAGGTAAGTCCGACACTCTCATTGTCTCTCTATATGTAGATGATCTCATATATACAGGAAACAATGAGACAATGATCCGAGAATTTAAAGAAGAAATGATGAAGACATTTGAAATGACGGACTTGGGCTTGATGAACTATTTCCTCGTTATTGAAGTCAATCAAGATGAAGGAATTTTCATCTTGCAAAAGAACTATGCAGAAAAGATCCTTGAAAAATTCAAAAAGAGTAATTGCAAAACAATGGCAACACCACTTGTGATGAATGAGAAACTATTGAAAAATGATGGAGCTGAAAAAGCAGATGCTTCACTCTATAGGAGCCTAATTGGGAGTCTACTATATCTTACAGTTACACGGCCAGATATTATGTACGCGACAAGTTTACTATCACGATTTATGCAGAGTCCAAGCCAAAATCATTTTGGAGCAACCAAGAGAATTCTAAGATATTTACGAGGAACCACTGATTATGGTATTTTGTACCGACCTAGTGCAACAACTAAGTTGATCGATTATACTGATAGCGATTGGGCAGGATCATTTGATGACAGGAGGAGCACCACTAGTTATGCATTCACATTAGGTTCTGGAATATTTTCATGGATATCAAAAAAACAAGACTCAGTGGCACAATCCACTGTAGAAGCAGAATATGTTGCGGTTGCTACAACTACTAGTCATGCAATATGGCTTCGAAGAATTTTAGAAGACATTGGAGAGCCACAAATGGAATCAACGCCAATATTTTGTGACAACAAGTCCGCGATTGCTATATAAAAAAATCTAGTCTTTCATGGAAGAACTAAACATGTAGACATCAAATATCACTTCATTCGTGAAGTGCAAAACAAAGGAGAGATCGAGCTAAAATATTGCAAAACTGAGGAACAAATAGCGGACATCTTCACTAAAGCATTATCGCGAGCCAAGTTCGAGACATTGTGGGAAATGCTTGGAGTATCACAAAAATGGATCAAGGAGGAGTGTTAAAAAGTGATCCATTTTTGGAAAGATCTAGACTATACTAGACTTAATGGAGAAAGAAAAAATGGCGGCAACAATTTGTCCAAGACAAAGTTGAAGATTCTTGTACGTTGTAGAAATTTCTAGTACACAAGCATGCAAGAAAAAAGCAAGAAAACTCTCAAATATTAAAGAAGTTTTTGGTACGTGGGCAGCAAGACCACGTGCAGCAAATAGACAAAAGAAAAGCAAAGAAAAGTCAACAAAAGCTGCTGTAGAATAGAAAAATGTAGAAAAGTGGAGAAGCAACCAAAAGACACGGAAGAAGCCGCATGAGCAGGAGATAAAGAAGCAAGTTTGTAATTTTATATTAATTTGTACAATGTCGGTTGTGAAAGGCGGTGAACACACACCTATAAATAGGAGTTAAGGTGTGTGTTTTATGTAGCTGAAAAAACCAGCATACTCCTTCCTTTGTAATACAAATTTTCATAATAAAAGTTCTTTTTTTGTTTCTACAAATAGCTACTATTATTTTATAGTAACATAAGATGGAGTATTCTAGAACATACAAGAGATGGTAGCTTGTAGACTCTTTTTTTTACAAATAGCTTTTGGCTCTAGCTCCGGCTTTGGCTCTCTTGGCTCTCACTCGGGCTTTGGCCTTTAATTCTGGCTCTGGCTCTGGCTCTGTTGGCTCTCGCTCAGGCTCTGGCCTTTTTAGTTGAGGGTGGTGAGGACAAATGCCCAACACCAACCAAACACCTGGCTCTGATACCATGTTAGAATTTTAAATATGTGCGGTGCATGGTTTTAGTTATGGATGATAGTTTTTGATTAGTAATGTGTGCAAGTGTATAGTATAGTTTGTAGAGGATGGACAAGGGATGGGATAGAATAATGAAAGGATATAGGACATAAAATATGGGGGAAAATAGTTTCATTAGTTGAACAAAATAGTTTGATAGAGGTATAGTAGAGATCCATGACCTCTCATGGTGGAGGGTTCACCTCACACACAAGGTGGAGGGTTTACCTCTCACATACTCAAATGAATGAACTACAAGCCTATTTATTGGCATAAGTCACCGCCTTAGAAGTTTCTAGACTTCTCTTGAATGCTAGATTTCTCTAGACTTCTCTTACATTTCTAAACTTCTCTTGAATGCTAGACTTCTCTAGACTTCTCTTACATGCTTGAAATTTTCCTCTTAATTCTAGAAACTTCATCTAGGAAATTCTAGAAGTTTAGCAACTCTAGGAAATTCTAGAAAATGGATCACCATTTCCAACATTATTGTCGCTGTAATATACAGCTCCCTCAGCCGTGCCGACACCCGTTCTTGAGATTTTATATGGAAAAAACAGAACTGTCCTCATTTCCTACTTCATATTAATCCAATGTATACTCAATAAATTTGCAAGTCAAGATCATCACTATGAACACTTGCGCACACTGATTGATAAACCAGATGGTAAATCATGTAAAGCTAAAGCTGTGAACCAAAAGGCTTAATCAGCTTGTCCTGTGACCGTGGAATAATGCAAGAAATGATCACGTACACGTTGGGAAATTTCATCAAACATTTTGCAGGAAATTTGCACTGACCTACTGGTGGAGAAAGCCAGCCCATAAGCGAACTTTGGCTCTTTCGTAGGGATCTTGGGGCAAGAGGCGAGGACCCTCCTTCCAAGTCTCGTCGATGTACTCGATGATGACCAGCGACTCGGGGATGGGCTTGCCGTTGTGAACCAGAATAGGGACTTTCTTGTGAACAGGATTGTACCGCAAAAGAGCTTCACTCTTGTTCATCAAATCTTCCACGAACTCATACTCAATCCCTTTCACTTTCAAAGCTAGCTCCACCCTCTTGCTGTACAGCCTAGCCCACGTTCCATGAAGAACCACTCTGTTTCCTTCTCCTGCCATATCTCTCTCTCTCTCTCTATCTAGGTGTCTATCTCTGAATTTCAGTTTGGACGTGGGGGCTTCATGGGTTTAGTGCTTTTGTTGGAAATAGTGATCCATTTTCTAGAATTTCCTAAAGTTGCTAAACTATAATCTAGAATTCCCTAGATGAAGTTTCTGGAAGAAAGAAGAAAAGTCCAGCATCCATGTTGAAGAATTGTCTAGAATTGTTGAGAATGGAGGTTACTAAATGAATCTAGAAGATTCACATGGGAATGCAAGCAAGCAAAAGCCAAGATGAAGAAGAAATTCTAGAACAAGCTAGAAAAGCCTAAGTGGACAACATTCCACATAAATCTAGAATGTTGTATTTAGTCCCTATAAATAGAAAAGAGGGGGAGCGTAGCAAAACAACAAATGTAAGAGGGTGAGAGGAGCATGAGAATATACTTCATATCATGAAGCTCCTCCACCAACACTTCTTTCAACTATTGTAAAATTATTTTATCCAACTAATGAAACTATTTCCCATATCCCATGTTCTTTGTCATTTGATTATCCTATCTCATCTCTTGTCCATCCTCTACAAAATATATCATACACTTGCACACGTCACTAACCAAAAACTATAAATAATACCAAAACCATAATTCCACGCACATTTAAATTTCTAACATGGTATCAGAGCCAGGTGTTTGGTTAGTGTTGGGCGTTTGTCCTCACCATCCTCAACTAAAAAGGCCAGAGCCCGAGCGAGAGCCAACAGAGCGTAGCTGGAGCCGAGCCGAATCAAAGGCCGAGCCCAAGCAAGAGCCAAGAGAGCCAGAGCCGGAGTCAGAGCCAGAACTAAAGCCGGAGCTAGAGCCAGAGCCTACGAGAGCTAAAGCCCGAGCCCGAGCTAACAACTACAACTAAGAACATTTGATGCCTCGAGACATATGGGACATCGTTGAAGAAAAGTCATGTATGTTCAAAGGCAAGTGCAAGTGGTTCGACAAGAGAATGCAAGGGATCATGGAATGAAAACAACACAAAAGGCATGGGACAAATTAGAAGAGAGATTTCAAGGTATGCTGGCAACTTTATAATACAATGTTCGAAGTATCACGAAAATGGATCAAGGGGGAGTGTTGGAAATAGTGATCCATTTTCTAGAACTTCTTAGAGTTGCTAAACTACAATCTAGAATTCTCTAGATGAAGTTTCTGGAAGAAAGAAGAAAAGTCCAGCATCCATGTTGAAGAATTGTCTAGAATTGTTGAGAATGGAGGTTACTAAATGAATCTAGAAGATTCACATGGGAATGCAAGCAAGCAAAAGCCAAGATGAAGAAGAAATTCTAGAACAAGCTAGAAAAGCCTAAGTGGACAACATTCCACATAAATCTAGAATGTTGTATTTAGTCCCTATAAATAGAAAAGAGGGGGGAGCGTAGCAAAACAACAAATGTAAGAGAGTGAGAGGAGCATGAGAATATAATCCATATCATGAAGCTCCTCCACCAACACTTCTTTCAACTATTGTAAAATTATTTTATCCAACTAATGAAACTATTTCCCATATCCTATGTTCTTTGTCATTCGATTATCCTATCTCATCTCTTGTCTATCATCTATAAAATATATCATACACTTGCACACGTCACTAACCAAAAACTATAAATAATACCAAAAACATACTTCCGGGCACATTTAAATTTCTAACAGCTTTATATACAACGTGTTGTTCGACTCAACACTGAGTCGACGGCATCTTTGGCTTGTTTGACAAGAACCATGACCATTATTACAGCTTTCTGACGCGGGCAAGTCAAAGGCGTTCTCTGCAAGAAATGGAGGGAATAGATATTGAGGAAAATTATCTGCTTTGGATTTGAATTTTGAGGTAATGGGTACACTGCACGAGTATCGCCTTCCCTTTTAAAAATGGAAAGAAAAAAGGAGAAATTCTTTCAGAAGAAGAGATCCTCGTTCTTCCCCGTTGACCAAGATCGTTCTCGTTTCTCAAGAAACAGCGAAACCTCGTCTTGAGCGGGAAGCAGGGTCTGGAAATGACAAAAAGGAGAATTCCGCTTTGGTCTTCGAGTTTATCAATTTGCTCCTTGGTCAGTAAATGTATTTTCACTTCACCTATGTATTTTGTGCAGCTTGTGTCAATATATCCCAAATCGTAAAGTACGCACAAGGCGAGTGATTTTAAATTAAACTTCCGATGGAATTGACAATTTGTACTTATCCACATCTTTTGTGGCATAGTTATGGATATTTTAAATGGTTAATATCCTGAAAAACTCCAAACTTGTATACTTTTGACAAATTTACCCAAAACTATTTTTTTATCATGAAAAATCTCAAACTAGTATACCTGTGACAAATTTACCCCGACTAACCATAAAAAACCCTATACTAATACATTTATGACAAATTTACCCTAAATTAATTTATTCAACTATAAAAAATTCCAAACTGGTAAATTTATGACAAATATACTCTATATTAAATTGTATTAATACCACAAAAAAATCACAAAAATTGTAACTGTGACAAACAGAGTGTAAAATCCCAAATTGATATATCAGTCAACTGTCATGTGTCATTTAACTTAATAATTAGATAGTAAAATTTAACGAAAACTAACAGAGGGTAAATTTATCACAAGTGCACCAGTTTGGGATAAATTTGTCAAAGGTATACCAGTTTGGGGTTTTTGGTGGTCAAAAAAATAATTTGGGGTAAACTTGTCACATGTGTACCAGTTTGGGGTTCTTCAGATATTAACCCTACTTCAAACATTCGACGTGATTTCCTCCGCATTTATGTCACTAGTCTAGGCTAAACAATGATCAATTGATCTACTATGAAGAATCTAGAATGAACAGAACTAGCACAAATTTCGTGTTATTCATTTTCTTCATTTTTACTAAATAAATTTACCTGGGAATAAAACCGGAGTAACCACCTTTTTGCAACAAATATACATATATGATTCGTCGCTCCCTCCGTGGCAAGGACGTTGTCATGTTCCGACGCAAGTTCAAGCGCAAGATCGACATGGGCCACCTCAAGGACCTTCTCAGGGTGATCAATCCGAGCCATCTGATCAGTAATTGTGAAGCTGCTTGGCGCCTTTATCTCCGACGACAACACCTTCTTCGTCTACGAGTTCGTCCGTGGTGCTAGTCTCTCCATTTGCCAACAAAACCCTCTAAAATGCCCAATTTCACGGTCCTCGTTAAGGATGCAGATTGCCACCAACGTCGCACATGACCTTGATTACATCCGCAACAGCATTGGCCTCAACATGATCCTCGTCCACAACCACATCAAAAACAGCGGCATCATGGTGACAGAGCCATTGTTCAAAGCCAATATCTGTCACTTCGGGATCACCTAGCTATGCAACGAGGCTAACGAGAATAACGTGCTTCGGGAGTGAGCAGGTTTGGCAGAAAGTAGTGGCGAGATCAGGGAGGAGAGGGTTAGAAATTTTGTGTTGTTATCAAATAAATTTTTGTTCTGGATACAGAAATTTTGTGTCATTATCAAATGCGGTCAAATGTTTTGAAATGCGTCTATGGAATAAAAATAGAAAAATTTATTTTTGGCCAAAAATTGATTCTAATAACAATATGATTATCATTTGTCTCCTTACTTGTTGATGTGAACCAGCCTCGACGTTGCTTATGCTTTTTGCTTTTGTTTGAAGTGAAGGGGTTTTGGTTGAGCGCGCTAAGGAAGACGAGAAGGAGAGAAAAGAAAGAAGGTGAACTGGAGAGTCAGCTCTGCCGTAGGAGGAAGAAAGAATAAGAACAGAGAAAGAAAGAAAAAAATAGCTTTGACAAAAATGCCCTTAACCATAACCTGAAAAGTGCATGTGAGATGTACATGCTCACTGAATCCCTTATTTGAAACTGTGTTAATCACTTTAAACTCTTGTTTAAAATAATACACTATGGGCCTTTTTTTGAGGATCACACTTTAGGTCATTATGTGAAATTTTTCCTAGTATCAATAGTCGATAACAACATAATATACTCTTATTTAAAATAATGTTCACTATTGGCCTTTTTTTGAGGATACACTTTAGGTCATTATGTGAAATTTTTCCTAGTATCAATAGTCGATAGCAACATAATACAACATAGTAGGATGAAAAGAATGGTTAGTTTAGTGTTATCGCGGTAAAAGAATTGGCAGAGAGACTAAGATGTAGTGGAACATTTGAATTGAACTTTAATGGGCAATAGCTTATTCCGCAAATGCATTTGGATTACATAAAAGTGCAATCAAATATATGATTTGAGTGTCACAGATTTATGATTAAGGAGACCCTTATAAGCATCAAGCTGCTGCAGATCCAAGAGCCCAAGCCCTAAAGGACTGAAGAACGCCCACCAGCTTCTCACGAGGAGGCGTTGCCTCCTTCACCACCGGCAACTCCTTTAGAGCTTTCACCCAAGAGGTCACCCTTGGATACTTCTCCGGGTCCAGAAATTTTACGCCGAGGACTTCTTCCAGAACTTCATGAGGACCCAAAATCGAACAGACAACAATGTCTAGGAGTCCCATGTTGTCGCCGCCGATAGATGGAGATCCCCCTGGATAACTGCCCTCGATACCCTCTTCCAACACCTTCAGTTTCTCGTGCACTTCCTTGACAGCTCTCTCTTGCGCTTCTCCATCAGTTTTGATCACAGAGGCAATGGCCTCATACAACTGCAGTCAACAACTCCCAATCTTAAACTTGCTTGAACTCTAGTTTGATCGGTCTACGTTGCAAAGAGAAAATCCTTCTATTTCTCATGCTCGATGGATGACAATTAGGCAGCAGCTACCTATCTCAAGGTAATCGCAATTAAAGACAACAGCCGGTTGATGCAACTGTTGTCGGTGTCATCCTTACCCTCGCTGTAATATAAAGTTCCCTTGGTAGTGCGGACACACGTTATCGAGATTTAATTGGGAAAGAAGGAAAACTCGTCCTCATTTCCTACTCCATGTCTATTAATTAGTCCCATGCATACTCAATAAACTTGCAAGTTAAGATTATTACCATGAACAAGGGCACGCACTGATTAATATACAAGATGGTAAATCGCGTAATGCTGTAAACAAAAGGCTTAATCCGTTTGTCCCGTGACGATGCAGTAATGCACGAAATGATTGGTAGCCGTCGAGAAATCTCATTAAACATTTCGCAGGAAAATTGGCACTGACCTGCTGTTGGAGGAAGCCAGCCCAGAAGCGAACTTTGGCTCTTTCGTAGGGATCTTGGGGCAAGAGGCGAGGACCCTCCTTCCAGGTCTCGTCGATGTACTCGATAATGACCGGTGACTCGGCGATGGGCTTGCCGTTGTGAACGAGAACAGAGACTTTCTTGTGAACAGGATTGTACCGCAAGAGTGCCTCCCTCTTGTTCGTCAAATCTTCTTCCACGAACTCATACTCGATCCCTTTCACTTTCAGAGCCAGCTCCACCCTCGCGCTGTACGGACTAACCCATATTCCATGAAGAACCACTTTGTTTTCTTCTCCTGCCATCTCTTTCTCTCTCTCTCTCTCCCTCTCTCTTTCTGAATTTCAGATTTGGACGTGGAGGATTCATGGGCACAGCACTTTAATATACAACGCGTTGGTCAACTCGCCGTCGGATCGAAAGCAATTGTCAAACAAGAATCAGGGCCATTATTGCGGCTTGATGAGCAAGTAGGAGGCGGCATTCTCTGCAAGAAATGCATTGAATACACATTAAAGAAAATTATCTGCTCCGGATTTCCAACATTGTCTTCGCTGTACGAGGATCACCTTTCCATTTAAAAACGGAATAGAAAAAGGAAAGAAATTTTCAGAGGATGAGATCGGGCTTCCTCGCTGACCAGGATCGTTCTTGTTTCTCGAAACCACCAAACCTCGTCTCCACTGCAAGCATGGTTTGAAAATGAAAAGGCTAATGGTATAAATAGTTCATGAATTTTCATCCAACGTCTGAAATGGTCTCTAAACTTTAACCCAATGAATAATGTCGTCTTTAAATTTTTAATTTGTTTAACATGGTCTCTAATTATTGATAAATGTTTAATGAAATCTCTAAACTATATGGAAATGTTTCTAAATTTTTAATTTATTTAATATGGTCATTGTTCAAGGATTATATTGTATATCAAGCAAATTTTAAATATCATATTAAATAAATTAAAAATTCGGGAACCACATCGTATATTTGACCAAAATTTAGAGGTCATTTGCCCAAAATAAAAAGGAAAATTACATTTTGGTCCTCAACTTTATTGATTTGCTGTTTCTTATTAAACTTATTTTCACTTATATATTTTATATAGCCCGTGTCGTTTTTATCCCGGCTTCTAAGTGTCATCCAATTTTTAGCACGAACTTGAAATTTTTGGAAGCATGTGCAAATGTGACTTTCAGCATTACTTTTTTTGTACTATTCCACACCTTCTCTGGCTCGTCGTGGAGATTTCTAATAGGATTCCTTCCTCGTCGTATCATATGTCTAGCCTAAACAGCTATCGATTAATTTACAATGAAAAATCTAAAGAAACATAGTAGAATGAATAGCACTAGTACGAATTTTATGTAATTCATTTTCTTCTTTTGTATACGCGGAAATAAATCCAAAATAATCACCATGCCAAACAAACTAGTTATATATATTTTTGGATCAAACATAAATAACTGTGCGATGGATTTATCAATTTCTTGTGTCATTGGAACATTAGATTCTCAACTCGTGGAAAAATTAAAAGTTTGTTTCAATTTAGAAAAAAAATGTAAAAGAGAGATCGTAAAGAATGGGATTCCTTCCTCATCATATCATATGTCTAGGCTAATTAGCTATCGATTAATTTACAATGAAAAATCTAAAGAAACTATAGTAGAATGAATAGAAATAGTATGGATTTTGTGCAATATATTTTCTTCTTTGACACTAAATAAATTTACTAGAAAAAATATTTGAAATAACCATGCCAAACAAACTAGTTATGTATTGTTCAAATCAAATGTAAATAACTGTGAGATGAATATATCAATTTCTTGTGTCATCAGAATATTAAATTCTTAATTCACAGAAAAATTAAAAGTTCCGTTTGAGGAAAAAAAAATGTATTTTCAAGAATGGGATTCTGAAATAACCACAATGCTAAACAAACTAGTTACATATTGCTCGAATCAAATGTGAATAACCATGCGATGGATATATCAATTTCTTATGTCATCAGAACATTAAATTCTCAATTCACAGAAAAATTAAAATTTTGTTTCAATTTAGAAAAAAAAAAAAAACAAAACAAAAGGAAAAGAGAGATTGTCAAGAATGGGATTTGAACCCATGCCCTTTCGGACCAGTACCTGAAACTGGCGCCTTAGACCAACTCGGCCATCTTGACTTTGTGTCACTATGATTCGACAGAATCTACATATACATTTTCTCCCCGCTCATCTTCAAAACCTCAATTTTCGTCGTACTCTTCTCTCCGAACCCAAATGAAATCTCTTCTTCTTCGCAACATCCGCGGGAAAGTTTCGTCATCATCCGCTGTAAAGCTCAAGCATTCCTTGGCCGTCATCGACCCTCCATCGCTCATCGATGGAGAACCCGAACCAGCTATCTCTCCGGTCGATCCTCTTCTTGTCATCTTCGATGATTATATCAAGTCTAGGCAGTGCACTGCGCCAAACACGAAAATTTTGCATGCCCAGTTGCTCAAAACGCATCTTTTACAAACCCAAGTGGGCATTGCGGATTCTTTGATGGATTGCTACTGTAAATGTGGTGCCACAGGATATGCACTCAATCTGTTTGATACGGCTCCTCAATGGAGTGTTTTTTCTTGGAACATTCTCATTTCAGGTTTCAATAAGAAATCATTATTCTTGGAGTCGTGGAAACACTTTTGCAGGATGCATAAGTTGGGTTTCGATGCCGACGAGATAACTTATGGAAGTGTTATCTCGGCTTGTACTGCATTGCGAGCTTCCTCGAATGGTATGCAAATCTATTCTCTGGCATTGAGGAAAGGTTTCCGTGCGAATGGTTATGTTCGAGCTGGGATGATTGATTTGCTGGCGAAGAACCATAGGTTTGATGATGCTCTGAGGGTGTTTCGTGATGTGTCGTGTGAGAATGTGGTTTGTTGGAATGCTATAATTGCAGGGGCAGTTAGGAATGGAGAGAATCAGATTGCTTTGGATCTTTTCCGGCAATTGTGTCGTCATGGCACTTTTCTGCCCAATAGTTTCACTTTCCCTTGTGTCCTGACGGCCTGTGCTATGCTTGAAGACCTTGAGACTGGAAAGATGGTCCAAGGGTGGATAATCAAGTGTGGAAATTATGACGTGTACGTAAATACTTCGCTTTCTGATTTATATGCCAAATGCAAAGATATGGAAGGAGCTATGAAGATATTTACTCGGATGCGTTTCCGCAGTGTTGTTTCTTGGACTGCCATGATTTCGGGTTTTGTGCAGCTGGATGATTATACCTCTGCAGTCCTACTGTTCAAAGAAATGAGAAGTTTGGGGGAGGAAATAAACACCTTTACTATTACTAGTTTACTTAGTGCTTGTGGCAGACCAGGATTAACTAAAACTGCCGCACAATTCCATGCGTTGATCATTAAATGTGGATTTGACCTGGACCCTGCGGTGGGGGCTTCATTATTCAATATGTATCGCAAAGTTGGAGCTGTTGATTCATTTGAATTAATACTTGAAGAAATGGAAAGGATGAGAAATCCCAATAGTCATGCAGTTATGATATCTCTGCACGCACAGGCTAATGATGCCGAAAGGACTGTAGAATTGTTTGTGAGAATGTTACGGGAAGGTGTGAGACCAGATAAGTACTGTACTTCCAGTCTCTTAAGTGTAGTAAATGCATTAAGCTTGGGGAGACAGGTCCACTCTCATGTTATTAAAAGTGGCTTGGTCTTCGATGTCTCGGTTGCGAGTTCACTTTTTACAATGTATTCTAAATGTGATAGTTTGCAAGAATCATATGAAATTTTTGGGCAAATTTGTGAAAAAGACTATGTCTCCTGGACATCTATGATTGCTGGTTTTGCTAAAAATAATCGTCCAGATGAAGCAGTTCGACTATTCAGAAAAATGCTGCTTGAGGGGAATAGTCCGGATCAATCGACCTTTGTTGCAATTTTAACCGCAATCTGTTCACTAAACTCAGTACACAAAGGCAAGGAAGTTCATGCCAAAGTTATTCGATTAGGATTTGGTGAAGAGATCACAGTTGGTGGTGCTCTTGTTATGATGTACTCCAGATGCGGAGATTTGAAATTGGCAAGAAGGCTACTTGACTTATTACCCTTGTGGGATGACGTTGCATGTTCATCAATGATTTCGGGGTATGCCCAGAATGGGTACATTGAGGAGGCATTGTTGATGTTTCACAAGATGCTCAAGGCTAATTTTGCTGTTGATTCCTTCAGTATATCATCTGTTGTTCAGGCTGTTACTCTTACAAACAGATTAGACATAGGAACACAGCTGCAGTCTTATGCAATGAAAGTAGGATTGGATTCCAATGCGGCTGTTGGTAGTTCACTAGTGGCAATGTACTGCAAATTTGGGGGCATCAATGAATGTGTTAAAGCATTTGATCAGATTGATGCACCTGATTTAATTGGTTGGACAACAATGATCATGAGTTATGCCAGACATGGAATAGGTGAGGAGGCCTTGAAGCTCTTTGAGCTTATGAAGAGAGAGAAGATGAGACCTGATCCAGTGACTTTTGTTGGGGTTCTCTCGGCTTGTAGCCACAGTGGTTTGGTTGAAGAAGGTTATTTCCATTTTGATTCAATGGTTAAGGATTATGGTATTGAGCCTAACCACCGCCACTATGCCTGTATGGTTGATCTTCTTGGTCGCTCGGGGAGACTTAAAGAGGCTGAAAGGTTCATCAGCAACATGCCAATCAAACCTAATGCTCTGGTTTGGGAGACATTGCTTGCTGCTTGTAAATTGCATGGTGACATTGAGCTCGGAAAACTAGCAGCAAAAAAGATCACTGAGTGCGAGCCATCTGATGCTGGAGCTTATATTTCTTTGTCAAACATCTACGCTGACATGGGCCAGTGGGGAGAAGTCATGAACATTAGAAGCTCGATGAAAGGAGCTAAAGTAAAGAAGGAACCTGGTTGGAGTGTTGTTTGAATAAAAATACTTTGAGACTTCAATTGGGTGGATGTCCAGATCTTGTGCAACTTTTTGTGCCACTTTCATGCGGTGATCAAGGATTTTACCTGATATAATATAATTTGAGGAAGCAAACTAGTCAAATATATGTTTGCTTCCATTGCGTATACATGTGTCAAGAAGAGGATCCGGATTCTGGATGCTACATGTCATAGCCCATTCCTCAAACCTTCTCAGGCTAGCAATCCTGACAACAGACAGATGTCAGTTAAACAGTATCTTCTATGTTAACTTCGTTGTTCCCTATTTAATGTTATAAGCTTGTAAGTCAGCATCCCATTGTCTTGAGTACTTAAGTTGAGCTTACCAGCACTGCATTTTGAGCATGTTTAACCATTCCTTTAGAATAACAGAGTAGTTTATGCAAGGGGAACTAGGTGGTGCGATTAACATGATCAAAGGAACCATGTTCCTCAATCACTATCTTGTATTCAACCATAGTCTCTAATATTGACTTCTTATAGTAGGAAGTAGTGCTTGGAGTTCCCAAGCAGCTTCTTTATATGAACTATCACTTCATTTTTGCCAGCTCCCTCTTTGCTGGCTTTTGCTTTGTAGGACTGTTTAAGATGTGAAGGCTGGATTTCCTTCCAAACTCGATAGCTTAGTGATTGTTTGCTCTTCTGCATGATGCTCATCTTGACCATGCCTTTTTGTTCGTATTATCACAGTGGTGTAATGGAACCATGCAATGATGCTGGATTTTAGATGCTTGATTCAGGCATTATCAAATCATGGTGTCGCCTGCAGAAACTTAGAACAGTGCGGCATGTTGCTTCCCGAAAGAAGCATGGAAAGTGAAAAGGTAAAGAATAAATTCGGTCTTCCCAGTGATAATTTTTCCATCGTTTCTTCCGTAGATGTTCATGTTATGATCTTAGTATATTTTCACAGAAGATCCTGCCTGCGTCTTTGATCGCAGCAGGACATCAAACTTACTGACATGATCACACTGGATGTTCTTCCATGCAAAATCAAGTGAGCTCTCTCATTTTCTCTCTATATCTCTCGCATAAATGGTCAGAACTGGAGAAACAATGAAAGAAGTCTAAAGACTGACCTAGCTCCATCTTTAGCAGGTTTGGGCCATGGGCAAATACAGTGATGATAGACCAAATGATGGCGAATCAGACTAAATCAACTGGATACAGGTTTCAGAGTATCCAACGGAGAAATCACATATGCCAAAGCGGGATAGTAGATTTATTGACCATGTGTTTGTAGATGATCCAAGGTATTCAGCCCTTTATCTATCAGCCTACATGGTAATTATTGGCCTTTCCAGTTTTGGGTGTGAATCAACTACCACTACACGGAACCATTTCTCAATTTCAGAAAAGCTTCTCTTTGTTCCGAAATGGATCGCTTCATTAAGAAGAAGGTAGTGGCTGACCAGGTCATAAAGCGACAACTAAGATCAGAGATGGGAATAGTCTTCTTACATGTGGCATATCATGTTGATTTGCTTCGTAAGGATAGAACGGTACAGATCTATTAAAAGAGACATTTAGCATTCATGGTATCCACAATGAAAAGGTTTTCTTTCTACAAAAGACAAATTGATGTCTTGTAAAGTTTTGTGCAACACAGGGAGGACTCCAAAACTTAGAATGGAAACTAATATTACGTTCCTTGTCATTGCTAAAATAAGATGGGACGAACAGTTGTTTGAAAAGGAAAAGCTGATTGGTAAATGCAAAGCATACACGATTACAAGTACCTCCAGGAAATAAATTTGTATAGTGCTGAACCAAATATGACATATGATGACTATCTCCCATCCTCTTCGCAGGCTTGTAAATGATTCCGGCCATCACATCACGGTACTTATGAAACAGATTTCACTTCCAGATGCCCACCAGCACAAAGCTCTCAAAGCTCTCGTTCTTATGCTGCACCTAGCCTTGAATGACTAGTCAGCAGATTTGAGGTCACGTTCTCATTTTAATAAGCCTTGTCCTCACTGGTTCATCCTTCTCTATTGACTGGCCTGCATATCAGTAAATTTGAACAGGCATCCATTGCAATTCATTTTCCATGTAAACCAATCTTGAAATATGCTGCCACTTCATCAATCTGGAATGAAGTGGATGAATCTGAAGATGTGAGTTTGAGTTTGTCTAGCTCTGTATGTAAAAATTAATGGCATCACTAGTTCAAATCACTCAAGCCCAATCAACAATCAGAGCAATCAACTTTATAGGTTCTCGTTCAGAAAAAATTTAAAACTGTCAAAGGCAAGGGACATTGCCATATTTCTCTAAGCAATTTGGTAGAAGTTTACAATGTTTGACAAGATTATATGACATATATATGGTTGATTCTTAGAGAATAAAAAGAATTTACAGGTTAAACGGAGTGAACGAAATACACAGCACTAAGATACGTAAAAATGAAAATGTCCCACTATTTCTTTTTACCAAGAGAAATGAGGATGTACATTACCGAGACTTAGCATAGTGCCTTACAAGTTACCAGAGTTTGAGTGCACAAATGTGTTCAATCTCAATATCTGGTGAGCTCAGCCTGAAGAAGCCAGATGGGCAGGATTCCCTGTAGCGCAGATTTCTGAGACATGGGGAATTCTGACGTGGAGAGGAGGGAAGAGTAAGCATTATATGGAGCACTACCATATCAGGAAAAAAAAAGTCTTTATTTCACCAGAAATGAGAATTTTAATCACCAGGAGGTAGCTAAATGCCTTACCTAGCTTCCATGGCAACAGAGAGTGGAGCCTCAATAGTTGAATGAAGATGATCTCGGCCCAAGTGGAGCCACGTACCCAGGACCATCAGTGGAGGAGCTTGCTGACATGTTGGAATTCTGTCAACAAAGGAAAGAGCAGCCTATGACGGAGCTATGATTCTATACATGAGTGCTCATGTAGTTTGACATATTATTAGGATGTCTCCACATCCCTGTAAAATCCTGTTGAATGTCTTCTTTGTTGATATGCCAGTAGACCTTTTCTTACATGGCAATAGAAATTGAAGCTTCACAAGGTTTGGAACTAAAATCATGCAAAATGTATGACTGTTCCATGCATTCAAGATATCAATGTATTAACAGAAGAGGACATCTTCTATGGATCACGTAAGAATCTACTTGGAAGCATCTTCTTTAGCATCTTTTTATCCCGAACACCCTCATGGAGAAGTTCATAAGTGTAATAAGTTATATGGCTTTTCTTCAACAAGTCTTCCACAACAATCTTAGGCGCGGCCACCTCCTTTTTGTCAGCCTCAAAAATAGTGTTCACTACCTCAGGAACAATACCTTTGTGAACCATAAGGTGAATGATCCCAACAGCCTCACGAACCCTATGCTTCACACAAAGGCAATTTATTACTCGTCCAAATGAACCAAGCGTTGGAATAAAACCCTTCTCAATTTTTTTGAGTAGAAGCTTATACCCAGAGTCAACATCCCCTCCTCTACAGAATCCATCAATCATCACACGATATGTGTAACTGTTGGGCATGCAACCTTTGACACTCATCTCATTAAAAAGCTTTGCTGCCAGATCAATTTTTAGTTTTCCCAGAAAAGCATTGATCATTATATTATATGTTGCTGTCGTATGAGAAACCTTATAGTGCTCCTCCACTTTCCTGAAAAAATTGTAGGCTTCATCGAGCTCCCCTTGATCACAAAGACCATTAATCAGTGTGCCAAAACTTACAATATCTGGTGCAATCCCCTTTATTTCCATCTTATCGAGCAAATCCAAAGCTTCATTTACTTTGCGAGCCTTGCACAAGCTCTCAATGAGTATATTGTAAGTAATGATGTTGGGGATGCACTGTTTCACTATCATTGTGTCAAATATTTCCATCACATGTTCATATTTTGAAGCCTTGCATAGGCCATTCAACAATGAGTTATATGTGATCACATCAGGAAAAACACCATGACTGCACATTCTCTCTATAATCTCAATTGCACTATTCAACTTCAATTGCTTGCAAAAGCCATCAACCAATGTATTGAAAGTAAAAATGTCAGGAATGTACCCTCTGGCTATAGCATCATCCATCAGGCCATAAGCATCAGATACGCAGCCCATCTTGCAAAGTCCATTAATAACAAGATTGTATGTCCATATGTCAGGGGAACAACCATTTTCTGACATCTCAGTCATTAATTCCAAGGCTTCCATTATAAGCCCATTCTGGGACAAGCCTCTGATCACTGTGTTGTAGAGAACAACATTAGATTTCACTCCTCTTCTTGATACCTCATTAAATAAAGCCATAGCACGCCTGACATCACCATCTTGGCAGAATCCACCGATAAGAGAACAATATGTGAACTGATCGGGCACAAATCCCTTGAAAACGGCCTCATTAAGAATTTTATTTGCATTTTCTGTCAGACCAACTTTGCAGTATCCATTGATTATAGTATTGTATGTATAGTCGTCCGCCTCAAGCCCAAAATTCACCATTTTACGCAAATAGCTTTCAGCTTCCACAGCCCTAGAATTCTTACACAAGCCACCAATTAAAGTGTTATACGTGACAACATCTGGAGTTAATCCCTCTGTCGTTACATTTTCCAACAACTTCACAGCCTCAACAAGAGTTCCTTTCCTGCAAAGTCCTTGAATGAAAATATTGAATGTGAACAAATTTGGACTTGATCCCCTCTTCAGGACAATGGCAAAAAGCTTTTTGCTCTCCCAGATGTCCCCATTCTTGCAAAGTATATGAATAAGCTTATTGAATATTGTGATATCAGGATGAATATTTAAACTAAGCATCTCAAGAAACAATTCATATGCCTCGCATCGGTAATTCTCTACATAGAACCCACCAACAACAGTACAATATGCAACAGCATTGTGCTCACAACCCTGAGAAGTCATATTTCGGAGAAGTCTTAGAGCAGCATGAGGCCTACCTGTCTGACAAAAGGACTTTATCCTGATTGTGAAAGTGTACACATCTGGGGCAATCCCTTTATCCCTCATCCTCAGATAAACTTTATGGGCCTGATTAAAGTAACCATTCTCAATAAGTATATTCATGATTGCATTGTAAGATTGGACAGACGGCTCACAACTGTAGAAATCCATCCTCTCAAACACATTGACAGCTTCTTGAATCTTGCGTTTCCTTCCATAACTTCTCATGGCCCCAATATAGACTCCTTCGAGTAAACCGCTATTGATGTTTGATCTCGCCTCTGTGAGCAAATTCTCCATAGCCTCAAACTCCCCATGAAACCCAAGCTTTTCAATCATGCATTTGTAAGTCGACAACGTGTGCTTGAAGTCATCTTCTTTTCTGACTGAATTGAACATCTCCAATGCTCTGAGAGGATCCTTTTGGTACCTAACAACTGCAGCCACATGCTTCGGAAGTATAGCACGACGCATTCCAAGACCGGCTGTCTAACAACGAGACAGCTTGAAATCCATCAACCATGTGAACATTTTTTCTGCTCCATTCACATACATCCCCGTGATCCCCTGAAACAGACAGAAAGACACATAAGTCATGAGTTCAACCAATTCCTAGGATCAAGGAAAGAGAGCAGCAGAAAGGATTAAAAACCAGAAAGTGATGCCTTGAAAAATCGGCGCCCAACTGATCATTCTCTTGAATCACATACAAAGTTCAGAACTTTTCCACACGATTAAAAGAATTGCAACAGTGAGTGAATAGATCTTTTCTTTGTTTCACCTCAGTTTCCAGATCATCATTTATTGATGAAGGAAAATCTTTCCAAGAAACTAAGCATAGACTTCCTTTCTTGGCGAAACAAGAAAGCGAATCGAGACATAGAAATTTGAAGAGAATCGCGTGTACTGCAGGGAAGGAAACACCACCCAATTCAAGATAATCTGTGAGGGTTGCAAAAAAGTTGAGTCTAGTGGATGATAGTTGCATCAGCATGGGAGGGGCATTGCAAGGGTTTGCTATTGAGCATGGAGGGAAGACCGGTAAAAGAGGACGCCGTGTTTTCAGAAATAAAGTGACATTGAAGAGTGTTGAATTTCACCATTCCAAACTCATTTTGTTGAAACCCAATTAAAACCACCAGAAAACCATCAACCACAGAGAGCACACTAACTTATTAGAGAGTGGTGAAGGATTCAAGATAGAGACCACCACATGCACCACGTATACTCAAAATAAGTAACTGAAAGCAAGAAAACTACAATAAAATGAGTACATTTGTTGGAAACTGAGTCTTTGTAATGAAAAATGGATTTAAAGCCATGTTAATAGAAAACAAATTTTGTTTTCCCCTTCAACATCCACTAATCCAACAATGATTTCATCGTATCTGCTCCACAATCGCACGTGCAAACTCAACATTTCACACCGGAATTTCGTCAAACGGGTTATGGGCATGCACAGTTGCTCTGTATCTCATTGCTGAACACTAGCTTGCTCTCCTCACCCATGCTAAACGATGTTCCCACATAAACTGCGTTTGAAATTCATGTTCATAGAAGAATGATTGCAACATTCACTCTGTGCTTCTCATCAAGCTCACGATTTCAGCTAGGAATTCCATCGAACACATAACAAGCACGAGTACTTTTGCATGGCAAAACTCAGACAAACACGAGGAAGTCGCATATGGTAAATGAAGGGATAAAAAATCAGGTGGGACTCTTACCCAGTTGAGCGACCCAACCGACGATATCGAAATCAACGCGAAAATGGAGAAATGATGGCAGGTGGCTTTGAGGATCAAGTGAGAAAGGCGAAGGTGACCAAGGAGGAAGGAAGGTGGTGAGGATGAGACGAAAAGAAGCGAAAGTAGTTATTTATATACCAAAAATAAGACCATATAATACCACATTCGCACGAATGAAATATCATATTATTTTTATTTATCGTTAGATAGAGTGGAATAGTTATCAGATGAAATATTTTTATACAATATTATAATTAAATTAGCGATCTTGTCATACCCCCAAAATATTGTTTGTATGCATCGTTTTATCATTTTTTATACAATTAAGATAATTGATAACATCATTTTTAGATTAGTATCGATTTTTTTACACCCTTTTCAAAAAACTGACCATAAATATTATATTGTAGAGAGAGCGATTCCAAGGTTAATTCAAGTTCCACCCAAAAATCTGGAACTTATTTGTTGAAATCAATACCTCACTTTTGAAATCTGAAACTAATCATGCACACCTTAAAACTTGAAACCCACTTATTCTAAAATCCATCTAAGAATTGGCCTTTTTTTTTTTTTTTTTTTTTTCATTTTTAGTTAAGCGAATCCAATAGTTTGCGTTACGTTGGTAGTGGTTATTATAGACACACATAATAAACACTTAAGATCAATAAAAGCATGCTCATGGCGTATTTAAGAGCACATGAGCTTGCCAATCTCTCGCATTGCACTTCATCAAAATGAGGCCATAGAATGTTGATACCAATAACTAGAGAGCAAAGCAAATTCAAAAACACATTTGTTTGGCCTCTGCCTCCCGGCCCTTATCAATACCATAAATGATTCCGTTCCTAATTTAATTTAATTTGGTTCATACTTGAGAACTGAACCGCATAGTATATATTCCAAAAAAAAGTGAAATCAAGAATCAAACTAAATCCCACTAAAACTTGAAATTGAATTCATCCCCACAAATCTAATTCTCTAATTCTTGATTCTACATTGAAATCACACTCACTCCTAAATATTGTATTATTTTCATCTTATATTACTAATACAACTTGTTAAGCAATTAGTTGAAATATAATATTTTTTCCCAATGCACTAATCTCATGCTATCTATAATCAACCTTTTAGAAAGAGTGATATTTTCTCTTATGGACATCTATTTTTTTGCTCGAAACTTTTTGGACATTGGCCTCGTGCAAACTCAACTAAAATAAAAAATGAATGGACAATATCGGGTCATGATAAAACTTCATAAAATTTCATCCAACGACGTCGTACCGAGCAGCTTCCTCTCGGCCTTCCGAGAACCAAGTGAAAACCGAAAGGCAGCTCCTTTCACCTTCTGCAAAGCCGACTCCGATCGTCTTTGAAGCTGCGGAGCAAATGGAGTCGCCGGGGCAATGGCTGGAGAAGGCGCTGCTGGATCTCTGCAAGCGGGTGGACTCGGGTCTGGACTTGGACAAGGACGTGATCTCGGGCCTCGTCTCCTACTGCGACCTCGCTCAGCCCTCCGACGCCAAGGAGTACCTCGACGTAAGAAAATCTCTCGCCTTTCTCGCGTTTCCTGCGTCTTTTTTGGGTCGCCCGCGATGGTGCGATGGTGTTGCGAATTGGGTTTCTCGCTTTTTTTTGATATCTCGATCGAATTTTATATGGGTAGAGCAGAGAAGATGGAGCTTCGTCCTGAAAAATCTCAGTTTTTAATCTAAAAACCGCTTTAGAAATCTCGGGCCTTTTGTTTTATTCGTAGGAAGATATTATGTTACGGTGGATTGACGATTGGTTTATGAAGGATTTGTTCCTCGAGCAAATGGTATAATTGGCTGTAAATTGGTTTCAACTTTGTGTTTTGAAATTTTTGCTCAGAACATTATCGGGCGAGAAGTGGGGAAAGGCGTGATCGATGAATATCTGCGGCAGAGAGGCTACTCAGATCTCAGTGGCGGCAGCAGCGGCGTTTCTGATGTTTCGTCCTCGAAATTACATGCCTATGTCAAACCGCCCTCAGCTGAAGTTTCCGTCCCTGGTACCAAGAAACCCCCTAGAGTATCTAAAGAGGCAGCTGGCTCGACTAGTCAAGAGAAGTCGGCAGTGACCAGAACCAATGAGCCGAAACCTGCGAATCAAAGTAGTTCTCGGAAAAAGAAATCTGGGAAGGTCGTGTCGCTGGCTGAGGCAGCCAAAGGTTCCATTGTGTTCCAGCAGGGTAAGCCCTGTTCATGCCAAGCCCGCAGGCACAAGTTGGTCAGCAATTGCTTGTCCTGTGGCAAGATTGTTTGTGAGCAGGAGGGAGAAGGGCCGTGTCAATTTTGCGGTGCCCTTGTTTTGAAGGAAGGAAGCCAGTATGCCGGTCTTGAACAAACTGTGCCGGTCCTCACAGAAGCTGAAGTTACTGCAGAAGCTTATGCCAAGAGACTTGTGGATTACGATCGGAACTCTGCAGCACGTACAACGGTTATCGATGACCAAAGTGACTATTATGAAATCGAAGGCAACAGCTGGTTATCGAAGGAGGTATTTTCATCTTTAGGAATCTTGATGAGATGAGAGATTGACTTCCCTAGTTGAGGCCATTTTTAAACTTTTTTCATCCTTACAGGAGAAGGAGCTCTTGATAAAGAAGAAAGAGGAGATTGAGGAAGCTGAGCGGGCCAAACGAGGCAAAGTGGTCATGACCTTTGACTTGGTTGGTCGCAAGGTGAGCACATTTCTCTGAAGGAATTTTGATGAATTTGTCTAATTCCACATGACTTTAATCTTACTGACTTTCCCAAAACAAAACTAGTGAAAACGTCTGACTGTGCTGTGCATACATTATTGTGTTCCGCTTCCATAGCAGCACAAACATATTGTAAGAGCCCTTCAGGTTATCATACTCTTTTTTTAGGATTTAGAACGACACTGTCACATTTCTGTGGCTTTTCGTCTTGATGGTTAACACCTGGAATTGGTGAATGATGAGTTCTGATGGCAAGGTTGGTAATGTATCTCAAGTCCACCGAAAATTAGCTGCTCTTATTGAAAGGGAAACCAACGATCTTTACTTTGCAATGATCAGAGTGAAAGCTTCCCACATGTTTATTAAACTGCTAATATTTTTTCACGGATGTTCAATGTGTTCTTTTCTAATTAGTAGTTTCAGATGTTTTAATTAAGCTAGCATGATGTGGAATGGATGCAGGTCCTCTTCAATGAAGACGAAGTTTCAGTAATGGAATCAGGGAGCAGCATATTAAAGCCTCTGGATGGAAGGGAAGTGAACAGAATAAAACCAAACCCAACCCTTCAAATCCAACCAATTTTTATAGATCCAGGGCGGATGAAGAAGCCAGATAAGGGTAAAGTGCCAAACAAGAGTCTCAAAAGCGGATTATGCTTGGAAATCACTGGGAGGGTGCAACACGAGAGAAATGAATTGAAACACTTCATTGTTGATGACCATCTGGAAACGACCTCAAATGGAAAGTCTTGGCACGGGCCATCAGTGAGTAGGGGATCGCATATAGAAGATGGAGTCAAATGTTCTCTAGAATGAAACTAGCGTGTAGCAACAAGGGAATAGGGGTCTGCCAGTACTTGTGTTGGTGAGAAACCCTTAAAACTCATCATTCTTATACGGCAGCATCTACCATTTTGTAGATACTGCAAATCGTTCACTGGCTTTTTCTCATTGAATCCACATTTTGTCGCTACCTATGTGAGGCCGGAATGGCAAAATGAGTATTTTCTGTTTTAAGTGGACTGGTGTAAGTCTGGAATAGCCGCTCCTTTGGAAGCGAAACATGTTTAGAAGTCGGCTGTCGTGCATCGGTAGTCATTAGGCTTGTCATTGCCAAACATGGGAAGTGATACGGGCTTGCTCTTTTTGGTTACATTTTGCATAAAGATGGAGAGGGGATGGCAAGGCTGTCTCGCTCGAGACAGCTGTAACGCTTGGAGAAGAGTCTCGGACCGATTGATTCAAGCATCGGCCTCTTTTGACAAAGTCACTGGTCCAGGTCTAGCTTAAGAGGAACAGACAGTCTTCTTAATCTAAGCATCGTCACTTTATTAAATCTTTCTTTACTCGATTTAATCTCCATCAATGCACGGAAACGGTCATGTTCATATATATCGGGTAAGGTTTTATCATAAGGTGATGTGTATGAATCCCAAGATTACTTTGAGTGGAAAACATTGTAATTTGCAAGCATTCAAATCAAGACGCTGCTTATGACCCAAAAAAAGAAAAAGAAAAAAAGAAATCAAGAATAAAAGAAATCAAGACGCTTAATAATTATTGAGTCAATTTTTTGAGGCTTACTCTATTGCCTAATTTGCAACCGTACTTGGGGATTGAATGCCAATGCGTGGTCGGAAACAAGTCAAGGGGAGAACTATAAAAAGAGTCATAAATCTATTGCAATTATGCAAATTCAACCTTAAACTTTTTTCTTGGTCAATTTAGTCTTAAACCTTTTATAATTGTGCCAATTCAGTCAATACGGCCAAAATTGACAAGCCAGCACTGACGTAAATGCCAGCCGGCAACGACTATCTAACGAATGTTGACGTAGTAATTTTTGAATTTTTTTTGAATTTTTTGAATTTTAGAATTTTTTTTTCCATCTTCTCCTTCCTTTGGCTGACCACCCAAGGCGAGGACCTTGCCGACCGGTGGTGAGGCTTGCCCTCGCTGACCACTGGCAAAGGTGAGCCTTGCCTAGCGACTGTGAGGCCGCCGTCGCTAAATCTGGTGAGGCTCAACCTCGCCATGGCTAGTGAGGCTCAATCTCGCCCAGCCATGGCAAGATTGAGCCTCACCGTCCCTAGGTGAGGAATCTTGCTAGCCACCGGCAAGGTCCGACGAGGTCGACTCTCACTTTGGGTGGGTGAGGCACCGCCAGATCTAGCGAGACTAACCTCACCGGCCCTCGTCTCTAGTTGACGTCGGCTGGCTAGAGGAAGGAGAAGATGTATGAAAAAAAAAATTAAAATTCAAAAAATATATTAAAAATTTCAAAAAACATAATTAAAAAGTGCCACGTCAGCATTTGCCGAATTGCTGTTGCCGGTCAATGTCCACGTCGGCGTCGGCCGGCTAAATTTGGTCGGATGGACTAAATTGACATAATTACAAAAATTTTAGGACTGAATTGGTAAAAAAATATGTTAAGGACTAAATTGGCACAACTGTAATAGATTTATAATTTTTTTGGTAATTCTCCCCAAATTAAGGAAAAAGTTAATGGAACCTCAAATATTAAAGATATGTAAAGTGCAAACTATTTATTCAGAAGTAACTCAGAAGATTCAAATTTCATACTTTATTTATTTCGCAAAAAATATGAGATTTTTTGAAAAATGTTTTATGAGAAGTCATTTTCTAGGAAAATGACAATATATATATATATATATATATATATATATATATTGTGTTAGGTTAAGACTTAAAAAATAATTAGAAAACATTCTCTGTTGTTTGATGAGGAAAATCTTAGATTTTCCTAAATAGACATTTACTATTTCAATGTCTCTAAGTTGTGAATGAATAGTCAAGAACCTGACACAAGTACCAATTAATTTGATTGCCTGGCCTCCAAGCACAAACGGTTTCTCCTCTCATTGAGAGAGTTCTTGTCCATCTTCCTTTTCAACCCAATAATCCAAGATCGAATTGACCTCCCTTGATGTAATTGGCTTGTAAGTGCTAGGACCTTCACTGCAGCTCCCACGTCTTCAAATTGCATTGTCTTTATCATGAGCAAGTCTATATATCCTCTCAACGACCAAATCATAATTGACATAGTGATTATTGAGTAAGGACAAAAATTAGACTCATCATTGTTTTAGCCAATGTAAAATTCACATTCTAATCCAATGAAGTTTTCATCGCTCGCATCATCCCGAGATTTCAGGACATCTCCCTATTTGCTCATCTCTATCGATATGACTTGTTTCCCTCTTCTCCCTCACTTGCCTCTCATTTTGCTCTCTATCTAACCTAAACTTATTCCCAACCTGATTACTCGTTTGAGTGGGATCCCTTATTTCTCTTCTTTCAGTGGTTTGCTCATCCTCATCCTCATGCTTACTATCCTTGTCATTACCATAATACTCAATATATACTTTCGCTTTGTCACTATGAAGATAATGGTGGATGATATCCTAAATATCATTATCGTCATTAGAAAATCTCAAACCCTCCTTCAATTTGTTCCTAGGAAAACAATAGTGCGGTTTTTGGACTTTGCATCATAAAAAATACACCAAATCACTCACAAAATTAATATCTGATGGCTTTTCAACATTAACATAGATAATATTTTCATTTCCACAAGCATATTTTTAGTCCTCGATGTTAATAACAAACTCTCCACCATAACAAACAATGATGCCTGCATAATTCTTGTCCATGTCGATGCTGCACCTAAAGAGGAAAAAAAGTCATTAGTTTTTGGGATAACATAATAGATCCGTGTAATTATGTCGAAAGAAACAAATGCAGCTAATTTATTCAATTCGGTCCCCTTATAGAAACAAAGGAAGTCAAATTGAATAAACAAAGTGAGGTTCCCACTACCCATTCTTCAATTCAATCACATTCGGTCCCCCATAAAAGCACTCTAACTAATGAGATAAAGTGAGGTTCCACCACTATTCCTCTCCAAGCCGAGTCCTCATTTTCCCCTTTGTGCCCTATTTTTTTATTTGGTCCCCACAAAAGAAAGTAGATCATGTTAGTAAATAAAAGTGAGGTCCCCACCACTTTTCCTTCAAGTTAAGCCTTCAATTTATCCTCCGCGCCCTAATTTGCTCATTGGAACTCTAAATTTTCCACCCAATTGACCTATGAGAGAACATGACAAACCTGAGTGAGTGAGAATTAGGGACACAATCATCAAACGATGGCCAACAACGACGCAACTATAACAATGGTTGAGCAATAGCGGGTGAGCGAGCTACAACTAGTGTCAGGCGAGGATTGTAGTTCGTATGCAGACAAAGAACCCTAATTTCACTTCCCCTTTAGTAATGCCGTTTTGACCATATGAGCTATATGGTGTCGTTTTTATAAGAGAGTCCACATATGATGGCAAAACGATGTCGTTTCTTAAGGAGAAAGGAAAATGACATCATTTATACCATTCCATGTGAACTATCATTTTAAATTTTTGCCACATCAATTTTTTTTTTCTAAATATAAAAGCCACGTAACCAATTTGATCGGAATCTCTTACCGAGGGCACCAAAGTTAACACTTAAGTGATTTAGTGTAAATTTTTGGTATCAAAGTGAGCGTTGTACACAACTTCTGACACTTCTAGTATACTTTCCCTGTTCATAAGCATGGGTAAATGGAAGCTACTAATACGTGGCGGAACAACAAAGAGCACATGACTCCCTCCTCTCCGGCCGCTTGCCGATGCACTCTGCATGGAAGACATGCTCCCAGTGCGACCGAGCGGCCATAGACTCGGCTCAAAGCTCCTCACGACAGATCAAAGGAGCCCTTTCACTCCCAATCCTGCGCTGGAATTTCCCCACCCAGCAGGTTCGAAGGCCATCACGTCGTCCAACGTCTTGACAATATATATATCTTAATTCGTCAAATGTGATATTGAGTATTTAAAATCATTATCTGTCATGTATGTCATAATAGACATCCAAAAATATGTAGATACTTATAAACAAAACATGTGGAAGAAGAAGAGAAGCTAAATTAGAGAGTATTAGGATTAGAGATTTGCTAAAATGACTGAAAAATAAATTGCAGAGTAAAGTTCGCGTGGGAATGGGCGACGTGGCTTGGTATAACAAGAACTTTACTCACATTAATATGCTTTGAAGCGCTTTCCTGCAATCAAATAATGTCCAATGAAGTCACCCATGTTCTCTCAATATTCAATTTCTGTTCCCTAAAGAAGATTATTCTCTCTTTCTTCGGGAAAAATAATTAAGAACAGTATAGTTTAAAGAGAGCACTTAGAAAACTTCTTAATGATGCGTACATACGCATCTCGTTTTCCTAGGTAAGATCATTCTACTGCAAAGGGAGGTGCATTTCAGGGTGTGCAATTGTAATGTAGGGGTCCACTGTAATTTTTCTTAATCATCTCAAAATTTGAAATAAAATATGTCTTTTGTTATATATATGAAAGAGCAAAAGGAGGACGGTAGAGCAAACAATAACTCGAGCGAGGGAGAGTTGAAAGGGGTCATGGAGGTGATGTTGCTTTAATTAGCGAGTGGCAAAATAAAGTTCCTAGCTTGGCATCTAAACTAATAAATGGACTACCTTGTTAAATGTCCTCATCCAATTGTGATTGACTTGCCTTTGATCAGATTAATAAGGTAACTAAACCTGACCTAAATCACCATCACTGCATTGCAATACAAGAAAGTGTGAACAGTATCAAATTGGATGGCAAGAGCGGTGGCTGGTGCCCTTTCAAATGACCTTGTCTTTTAACTTGTGGGAACTTTCTTATGAATCATGTATAGGCTCGATATCCCTCCCAAGACCTACATTATAGTTGAACAGATAAAATTTCATGCTTAAGGTACGAGCAAAATGTGTTAATGTCTAGGGTTCAAAACCCAATTTGGCATAATATTGTATGGCTCTCGATTGAGAAGAATTTATTCCTGACTAGTAAGTGTAGACAGCTTTTATTTGACTAGATCCAAGTGAGTTGCTCTAAAATATCATCTCACTGCATCATGACCCATGTTCCAACAGCTTTGCGGCTCCAAATCTGTATTTCTAACATTTGGCTGGTGAAGTTTTTTAATGGATGCATCTAATTGTGGAAATCCCAATACAATGACATATCTTATTAGCATGGAAATTGATCATGTGAAATCATTCATATCCCATATGAAGGATTCGACCTATACCCTCAATAATTTTTTATTTTTTTTGGGTCATAAAATTGAAATTTCATTAACTCAAAGGAAGTCCATTCACATCGCAAGAGAAGATATCAAACAAAAGTTTCAGGGTACAAGATAGCCAATTAGAGGGGAGTTCCTTCTTTCGGCGGGCTTTGGCTACTCAATTCACGATCCTATTTGCATCTCGGGGATATCAGGCTAGGTTCACAAAGTTCAGTTGGGTCAGTTTTGCTTTGCACTCGTCAATTGAGGCCCGTAGGGTCCATGGGCTCCGCTCTTCTTCCATAATGCAGTTGACTAGCGAAGTACAATCTGATAGTACTTGAAGTTGAACTCCACAGAACCCCACATTTGCTTCTCTCTTCGATCAAGCGTAGACCTGTGAGCAAAGCTAAGGTTATCACTTAGAGGAGGGTGAATAGGTAATTGTACGAAAATAAAAAATTTAAATAAATATTGCAACTAGATAACTTCTGATGAAATTGTCAGATTTTACTAGTGTACAATTCTACCTCAATTAATAAAGAAAGTGATGGGATAGAGAATTGCACATAAGAGTTTATAGTGGTTTGGCTTTTGCAAGTCTACGTCCACTCTCCCGCGCTATAGTCAATTGGTTGGAATCTATTGATAAGAACTTACAAGATTTGAGCTCTGAACACTCAAGCCCGTATATATAACTCTTCACACACTCTCAACCTTTAAATAGTTACACAATGATGCTCACGGAGACGAATGTATAATCAAAACACTCTTTGGACTTTTGAATTAAAAGTTTCAATTCTCGTGAATGCGAATTCTAATTTCTTCAGCTTTGAGATCTTCTCTTATACATCTCCTAATCCAAGTTGACCATTAGACATATCTCTAGGAGGATTTATCCAACCAATCTACCCGTTAGCCTGGATCTAGTTGAGAAGACCTAATAGCTTCAAGATTGCCGAGGTTGATACTTCCCATAATTTCTACCACCCATACAGCAGTTTGGGTTTCCATAAGTCAAGTACCTACGAATGGAAAAAACGTTTCGCCTCAAATAAACCGTTCTAAGAAATCCAAATCTTCAAGAGATACTTTCCTTTGGAACTCCTTATATATAAGGTAGGAAATCCAACCATTGCTACTAGTTGTTGCACGAGGATATTATCTTCTTCCTAACCATTTGACAGAACACATAAGGAAGGAAATAATTAAACAACTCTGGTTTTGATTGACAATATCTTATCACATCCCATTAGATTTTCAACCATTGTCCTTAATTATCATAACACAACACAATCTTAATCATAAGCAACCATAACGTCTTGATAAGTTTTTGAGTCTGGTTCTCTGAGTCAAATGAGTAACGTCTGATGATACATAAAAGAGTTTCCATCAGAATTTATTGATCAACCAAATTGCTCCAAGAATATCACTCGGAAATTCTTTCATCAGAATCATTGAAAACTTATGGAAATGTTTTGTCAATCTTCAAAATCAATTATGGAAATTTCCTCAACATCAGCTGCTTTGACCGATCCAGCCAAGATAGAATTTGCAAAGCCATCCACCAACACTCCTCTGTAGTCTCGAATCACCCCTGCTACGGCTGCTTCCGACGAGTTCTCGGATTTGGAGCAATTGACTTTAATTACAAAGACCCTCGCTCCGGTGGCTGCCACGAAGAAGGTAAGCTTTTCCTGTTCTTAGTCGCACTTTCCGGCCTTGGATTCCATCTAAAAAAACTGGCTTGCTTTGTAATTGCAAGATCCAATGTTCTGCTCGGGTTCGGCCAGCGGGAGCTAAAAGCAAACCCATTTCGTGCCCTCCAAATTGACCACAAGATGCCTGCAATTTCCTCATGCGAGACCTGGTATGTATTAGCTTCAAAGCATTTCAATAACCATTTGTCCAGTCGAGTGATGTGTATGTCTGAAGATTGTTACTTGATTTTTTCGTACGCCCATATCGAAGCTGTCGAGGGACGAAGCAAGAGCGCGTGCTTAATCATCTCCGGTACTTGGTGGCATAGTGGGCATAAGGGGTCTGGTAAGATCTTCCTTCTATAGAGTTGTTCTCTGGTGGGTTGGCTCTATAATGCTTGAGTCAGTAAAATGAATGAGAGAGAGAGAGAGAGAGACTTGGCATTTGAAAGGGCAAAGATGACATATGCAATTATGAAATTATGATGGACTAGTAGTCTTTTTTGGTTAATTGGATTGGAAGTAGGAGAGAAACTTGGCAATTGAAAGGGCAAGGATGGCATATGCAATTATGGAATTATGATGGACTAGTAGTCTTTTTTGGTCAATTGGGTTGGAATTAGGAAAGGGATCGGGGTCAAAACTGAAGGCTTTGTGACGACAAAATGTGGAAAATTCCAAGGGAAAATGACAAATGGATCACTTTTCTTTCTACCATGTTTTCAACATGTGTCACAATACCATGTTGATTTATGAGGATTGATTGAGTTGAAAAATTCAAATACTCTTACTGTAAGAAAAGGAAAGAAGAATCAACTCCGAGTGACTTTCACCTATTAATTCATACTTTAATTTAAATTTTTGTTGTTCATGCACTTTTATCTTCTAATAAAAATTAATTCTTGAAATTTTCACGATACTCAAATGTTGATGTGTAAAAGTACATTTATATATATTTTTGTAAATATCTGAAATATGAATAATAATTCTAAAGTTGGCAATATATGTCTTTTTCTATAGGAAGTTGTGAGGTTAGTGATGATATCGCCTTCTCCGCCTAATTAAAAATCTCTTACTCCTTGACCTTGTCCAATGAGAATATTCGGAGTTTGCTTTTAAGACCATGACCGACCTTGGCGAGGTATGGTTCTGGTCGCTTGATGCTTTCGACTTTTTTTTTTCTTTTTTTTTTTGAGGTCGTAACTTCGTATCTTCATTTAGAAACTAAATCCACTTGCGGAATATCCAAACAGGGCAGGCCTGCAGAGGGCTTGTCAACTAGTTCCTGGGGAGGGCCTTTTTCCTATGGCATTTTGCTACCAAATCAGCTACGCTATTAGACGCCCTATTACAATGGACTATCTTTAAATTTGAGAAAAGAAGCAACAGCCCACGGGTCTCGCTGATCTGCGCACATTCTTCCCAAAGCACGTGTTGTCTAGACTTCAAACTCTTCACTAAGTTGAGATAGTCTGACTCCAAAGTGAGTTGTCTCCACCATCGCTAGGATTTTCGCTTGCTCAGCCGAGGAGATAGATACGTTCTTCACAAAGCCATCAATTAAAATCCCAGTAGAATTGCGACACACACAGGCGATTGAACCTTCTTTTGACCAAGGTAAGTGCGCTGCATCAATGTTTACTTTCAATTCCCTTTTTCAGATACATCCCATCTTTCTTCCTTCACTGCTCTCGAAGGGACAACTTGAACAAAAAGATGCTTGGACTCTTGTGTCACACAGATACAGACAACTCGCAATGACTTTGGAGTCGATTGAATTTGGCATTTGTAGATGATGAATCGACCTGATCGTGAAGCACGTGGCCTGTAATGTATAGGATTTAGAACTATTTTTCTTTTTCTAATGACTAGTAATGACTTGGGGGTCAACCTGCCAATGAGGTTTGCGCACCCCACAATCATGTGATGCTAATGATGCCATTAGTTACAGCAATATCTATTATTTGCATCATAAACCTGTCACAAAATCGTTATTGTCCTATATTTGGTCCTTGTGGTTATAGCTATCATATATAGCTTGTCTTCGCAATACCTATTATAGCTATTATATGCCTATTATAATTTATGCATAATAAAGATTTGTATAAATCTCCCTAGTTTATCTTTTCTCCTCCTTCCTCTACCTCCACATTAATAGAAATCATTCAATAGGTCAACAGTAAAAGCATAAGATTCGGCGGGGGTGACCCCGCCTTTGGCTGGTTGGCCATGGGACCCACAAAGAAAGGAGAAAAAGAGAAAGAAAAGAAAAAAAAATTGCTAAAAAATTCAGATTTTTCAAAGAAATTATTAAAATTGTCTATGTTGACGCTGATCATGTTACATAAGATGACCGACATTCACGTCAGCAATTCATAGCTAAAATTGACTGGAATAACTAAATTGACAAAATTGAAAAGGTTTGTGACACGATTGGCACGGTTAAAAGATTTAAAACTAAACTAGCATAAATGCAAAATGTATAGGAATTTTGTGACTATTTTCTTGATATGAAACTTATTGGTCTCACAATGATGCATCTTATGTGGCACATGAGATCAACTAGAGTTGTTTATTCAAAAGGCAATTTCCACGGGATGATAAAACATAATCGAATTCATAATTTGTCACTTCAACTGGAGAAAAAAACACTATAAATAGCCACCTAATGGAAAGAACAAAGTGCCAGTACATAGCTACCAAATACTTCTCCAATATTAAAAATGAGGAAGGCCTTTCTTCTTGTTTGCGCTTTCTTCATCTCGTTCGCTCTTCTCTTCCTTCCTTCCACCGAAGCTCGAGCACTCCTTCAGAAAGGTGATCTCTCTCTCTCTCTCTCTCTCTCTCTCTCTCCGTGTTGGTTGAAGAAATACGATGAATCTTCTATCTGATAATCTAAGCAGGACCAGCAAAGGTGCCGTGCAAACACCCGACAAAATTAAGACCGTGCCATGGCCCTACAAAGCCATGAGACCAGGGAGCTAAATTAAGACGCTGATGATGGCCAAATTGCATCATAGTATGAAGTATATTTCACGGCACCATCATCGTGAGCGAATAAAGAAGCGGAGTGAAGTCAGTTAATTGATGGAGCCTCGTTTCCACGCCCAAAACATATCAAAGATGAATGCATTTTAAGGCAGAAGAGTTTAAGGTATTGTGTCTTTTGAGGAAATAAAAGGAATGGAGACGAAGCCTGTCTCTCAGGTTTCTTCTTCTTTTCAAATTCCAATGTAAAAAGTCATCTAAATGTATGTGCAATTAAGTGGTGGTGCTGCAATCAAGTATTGTGTGATGAATTTATGAGAGTATTTAAATACTAAATCCTTCCTTTATTGGAAAAGCTGGGATAGTTTCCCCTCAAGAAGAAGATTATCTCTACTTCTTCGGGAAGAAAGAGATGAGAACACTATTCTTTAAAGATGCATGTACGTATTTATTATAAGTAAAATAATTTTATTGCAAAGATCCACACCTAGGGGAAAATTGTTCAAAAAATCTTATACTTATTACATTTTTGTCAATTCAGTTATAAATCTTTTTAACTGTGCCAATTGAGTATTCTCATGTTTTGCCTATTAAATCAATTAAATTTTGATCAAAAATCACTAATGGGTGCCAATCATCAAACATGGCTTGGCTAGTGTTGGCGTAGATAATGATTGGGAAAATAGTTTTCATTGATTTATTTTTGTAGCAACACAAGCAATAATTTTTAGGAAAAATGTTTTTCAAATCATTTTTTTTCGTAAAACAAACGGAGCCTAATGCAAAGAAAATGGGGAATAAATACATGTGACAAAGAATATCCTAAAAATAAGGAGAACAAATGAAATTAAAATCTTTAACGTTGTCACATGAGAATTAAAATCACTTGATGGAGTGATAGTGTGGGGTAATCTTTGCGTGATTGGAAAAGGCGAAAGACGCTTTATTCCTATTCTATTCAAAAGCATGTGTAAACGGAAGCTACTGAAACGTAGAACGGTAGGGAAAGGTCAGTAGGATTAGCTTGGATCATAAGACGGAATGGGGGAGCGACAAAGAGGACATGACTGGCTCCTCTCCTACCACTCGCCGGTGCACTTTGCGTGGTACGCATCCTCGCAATGCATCCGAGCGGCTGCAGACACGGCTCGAAGCTCCTCCCGACAGATCAAGGATCGCCCTTTCAATCCCGATCTTGCGCTATCATTTCCCTGCCCCGGCCAGCAAGTTCCAAGGTCATCATGTCGTCCAACGGCGTCACTGCCGCAACAAGGACTCAGAGACCGGGGGCCGAAGTGCTTCCATTCGGGGACGCTGCAATTTCTCTATCAAAAGAAAAGGGCAAAAAACAAAAACAAGGTTCTCTCTGCTTGGAGATCCGGGGCCGAATCGCTTCCATTCGGGGAGTTGTTTTCAGAATGTAAGATGGGCATTGATGGGCTGATCTAATAACTTGATTTTACTGGTGAATTTCTCCCATTATTATTCAATCTTGCCACATAATACGCGACAAAGAAGTCGTTGTTCGCTGGTCTTGAAGACATATTAATCAAGTTTATGATAGTAGACGATGGATCACAGAATGTGACCTTAATAAAGATATTTAGGCAATGGCTTTAACCATATGGTGGACAAATTACTTTGAGTTTGGACAGTTAATTATTCAGGACGGAGCTCTCTTTTCTTAATTTTTAGTAGAATTATTTGGAATTTGAAGATACGTTTTGAATATTTCACTGAATGTTTTTCTTTTTTCCCTCTGACTTTATGCTCTCTACCAAAGACAATGCACAATGGCTTGGCTTCCAGTCCACAATCAACTACTTAACTGCAACTTCAATGATTTTAGTGTTGATTCTTCAGGACATGTTTCCTCGACAAGATAATATATTATCAACTTTGACCGAATGGATTAAGGTCAATCTTCACTTCTAATTTTTCACGGGCAAATAAAAGCTATGCACACAAAAAGATGGAGAAGATATCTCTGAAGGATAATGGCGCTTGCTTCATGTTTATATTTTTTTTTTCTTTTTTTTATCATCATTATTATTGAATTTGTGCACTTGACAATCTCATTATCCATCTTCCCAATTTAACAAATATACAATTGCACCAAGAAACATGAAAAGGAGACATTAGAAACAAGCTTTCATAAGGGAGTTGACATTTTAAGTTTGTCCAATGACATCTTTATTCATTGAATCTAAGTTGCACATTTTAAAGAGACAACTCTTTAAATAGTTTCATTATCTACTAAATTTGATGGTCTTTTGCATTGGCTTCTCCATCCACCCTGCCGCTTTTGTCTTGCATTCTCACAACTCGTGCAATCCATTTGGGCCTTTCCGTGTCAAATGCAATATATGTTATGGAAATTCCAATTATGATTCCAGATGCATAACCTATCCATACTTCTTTTTGTTTGAAGTAACTCTTATGCCCTTTGCTATCATAAATTGACAAGGACGATGGTGGAGGAGGTTAAGCACTGCGAGGATATGCTTTGGGCAATAGTGTTTCACATAAGTCTGGATTCCTACTAAACGAGTCGCTTGAAAATATACTTAATTACTTATCCTTAGAAATTCATCGAATGAGTTGGTTGCTTAAGAGGTTTAAGCACTCAAAGGATGCCACATCTCCCACTATTCCAGGAACTCCCCCCACTAGGCTTGTACTCCTACATTCGGGTCACGTCATAGTCGGACTCTTACGTCAAATCTCACGTTAAAAACAGGTTGCGATGACTTTCGAGTCGATTGAATTTGGCATTTGATTTGGTCCCAAAAAAAAAAAAAAAAAATTGGCAAGCGGCCAATACTCATTTATCTCCTGTGCTTCGGGAAAAGAGAGATAATAACAATAGTTTTAACGATGCATACCTATATATCCTCTTTGCTTATTAGTAACATATACATCAAGGTGTACAATTGTAATGGATGGGTCCTTTGTAGTTATTCAAATGGTGGAAAATATAAAAAGGAGATATATTCGTTACATGGGAAAGCAAAAACGATGGCCATAAAGGAAATACAAATTTTTTACAGGTGCTTTTTTGGAGACAAAGAACCCGATGCAATACTCTGTTATCGTCTTAATTATCCTCAAGCAAATCTTGAATAACTTGTCTTTGACCGTTCAAGGAAAAGTAAAGTTTATCAAGACATAAGCGCGACCTAAATCAATCATTGAAGGTAATTGCAATAATTGTTCTCGGATGGCAAAGATTGGCTGAATGATTCTTTTTCACTTGTGGAAAACTTTGCGCTTGGGCTCAATTCTTCCGCATCGGGACAAAAGACCAAAGTTTGATGCGGACGTATCACAGATTGCAAGGGCCCGGAGACATTATCAATCACATGGGACCCCAAAAAAGCATCCTTTCCGTCGATTACGTTGATATAGAGCCCATTGCATTGACAAAATTGCACAACATATGTTGTCCTCATGTCCATGTCGAGCATTCGGCGGCTCGTGAAAAGCAACATGCTGTTCTTATGGTGAAAAATGAAAAAAAAAAAAAAAAATGCCATTTTTAACCTAGCTATGTTCATCCTCCTGCAGGCATTATAAATAGCCACGCTTAGGAGCCGAGTCCGTAAAGCGAGTCATCAACCACACAAAACATGAGGAACACTTGTGTGGTAGCGTGCATTCTCTTCATTTCTGTGACTCCTATCTTCCTTCCTTCCACTGAAGCTCGAACACTACTACTTCATGCAGGTGAATTCACTAACTTCCTTTCTTTCTCCTTTCAACTCCTGTGCTGTAACATGTTGGCTGGATCCGCGTTCATATGGGGCCCAGCTAACGTTAAAACAAAAGAAACAAAAAGAAGAGAAGATAAGTCAAAAGCAAGTGAAAAGAAAGAAAAAGCTTCGTGCGTGTCGGGGTGCCCAAAAGTGAAGAGAGAGAGAGAGGGAGAGAAAATCGTGAAGCAAACCAAAGAACAGGGGAGGAGGAAAGAAAAGGGGTACAATTTTGCGATCCATATTCGAAGGCAAAACATTAATAGAATCGGCTCAAATTTGAGTATGTTATTTATGAGGTCAAGGACTATGAGTTGATGATTTTCGTCCGTTAAGAATCGCCTCCGAATTTTTCGATTATGGTTAGTGTTTTTTTTTTTTTTTTTTTGATACCAAGAAACCCCATATAGCCGGTAGCCGGCGGATAAACCCTAAAGTGACGCTAGCGGAGGAGCCACCACCTCGGCGCCACACTTAAGACATCAAATGCCTCCACTGGGTTTTGAACCCCTCACCTTTGAAGAAGGATTATGGTTAGTGTTTTTTAGCCCCATTTATATTTAAGAAATGAGCTTGTAATATTTATGTGGAGCCTCTAGTACGTGACAAAAGAAAATTATTTTGTGTATCATATTATTCTTAGTAATAAGTGGAAGTTTTTGAGTGATTTGTGATTTTCTCTGCATTGGATTTTCACGTTAAACTCAAGGTCATGTCAAGATCATTGTCATGGCATATATTTGCTGCTGGGCATTAAAGTACAATGATATAGAGCGGAGATTGGATGGGTTTTTTTGTTTTCTTTTGTTGGGAAGTGGGGAGAGAAATTTCAACCCTCTTCATTTTTTTTTTGAGTCAGTTCTACTCTATTCCTATTCTACACTCACTTTCAGACTTTTACCCTACCTCTTGCAGGGCGTGGGAGTCGAAACCCACTCTTGAAACTTACGCGTCCCCACCCCATCCCCCCTGAGAAGGTGGGGATTTGAACCTCTCACCTCCCCCTTCCATGTTGGAAGGGTGGCTACTAGGGCGAATCCCAGTGGTTAACCCTCTTCGTTTAAGGGAACTTTTCTTTAGAAGTGAATATTTTCTGACGTGTGAACAAGCGTTGGGATGCCATACATCCGCGGCAACAGGGTGATGTGCTGTTCTTCTTGTTTTCTGAGTTCCGTTTACAAGATTACATAAACAATGACATGGGCTTCTTGCCATTGGCTTTAATTGCATATCGGGTTCTGGAGCACAAAATTACAATGTCTATAATGGAATGCCATGCTCTCTCCTCTCCCCCGCCCCGCCCTCCCATGGGCGGGCATCTGCGCTGTAGTTTGGAAGGGCAGAGTGGGTAGAATATCTTGATTCTTCAGTAACGAGCAACATGCTCAAAGTTCCTCGTATGCATCGTTCCTCTCAATTGTGTTATGTTTCAGATCCTGCCACGGTGTTGTATGAGCTCCTAATTTGCTTAAATGTCATTCTGTTTGGATCATTTTTCCCCTTTGCAACTGACCTTGCTGCTTCAATTTTCTAGAATAGAAAATACTTGGAAGAGCCTTGTCTATGGGTCGAGTCAAAACACAACTACCCTTAGCATATTGTCCTCCCAAGCTGAGACTGGAGTTGGCTTTTTGCTATTCGTCTCGTTGTTATCGTACGTTGTTTATGGAATTTACTTTTTTTTAAGATCACCGAGCTGCTTGCTTATCTCACCGTCAATTTGTACAATCACATGACGTTATGTGCTTATGCGTCTTCAGGTGGCAGCGCAACATCACACAGACGTTCATGTATTGGCAGGTGTCTCATAATCCCTTTTTCTTCTACTTAAGCTGATAAGGACCAGTCTACCGAGTTCCATTTTAGAGGAATATACAGAATGTATGAATTCGCGTATAGTATTTAAATAATGTGCTGCTAATGAGAGAATGTGGATGGCATGAGATGCTGTTGAAAGAACCATGCTAGGATGTTGAGAAGGCAAGTGGCTATACAAGTAAAATAATCACTCCTTTTATTGAAAAAAAAATTACAAATTCTCCACACTAACACACTCACTCACCCACTCACCTCACTCGCTTCTCAAATGTCACTCGCCCACTCACTCTACAAACAACACACATACACAATACAACACTCCTCACTTCACTCCAGACACTCCATACACACTGCACACACCTCACACACCCCACACTTCACACTACACACTCAAGGGGCAAGAGCCCCTATTTTATAGGGGGTGAAGTCGGTGCATTAACCGACTTCCACACCAAATATCCTTAAAATATTAATATTTTATAGCTGGCTCTAGTCAAATATTACAGCTGGAAAAATCTAGAGAGAGAAATCTAGAGAAAGAAAGATCTAGATGAGAGAGGCGGTGCTCTCTAACACTCCCCCTCATCGACTACTCTCTCTTAGCATGGACCTTGCGATCATACCAAGTTGCCTTCGAAACTCTCCTAATTTTGCAGCTCCAAGATCTTCTGTGAAGATATCCGCAACTTGATCATTTGTTTTGGCGTACTCCATCTTTATCTCGCCTTGTAATATTTTTTCCCGTAGGAAATGACAATGCACTTCTACATGCTTGGTCCTCGCATGGAAAACTAGATTCTCCACTAAGCTTATGGCTGATAAATTATCACAATACAATCTTGTCGAGTGATCTATCGGTTGATAAAGATTATCCATTAATTGTACTAGCCATGTACTCTCTTGAGTTGCCATTGCCACTACTCTATACTCAGTTTTCGTCGTGGATAATGACACAGTTGCTTGTCTTTTACTGCACCATGACACTATGGCTGATCTGAGGCTAAACATGTATCCAGTAGTTGATCGTCGTGTGCTACGATCTCTAGCAAAGTGAGCATCACAATGGCCTACAACTTCTTATGATACTTCCTTCTTATGCAAGAGCACAAAATCAAATGTATCCTTTACATACCTTAGTATGCACTTGACTGCATCTAAGTGAGGCTTTCGTGGCTTCTCCATGAATAAGCTTGCTACTCCCACTACAAAGACAATATTAGGCCGTGTTATGGTTAGGTAAATAAGGTTGCCCACCAATTGCCTGTACATAATCGAGTCTTCCAATTCTTGTCCTTAAGTTGTACATAGTTCTACATTTCCATCCATTGGAGTAGATATAGGTTTGCAATCAAGCATCCCAAACTTGTCTAGGAGGTCTCGTACATACTTCTACTGACATAGGAATTGTCCTTCATTGGTCTTCTCAATACTTTTGAGAGAATCCTCGAGTAACTAATCATGCCTTATATCTTTTGATCGATCAATCTGGTTGAGTTTTAAGTTTGTAAATATATTTACAAGATATAGGATGTACCTCTTTAGGTATTGGCACAATGGTCCCATATCTCGTTCTTTCTTAATGCTTGGATCTCTTCCTCCATGTCCTTCCTCCATTTGACGCCTTGTGAGGCTTCCTCGTATGTAGACGGTTCGACAACTCCGACAACTTCGGTCATTGCCACATTTGCATATTTGGGATTTGGTCTTCTTTGCCTTGTTGATCTCCTAAGTTGAAGTTCCTACTCTTCAAGTTCTTCCATCAGACTTGGTCGGAGCTCTTCTGTAATTCTCGAATGTATACCAGTTTGCCATGGACTCTTTGATTTTTCCGATGATTGTACTCTTACTTCTTCTCTTCCAGCTACAAGATCATTTCCTTCTTCAATTGGCTAGCCCTTATCAAGCTCGTCACTTTCTTCCATTCTTTCACAAACCGCTTCTTCAACTTGTTTTGGATTAGATTGTGGAGACCACCAAGAGATTGTTCGCCGAACACCACATTTTTGGAAGTGTAACACCTCCCTATTGAAATGTCACAACATTTCCATCCTTTTCTTTGATCATTGTAGCCCACGAATATGCAACAAACTGCCTTCTTATCGAACTTGTTGCGAAGATGGTCTGGCACGAATGCATAACATACACATCCAAATACTCTAAAGTGACTTACCGTGGGCTTGCAATTCCTCAACTTCTCGTAAGGTGACATAAAACCAAGCTTTGCTTGAGGTAGTTTGTTGATCACGTGCGCTGCCATCTTTATACATTTGGCCCAAAACCTAGGTGAAATATATAAAGAATGAAATAATTAAACAACAACTCTGGTTCTGATTGATAATGTCTGATCACATCCCATTAGATTTTCAACCGTTGTCCTTGATTATCATAACATAACACAATCTTAATCATAAGCAACCATGACGTCTTGATAAGTTTTTGAGTCTGGTTCTCTGAGTCTAATGAGAAACGTCTGATGATACATATCAAAGTTTCCATAAGAACTTCTTGATCAACCAAATTGCTCCAAGAATATCACCTAGAAATTCTTTCATCAGAATTATTGAACACTTATGGAAATGTTTTGTCAATCTTCAAAATCAATTACGCAAATTTCCTCAACATCAGATGCTTTGACCGATCCAGCCAAGATAGAATTTGCAAAGCCATCCACCAACACTCCTCTGTAGTCTCGAATCACCCCTGCTACGGCTGCTTCCGACGAGTTCTCGGATTTGGAGCAATTGACGTTAATTATGAAGACCCTCGCTCCGGTGGCCGCCACGAAGAAGGTAAGCTTTTCCTGTTCTTAGTCGCACTTTCCGGCCTTGGATTCCATCTCAAAAAACTGGCTTGCTTTGTAATTGCAAGATCCAATGTTCTGCTCGGGTTCGGCCAGCGGGAGCTAAAAGCAAACCCATTTCGTGCCCTCCAAATTGACCACAAGATGCCTGCAATTTCCTCATGCGAGACCTGGTATGCATTAGCTTCAAAGCATTTCAATAACCATTTGTCCAGTCGAGTGATGGGTATGTCTGAAGATCGTTACTCGATTTTTCGTGCGCCCATATCGAAGCTGTCGAGGGACGAAGCAAGAGCGCGTGCTTAATCATCTCCGGCACTTGGTGGCATAGTGGGCATAAGGGGTCTGGTAAGATCTTCCTTCTATAGAGTTGTTCTCTGGTGGGTTGGTTCTATAATGCTTGAGTCAGTAAAATGAATGAGAGAGAGAGAGAGAGACTTGGCCTTTGAAAGAGCAAAGATGGCATATGTAATTATGATGGACTAGTAGTCTTTTTTGGTTAATTGGATTGGAAGTAGGAGAGAAACTTGGCAATTGAAAGGGCAAGGATGGCATATGCAATTATGAAATTATGATGGACTAGTAGTCTTTTTTGGTCAATTGGGTTGGAATTAGGAAAGGGATCGGGGACAAAACTGAAGGCTTTGTGATGACAAAATGTGGAAAATTCCACCTTACCAAAAAACAAAATGTGGAAAATTTCAAGGGAAAATGACAAATGGACCACTTTTCTTTCTACCATGTTTTCAACATGTGTCACAATACCATGTCGATTTATGAGGATTGATTGAGTTGAAAAATTCAAATACTCTTACCGTAAGAAAAGGAAAGAAGAATCAACTCCGAGTGACTTTCATCTATTAATTCATACTTTAATTTATTTTTTTTTCTGTTCATGCACTTTTATCTTCTTAAAAAAATTAATTCTTGAAATTTTCATGATACTCAAATGTTGATGTGTAAAAGTACATATATATATATATATTTTTGTAAATATTTGAAATATGAATAATAATTCTAAAGTTGGCGATATATGTCTTTTTTTATAGGAAGTTGCGAGGTTAGCGATGATATCGCCTTCTCCGCCTAATTAAAAATCTCTTACTCCTTGGCCTTGTCCAATGAGAATATTCAGAGTTTGCTTTTAAGACCATGACCGACCTTGGCGAGGTATGGTTTTGGTCACTTGAGACATGTTTGATAACCATCCCAACAATGCCAGATTCTGATTTTTTGTTCTCAGAATCAGTTCGGGACGAGAATTGCGTTTGGTAAAATTTTTGTTCTCGGAACAAATTTGTTCCCAGAATCAATTTGGGACGAGAATCAAAAATAAAAAATAAAAGTTGATTTTTGTTCCAGGAACAAAATTGAGAATCAAAACTCTTCTTCTTCTCTTTTCTTCTTCTTCATCGACTGCCATCCTGCGACTACCGCCCGCCGCCGCTGCAGGTTGCCGCCGCCCGCCGCCGATCGCCTCCGCCCGCCGCCGCCCGCTGCCATCTGTCACCGCCGCCGCCCACCAGCAACTGGTCCGGCGAGCTCACCGAAGGCAAGCCTAGCCACCGGCGAGGCTCGCCCAACCCTGCCGATGGCCAAGCGGGCCTCGCCCAGCTATCAGCGAGGCTGAGCCGTCAAGGGCTGGCCTCGCCAAGTGCTGGCAATCGGCTTGAAGAAGAATTAGAATAGGAGAAAAAAAGAAAAAAAAAAAAGAAAAAGAAAAAGAAAAAAAAAAAAAGGAAAAAATTATAAAGATTATTTAAAAATTAAAATAAATTGATTTGGAATAGAATCAATGAATAAAGTACTAAACACAATTCTATTACAGAATCAGAAATTTTGTATAGTTACCAAATACATTCTTTTACTCAAAATTAGTTCCAGGGAACAGAATAAAAAATAATCATTTCTGATTAGAATTTGTTCCCGGAAATAGAATCGTTACCAAACGCACCCTTGATGCTTTTGACTTTTTTTTTTTTTTTGGGTCGTAACTTCATATCTTCATTTAGAAACTAAATCCACTTGTGGAATATCCAAACAGAGCAGGCCTGCGGAGGGCTTGTCAACTAGTTCCTCGGGAGGGCCTTTTTCCTATGGCATTTTGCTACCAAATCAGCTACGCTATTAGAGGCCCTATTAACATGGACTATCTTTAAATTTGAGAAAAGAAGCAACAGCCCACGGGTCTCGCTGATCTGCGCACATTCTTCCCAAAGCACGTGTTGTCTAGACTTCAAACTCTTCACTAAGTTGAGATAGTCTGACTCCAAAGTGAGTTGTCTCCACCATCGCTAGGATTTTCGCTTGCTCAGCCGAGGAGATAGATACGTTCTTCACATAGCCATCAATTAAAATCCCAGTAGAATTGCGACACACACAGGCGATTGAACCTTCTTTTGACCAGGGTAAGTGCGCTGCATCAACGTTTATTTTCAATTCCCCTTTTTCCGATAGGTCCCATCTTTCTTCCTTCTCTGCTCTCGAAGGGACAACTTGAACAAAAAGATGCTTGGACTCTTGTGTCACACAGATACAGACAACTCGCAATGGCTTTGGAGTCAATTGAATTTGGCATTTGTAGATGATGAATCGACCCGATCGTGAAACACGTGGCCTGTAATGTATTGGATTTAGAACTATTTTTCTTTTTCTAATGACTAGTAATGACTTGGGGGTCAACCTGCCAATGAGATTTGCGCACCCCGCAATCATGTGATGCTAATGATGCCATCAGTTACAGCAATGTCTATTATTTGCATCATAATCCTGTCACAAAATCGTTATTGTCCTATATTTGGTCCTTGTGGTTATAGCTACCATATATAGCTTGTCTTCGCAATACCTATTATAGCTATTATATGCCTAATTATAATTTATGCGTTATAAAGATTTGTATAAATCTCTCTAGTTTCTGTTTTCTCCTCCTTCCTCTACCTCCACGTTAATAGAAATCATTCAATAGGTCAACAGTAAAAGCATAAGATTCGGCAAGGGTGACCCCGCCTTTGGCTGGTTGGCCATGGGACCAACAGAGAAAGAAAGAGGAAAAAAGAAAGAAAAGAAAAAAAATTGCTAAGAAATTCGAATTTTTCAAAGAAATTGTTAAAATTGTCTATGTTGACGCTGATCATGTTACGTAAGATGACCAACATTCACGTCATCAATTCATAGCTAAAATTGACTGGAATAACTAAATTGGCAAAAAGTGAAAAGGTTTATGACACGATTGACACAGTTAAAAGATTTAGGACTGAACTAGCATAAATGCAAAATGTTTAGGAATTTTGTGACTATTTTCTTGATATGAAATTTATTGGTCTCACAATGATGCATCTTATGTGGTGCATGAGATCAACTAGACTTGTTTATTCGAAAGGCAATTTCCACGGGATGATAAAACATAATCAAATTCATAATTTGTCACTTCAACTGGAGAAAAAAAAACACTATAAATAGCCACCTAATGGAAAGAACAAAGTGCCAGTACATAGCTACCAAATACTTCTCCACTATTAAAAATGAGGAAGGCCTTTCTTCTTGTTTGCGCTTTCTTCATCTCGTTCGCTCTTCTCTTCCTTCCTTCCACCGAAGCTCGAGCACTCCTTCAGAAAGGTGATCTCTCTCTCTCTCTCTCTCTCTCTCTCTCTCTCTCTCCGTGTTGGTTGAAGAAATACGATGAATCTTCTATCTGATAATCTAAGCAGGACCAGCAAAGGTGCCGTGCAAACACCCGACAAAATTAAGACCGTGCCATGGCCCTACAAAGCCATGAGACCAGGGAGCTAAATTAAGACGCTGATGATGGCCAAATTGCATCATAGTATGAAGTATATTTCACGGCACCATCATCGTGAGCGAATAAAGAAGCGGAGTGAAGTCAGTTAATTGATGGAGCCTCGTTTCCACGCCCAAAACATATCAAAGATGAATGCATTTTAAGGCAGAAGAGTTTAAGGTATTGTGTCTTTTGAGGAAATAAAAGGAATGGAGACGAAGCCTGTCTCTCAGGTTTCTTCTTCTTTTCAAATTCCAATGTAAAAAGTCATCTAAATGTATGTGCAAAATGGAGTGGTTGTGCTGCTATCAAGTATAGTTGGATGAATTTATGAGAGTATTTAAATACTAAATCCTTCCTTTATTGGAAAAGCTGGCATAGTTTCCCCTCTAGAAGAAGATTATCTCTACTTCTTCGGGAAGAAAGAGATGAGAACACTATTCTTTAAAGATGCATGGACATATTTATTATAAGTAAAATAATTTTATTGCAAAGATGCACACCTAGGGGAAAATTGTTCAAAAAATCTTCAACTTATTACATTTTTGTCAATTCAGTCATAAATCTTTTAACTGTGCCAATTGAGTATTCTCACGTTTTGCCTATTAAATCAATTAAATTTTGATCGGAAATCACTAATGTGGATGCCAATCATCAAACATGGCTTGGCTAGTGTTGGCGTGGATAATGGTTTGGAAAATAGTTTTCATTGATTGATTTTTGTAGCAACACAAGTAATAACTTTTAGAAAAAATGTTTTTCAAATCATTTTTTTCGTAAAACAAACGGAGCCTAATGCAAAGAAAATGGGGAATAAATCCATGTGACAAAGAATATCCTAAAAATAAGGAGAACAAATGAAATTAAAATCTTTAACATTGTCACATGAGAATTAAAATCACTCGATGGAGTGATAGTGTGGGGTAATCTTTGCGTGATTGGAAAAGGCGAAACAAGCTTTATTCCTATTCCGTTCAAAAGCATGTGTAAACGGAAGCTACTGAAACGTAGAACGGTAGGGAAAGGTCAGTAGGATTAGCTTGGACCATAAGACGGAATGGGGGAGCGACAAAGAGGACATGACTGGCTCCTCTCCTACCACTCGCCGGTGCACTTTGTGTGATACGCATCCTCGCAAAGCATCCGAGCGGCTGCAGACACGGCTCGAACCTCCTCTCGACAGATCAAGGATCGCCCTTTCAATCCCGATCTTGCGCTGTCATTTCCCCGCCCCGGCCAGCAAGTTCCAAGGTCATCATGTCGTCCAACGGTGTCACTGCCGCAACAAGGACTCAGAGACCGGGGGCCGAACTGCCTCCATTCGGGGACGCTGCAATTTCTTTATCAAAAGAAAAGGGTAAAAAAAAAAAAAAGAACAAGGTTCTCTCTGCTTGGAGACCCGGGGCCGAATCGCTTCCATTCGGGGAGTTGTTTTCAGAATGTAAGATGGGCATTGACGGGGTGATCTAATAACTTGGATTTTACTCGTGAATTTATCAAAAGAAGTCTTTGTTCACTGTTCTTGAAGACATATTAATCAAGTTTATGGTAGTAGACAATGGATGGCAGAATGTGACCTTAATAAAGATATGCAGGCAATGGCTTTAACCATATGGTGGACAAATTACTTTGAGTTTGGACAGTTAATTATTAAGGACGGAGCTCTCTCTTCTTATTTTTTAGTAGAATTATTTGGAATTTGAAGATACGTTTTGAATATTTCACTGAATGTTTTTCTTTTTTCCCTCTGACTTTATGCTCTCTACCAAAGACAATGCACAACAGCTTGGTTTCCAGTCCACAATCAACTACTTAACTGTAACTTCAGTGATTTTAGTGTTGATTCTTCAGGACATGTTTCCTCGACAAGATAATACATTATCAACTTTGATCGAATGGATTAAGGTCAATCTTCACTTCTAATTTTTCACGGGCAAATAAAAGCTATGCACACAAAAAGATGGAAAAGATATCTCTAAAGGATAATGGCTCTTGCTTCATGTTTCTATTTTTTTGCAATGAGATAACTTCTGATGAAGTTGTCAGATTTTACTAGTGTACAATTCTACCACAATTAATAAAGAAAGTGACAGGATAGAAAATTGCACATAAAAGTTTATAGTGGTTCGGCTTTTGTAAGCTTACGTCTACTCTCCCGCGCTATAGTCAATTGGTTGGAATCTATTGATAAGAACTTATAAGATCTGAGCTCTGAACACTTAAGCTTGTGTATATAACTCATCACATACTCTCAACCTCTAAATAGTTACACAATGATGCTCACAGAGACGAATGTATAATCAAGATACTCTTCAGACTTTGGAATTAAAAGTTTCAATTCTCATGAATGTGAATTCTAATTCCTTCAACTTTGAGATCTTCTCTTATACATCTCTTAGTCCAAGCTGACCATTGGACATATCTCTAGGAGGACTTATCCAGCCAATCTACCTGTTAGCCTGGATCTGGTTGAGAAGATCTAATAGCTTAAAGATCGCTGAGGTTGATACTTCCCATAATTTCTACCACCCATACAACAGTTTGGGTTTCCACAAGTCAAGTGCCTACGAATCGAAATAATGTTTCGTCTCAAATAAATCATTCTAAGAAATCCAAATCTTCAAGAGATACTTTCCTTTGGAACTCCTTATACATAAGGAAGGAAATCCAACCAATTGCTACTAGCCGTTGCACGAGGATATTATCTTCTTCCTAGCCGTTTAACAGAACATATAAAGAAGGAAATAATTAAACAACAACTTTGATTCTAATTGATAATGTCTGATCACATCCCATTAGATTTTCAACCGTTTGTCCTTGATTATCATAACATAACACAATCTTAATCATAAGCAACCAGAACGTCTTGATAAGTTTTTGAGTCTGGTTCTCTAAGTCTGATGAGTAACGTCTGACAATACATATTAAAGTTTCCATAAGAACTTCTTGATCAACCAAATTGCTCCAAGAATATCACCTAGAAATTCTTTCATCAGAATCATTGAACACTTATGGAAATGTTTTGTCAATCTTCAAAATCAATTATGCAAATTTCCTCAACATCAGCTGCTTTGACCGATCCAGCCAAGATAGAATTTGCAAAGCCATCCACCAACACTCCTCTGTAGTCTCGAATCACCCCTGCTACGGCTGCTTCCGACGAGTTCTCGGATTTGGAGCAATTGACGTTAATTACAAAGACCCTCGCTCCGGTGGCTGCCACGAAGAACTTAAGCTTTTCCTGTTCTTAGTCGCACTTTCCGGCCTTGGATTCCATCTCAAAAAACTGGCTTGCTTTGTAATTGCAAGATCCAATGTTCTGCTCGGGTTCGGCCAGCGGGAGCTAAAAGCAAACCCATTTCGTGCCCTCCAAATTGACCACAAGATGCCTGCAATTTCCTCATGCGAGACCTGGTATGCATTAGCTTCAAAGCATTTCAATAACCATTTGTCCAGTCGAGTGATGGGTATGTCTGAAGATTGTTACTCGATTTTTCGTGCGCCCATATCGAAGCTGTCGAGGGACGAAGCAAGAGCGCGTGCTTAATCATCTCCGGCACTTGGTGGCATAGTGGGCATAAGGGGTCTGGTAAGATCTTCCTTCTATAGAGTTGTTCTCTGGTGGGTTGGCTCTATAATGCTTGAGTCAGTAAAATGAATGAGAGAGAGAGACTTGGCATTTGAAAGGGCAAAGATGACACATGCAATTATGAAATTATGATGGACTAGTAATCTTTTTTGGTTAATCGGATTGGAAGTAGGAGAGAAACTTGGCAATTGAAAGGGCAAGGATGGCATATGCAATTATGAAATTATGATGGACTAGTAGTCTTTTTTGGTCAATTGGGTCGGAATTAGGAAAGGGATTGGGGTCAAAACTGAAGGCTTTGTGATGACAAAATGTGGAAAATTCCAAGGGAAAATGACAAATGAACAACTTTTCTTTCTACCATGTTTTCAACATGTGTCACAATACCATGTTGATTTATGAGGATTGATTGAGTTGAAAAATTCAAATACTCTTACTGTAAGAAAAGGAAAGAAGAATCAATTCTGAGTGACTTTGATCTATTAATTCATACTTTAATTTAAATTTTTGCTGTTCATGACTTTTATCTTCTTAAAAAAATTAATTCTTGAAACTTTCACGATACTCAAATGTTGATGTGTAAAAGTACATTTATATATATTTTTGTAAATATCTGAAATATGAATAATAATTCTAAAGTCGACAATATATGTCTTTTTCTATAGGAAGTTATGAGGTTAGCGATGATATCGCCTTCTCCGCCTAATTAAAAATCTCTTACTCCTTGACCTTGTCCAATGAGAATATTCGGAGTTTGCTTTTAAGACCATGACCGACCTTGGCGAGGTATGGTTCTGGTCACTTGATGCATTCGACTTTTTTTTTTTTTTTTTTTTTGAGGTCGTAACTTCGTATCTTCATTTAGAAACTAAATCCACTTGCGGAATATCCAAACAGGGCAGGCCTGCGGAGGGCTTGTCAACTAGTTCCTGGGGAGGGCCTTTTTCCTATGGCATTTTGCTACCAAATCAGCTACGCTATTAGACGCCCTATTACAATGGACTATCTTTAAATTTGAGAAAAGAAGCAACAGCCCACGGGTCTCGCTGATCTGCGCACATTCTTCCCAAAGCACGTGTTGTCTAGACTTCAAACTCTTCACTAAGTTGAGATAGTCTGACTCCAAAGTGAGTTGTTGTGCCGCACGATAGGAGAGAAACTTCAACGTCTCCACCATCGCTAGGATTTTCGCTTGCTCAGCCGAGGAGATAGATACTTTCTTCACAAAACCATCAATTAAAATCCCAGTAGAATTGCGACACACAGGCGATTGAACCTTCTTTTGACCAAGGTAAGTGCGTTGCATCAATGTTTATTTTCAATTCCCCTTTTTCCGATAGATCCCATCTTTCTTCCTTCTCTGCTCTCGAAGGGACAACTTGAACAAAAAGATGCTTGGACTCTTGTGTCACATAGATACAGACAACTCACAACGACTTTGGAATCAATTGAATTTGGCATTTGTCGATGATGAATCGACCTGATCGTGAAGCACGTGGCCTGTAATGTATTGGATTTAGAACTATTTTTCTTTTTCTAATGACTAGTAATGACTTGGGGGTCAACCTGCCAATGAGGTTTGCGCACCCCGCAATCATGTGATGCTAATGATGCCATCAGTTACAGCAATGTCTATTATTTGCATCATAATCCTGTCACAAAATCGTTATTGTCCTATATTTGGTCGTTGTGGTTATAGCTATCATATATAGCTTGTCTTCGCAATACCTATTATAGCTATTATATGCCTATTATAATTTATGCATAATAAAGATTTGTATAAATCTCCCTAGTTTCTCTTTTCTCCTCCTTCCTCTACCTCCACGTTAATAGAAATCATTCAATAGGTCAACAGTAAAAGCATAAGATTCGGCGAGGGTGACCCCGCCTTTGGCTGGTTGGCCATGGGACCAACGGAGAAAGAAGGAGAAAAAAAGAAAGAAAAAAAAATTGCTAAGAAATTCGGATTTTTCAAAAAAATTGTTGAAATTGTCTATGTTGACGTTGATCATGTTATTGTAAGATGACCGACATTCACGTCAGCAATTCATAACTAAAATTGACCGGAATAACTAAATTGGCAAAAAATGAGAAGGTTTATGACACGATTGGCACAGTTAAAAGATTTAGGACTGAACTAGCATAAATGCAAAATATTTAGGAATTTTGTGACTATTTTCTTGATATGAAACTTATTGGTCTCACAATGATGCATCTTATGTGGTGCATGAGATCAACTAGACTTGTTTATTCGAAAGGCAATTTTCACGGGATGATAAAACATAATCAAATTCATAATTTGTCACTTCAACTGGAGAAAAAAAACACTATAAATAGCCACCTAATGGAAAGAACAAAGTGCCAGTACATAGCTACCAAATACTTCTCCATTATTAAAAATGAGGAAGGCCTTTCTTCTTGTTTGCGCTTTCTTCATCTCGTTCGCTCTTCTCTTCCTTCCTTCCACCGAAGCTCGAGCACTCCTTCAGAAAGGTGATCTCTCTCTCTCTCTCTCTCTCTCTCTCTCTCTCTCTCTCTCTCTCTCTCTCTCTCTCTCTCTCTCTCTCTCCGTGTTTGGTTAAAGAAATACGATGAATCTTCTATCTGATCATCTAAGCAGGACCAGCAAAGCCGCCGTGCAAACACCCGACAAAATCAAGACCGTGCGTACCGTCATCATCTCCGTCAAAAAAGTGTGGTGTTTATGGACGTGGACCTTGCCCTCCGCTAGTTGGCCCTACAAAGCCATGAGACCAGGGAGCTAAATTAAGCCGCTGATGATGGCCAAATTGCATCATAGTATGAAGTATATTTCACGGCACCATCATCGTGAGCGAATAAAGAAGCGGAGTGAAGTCAGTTACTTGATGGAGCCTCGTTTCCACGCCCAAAACATATCAAAGATGAATGCATTTTAAGGTAGAAGAGTTTAAGGTATCGTGTCTTTTGAGGAAATAAAAGGAATGGAGACGAAGCCTGTCTCTCAGGTTTCTATCTTCTTTTCAAATTCCAATGTAAAAAGTCATCTACATGTATGTGCAATGGAGTGGTTGTGCTGCTTTCAAGTATAGTTTGATGAATTTATGAGAGTATTTAAATACTAAATCCTTCCTTTATTGGAAAAGCTGGCATAGTTTCCCCTCAAGAAGAAGATTATCTCTACTTCTTCGGGAAGAAAGAGATGAGAACACTATTCTTTAAAGATGCATGTACGTATATATTATAAGTAAAATAATTTTATTGCAAAGATCCACACCTAGGGGAAAATTGTTCAAAAAATCTTCAACTTATTACATTTTTGCCAATTCAATCATAAATCTTTTAACTGTGCCAATTGAGTATTCTCACATTTTGCCTATTAAATCAATTAAATTTTGATCAAAAATAAGTAATGTGGATGCCAATCATCAAACATGGCTCGGCTAGTGTTGGCGTGGATAATGCTTGGGAAAATAGTTTTCATTGATTTATTTTTGTAGCAACACAGGCAATAATTTTTAGAAAAAATGTTTTTCAAATCATTTTTTTCGTAAAACAAACGGAGCCTAATGCAAAGAAAATGGGGAATAAATCCATGTGACAAAGAATATCCTAAAAATAAGGAGAACAAATGAAATTTAAATCTTTAACGTTGTCACATGAGAATTAAAATCACTCGATGGAGTGATAGTGTGGGGTAATCTTTGCGTGATTGGAAAAGGCGAAACAAGCTTTATTCCTATTCCGTTCAAAAGCATGTGTAAACGGAAGCTACTGAAACGTAGAACGGTAGGGAAAGGTCAGTAGGATTAGCTTGGATCATAAGACGGAATGGGGGAACGACAAAGAGGACATGACTGGCTCCTCTCCTACCACTCGCCGGTGCACTTTGCGTGGTACGCATCCTCGCAATGCATCCGAGCGGCTGCAGACACGGCTCGAACCTCCTCTCGACAGATCAAGGATCGCCCTTTCAATCCCGATCTTGGCGCTGTCATTTCCCCGCCCCGGCCAGCAAGTTCCAAGGTCGTCATGTCGTCCAACGGTGTCACTGCCGCAACAAGGACTCAGAGACCGGGGGCCGAAGTGCTTCCATTCGGGGACGCTGCAATTTCTTTATCAAAAGAAAAGGGCAAAAAACAAAACAAGGTTCTCTCTGCTTGGAGATCCGGGGCCGAATCGCTTCCATTCGGGGAGTTGTTTTCAGAATGTAAGATGGGCATTGATGGGCTGATCTAATAACTTGATTTTACTGGTGAATTTCTCCCATTATTATTCAATCTTGCCACATAATACGTGACAAAGAAGTCTTTGTTCGCTATTCTTGAAGACATATTAATCAAGTTTATGGTAGTAGACAATGGATCGCAGAATGTGACCTTAATAAAGATATGCAGGCAATGGCTTTAACCATATGGCGGACAAATTACTTTGAGTTTGGACAGTTAATTAATCAGGACAGAGCTCTCTTTTCTTAGTTTTTTAGTAGAATTATTTGGAATTTGAAGATACGTTTTGAATATTTCACTGAATGTTTTTCTTTTTTCCCTCTGACTTTATGCTCTCTACCAAAGACAATGCACAATGGCTTGGTTTCCAGTCCACAATCAACTACTTAACTGGAACTTCAATGATTTTAGTGTTGATTCTTCATGACATGTTTCGTCGACAAGATAATATATTATCAACTTTGACCGAATGGATTAAGGTCAATCTTCACTTCTAATTTTTCACGGGCAAATAAAAGCTATGCACACAAAAAGATGGAAAAGATATCTCTAACGGATAATGGCGCTTGCTTCATGTTTCTATTTTTTTGCCTGTTTTTTTTTTTTTTTTTTTTTTTTTTTATCATTATTATTATTGAAGTTGTGCACTTGACAATGACAATCTCATTATCCATCTTCCCAATTTAACAAATATACAATTGCACCAAGAAACGTGAAAAGCAGACATTAGAAACAAGCTTTCATAAGGGAGTTGACATTTTAAGTTTGTCCAATGACATCTTTATTCATTGAATCTAAGTTGCACATTTTAAAGAGACAACTCTTTAAATAGTTTCATTATCTACTAAATTTGATGGCCTTTTGCATTGGCTTCTCCATCCACCCTACCGCTTTTGTCTCGCATTCTCACAACTCATGCAAACCATTTGGGCCTTTCCATGTCAAATGCAATATTTCAATTATGATTTATGATGCATAACCTATCCATACTTCTTTTTGTTTGAAGGAACTCTTGTGCCCTTTGCTATTGTAAATTGACAAGGACGATGGTGGAGGAGGTTAAGCACTGCGAGGATATGCTTTGGGCAATAGTGTTCCACATAAGTCTGGATTCCTACTAAACGAGTCGCTTGAAAATGTACTTAATTACTTATCCTTATAAATTCGTCGAATGAGTTGGTTACTTAAGAGGTTTAAGCACTCAAGAGATGTCAAATCTCCCACTATTCCAGGAACTCCCCCCACTAGGCTTGTACTCCTACATTCGGGTCACGTCATAGTCGGACTCTTACGTCAAATCTCACGTTAAAAATAGGTTGGGATGACTTTGGAGTCTATTGAATTTGACATTTGATTTGGTCCAAAAATAAAATAAAATTGGCAAGCGGCCAATACTCATTTATCTCGTGTGCTTCGGGAAAAGAGAGATAATAACAATAATTTTAACGATGCATACCTATATATCCTCTTTGCTTATCAGTAACATATACATCGAGGTGTACAATTGTAATGGATGGGTCCTTTGTAGCTATTCAAATGGTGGAAAATATAAAAGGAGATATATTCGTTACATGGGAAAGCAAAAACGATGGCCATAAAGGAAATACAAATTTTTTACAGGTGCTTTTTTGGAGACAAAGAACCCGATGCAATACTCTGTTATCGTCTTAATTATCCTCAAGCAAATCTTGAATAACTTGTCTTTGACCGTTCAAGGAAAAGTAAAGTTTATCAAGACATAAGCGCGACCTAAATCAATCATTTGAAGGTTACTGCGATAATTTTTCTCGGATGGCAAAGATTGGCTAAATGATTCTTTTTCACTTGTGGAAAACTTTGCGCTTGGGCTCAATTCTTCCGCATCGGGAGAAAAGACCAAAGTTTGATGCGGACGTATCACAGATTGCAAGGGCCCCGGAGACATTATCAATCACATGGGACCCCAAAAAAGCATCCTTTCCGTCGATTACGTTGAAATAGGGCCCATTGAATTGACAAAATTGCACGACATACGTTGTCCTCATGTCCATGTCGAGCATGCGGTGGCTCGTGAAAAGTAACATGCTGTTCTTGTGGTGAAAAATGAAAAAAATGCCATTTTTAACCTAGCTATGTTCATCCTCCTGCAGGCATTATAAATAGCCACGCTTAGGAGCCGAGTCCGTAAAGCGAGTCATCAACCACACAAAACATGAGGAACACTTGTGTGGTAGCGTGCATTCTCTTCATTTCTGTGACTCCTATCTTCCTTCCTTCCACTGAAGCCCGAACACTACTACTTCATGCAGGTGAATTCACTAACTTCCTTTCTTTCTCCTTTCAGCTCCTGTGCTGTAACATGTTGGCTGGGTCCACCTTCATGTGGGGCCCAGCTAACGTCAAAACAAAAGAAACAAAAAGAAGAGAAGAAAAGTCAAAAGCAAGTGAAAAGAAAGAAAAAGCTTCGTGAGTGTGGGGGTGCCCAAAAGAGAAGAGAGAGAGAGAGAGAGGGAGAGAAAATCGTGAAGCAAACCAAAGAACAGGGGAGGAGGAAAGAAAAAGGGTACAATTTTGTGATCCATATTCGAAGGCAAAACATTAATAGAATCGGCTCAAATTTGATTATGTTATTTATTGGATTAAGGACTAAGAGTTGATGGTTTTCGTCCGTTGAGAATCGCCTCCGAATTTTTCAATTATGGTTAGTGTTTTTTAGCCCTATTTATATTTAATAAATGAGGTTGTAATGTTTACGTGGAGCCTCTAGTACGTGACAGAATAAAATTATTTTATTCTTAGTAATAAGTGGAAGTTTTTGAGTGATTTGTGATTTTCTCCGCATTGGATTTTCACGTTAAACTCAAGGTCATGTCAAGATCACTGTCACCTTCACATATATTTTCTGCTGGACATTAAAGTACAATGATATAGAGCGGAGATTGGATGGTTTTTTTAATTCTTTTTGTTGTGGAGTGGGGAGAGAAATTTCAACCCTCTTCGTTGGAGGAAACTTTTCTTTAGAAGTGAATATTTTCTGACATGTGGACAAGCGTTCGGATGCCACACATCCGCTGCAACAGGGTGATGTGCTGTTCTTCTTGTTATCTGAGTTCTGTTTACAAGATTACATAAACAATGACATGGGCTTCTTGCCATTGGCTTTAATTGCATATTGGGTTCTAGAGCACAAAATTACAATGTCTATAATGGAATGCCATGCTCTCTCCTCTCCCCCGCCCCGCCCTCCCATGGGCGGGAATCTGCGCTGTAGTTTGGAAGGGCAGAGTGGGTAGAATATCTTGATTCTTCAGTAACGAGCAACATGCTCAAAGTTCCTCGTATGCATCGTTCCTCTCAATTGTGTTATGTTTCAGATCCTGCCACGGTATTGTATGGGCTCCTAATTGCTTAAATGTCATTATGTTTGGATCATTTTTCCCCTTTGCAACTGACTTCGCTGCTTCAATTTTTCTTGAATAGAAAATACTTGGAAGAGCCTCGTCTATGGGTCGAGTCAAAACACAACTACCCTTAGTAGGGAAAATTGTCCAAAAAGTCATAAATCTATTGCACTTCTGCCAATTTAGTCCTAAACCTTTTAATTTTGCCAATTCAGTCCTAAACATTTTCACTTCTTGCTGATTTAGTCCATCCGGCCAATTTTAGCTAGAAAATGCTGACGTAGATGCCGGCGGTGCCACGTAGTAGGGGTGTGCAAAATATCCGGGAGCCGCCCGGACCGCCCGGAACCGGACTGGAACCGCCCGGAACCAGCGGTTCTTGAGGGAACCGGTCCGGTTCCCGGTTCCAATTTATGGGAACCGGTGGGTACCGGTCCGGTTCCCGGTTCCATGGGCGGATCCGTCCGCCCGCCCGCCCGGACCGGACCGATTAATATTGAATATTAAAAAAAAATACTAAAACAAACCCTAGCGAAACCGGACAATTTTCCCTCTTTTCCCCTTTTTTTCTTCTTTTCCCTCATGCGGGCTAGGCCCAATCCATTTTTCATCTTTACCGCGGTCCGGCCCTCTCCTCTTCTTCTTCCTCCTTCCTTCCTTGTGCTAGACAGTGGACACCACGCTCGGTGAAGACTAAAGGCACGCAGGACGACCTAGGGCAGAGAGAGAGGAGGGTAGACCGGCGACGGAGGGGACGCCTCGCAAAAGCCATCAATGCCGCCGAACGGAGTAGCGCGAGATCCGACAAGAAACCCAGACGAAGGGGACGTCTTGGCAGACGCCTTCGATGCTGAGCAGGCCTACGCGGAGAAGACGGGCTGAGACGCCAGTTCGGCCAAGAGGGAGGCCAGTCGGCACGCCCAGGACCGGCAGCGGAAATGCCCCTGTCAACCGAACCCTCCAGCCTATAAATAGATGAGAGAGAGAGAGAGAGAGAGAGAGAGAGAGAGAGAGAGAGAGAGAGAGAGATCTGTGAGACGTTGAGAAGAGGGGGAGATCGAGTGAGATCTGAGAGTTGCGAGTAAGGGTAAAGTGTGAGGGAGAGAGCTGCCGTTGACCACTACGCTTGAACCGTAGCCGATGACCCACCCCGACTTCTCTTTCGCGTCAAAATCACGGTAGATTTCGTCCCCCTTTGTTCTCGACTTTTCTGATATGGGGTCGGTTTCCCAAGGATCTCGGCTCGGAGTTGCGCGAGGCGGACGGACGTAGCCCGATCTATCGAGCTCGTCCGTCGCCCGACGTCAAAACCCTAGTGACCCACGACGCCACAGCTCGCCTCCGCGCCGACCACCGTACTAGCAGCCGTGAGCGCCCTTTGCCCGCTCGCCCGTCACCGCGACGCCACAGCTCGCCTTCGCATCAAGATCGGTTCCATGGATCCACCCGGGCACTGGACCGGACCGGCGGTCCGGTTCCCAGGTGGATCCATGCAACAAACGGGTGGATCTCGGTTCCAATTTTTCGGAACCTGTCCTTAGCGAGCGGTTCCCGGTTCTAGGTCGGGAACCGCCCGCCCGGACCATGCACACCCCTACCATGTAGGACCGTCGGCGTTGACGTGGACATTTTTTAATAATATTTTAATTTTTTTTTTGAATTTTTTGATTTTTGATTTTTGATTTTTGTTTTTTCCCCTTTTTTTTTTTTTTTTTTTCTTTTCTTTTTAGTTTTTTCTTCCCTTTTCCGGTGGCTGGCCACTCGCCACAGCCAGCCGGTTGGCCTCACTCGCCATAGGCGAGGCCCGGCGAGGGTCGCCTGGGCGAGGCCGGCCCTCGCCCAAGCCGGGGCGGCCTCGCCCGACGTCGGCCAAGGCTGGCCGGGCGAGGGCCGGCCTCGCCGGATCTGGTCTGGGCAAGGCCAACGCTTGCTGGGTGAGGGCGAGCCCCAGCGAGGGCTCCCCTCACCAGATTTAGCAAGGCCAGCCCTCACCCAGGCCAAGGCGGCCTCACTCGACGTCGCCGTCACTCGACCAACGCCCAGCGAGGCTGGTCTGGCCTAGGCGAGGGCTCCCCTCGTCGGGGCTCCTCCTCGCCCAGTGGGCCTCGGCTGTGGCGGGTGAGGCCAGCCGACTAGCAAATGGCCGGTGGCCAACCACCGGAAAAGGAAATAAAAAGCCAAAAGAAAAAAGGAAGAAAAAAAAAAAAAAAAAGGGGGGAAACAGAAAAAAATAATAATAATAATTCAAAAAAATATTAAAATATTATTAAAAATTGTCCACGTTAGTGCCGACGGTCCTACGTGGCACCACCGGCGTCCACGTCAGCATTTTCCGACCAAAATTGGCCGGATGAACTGAATCGGCAAGAAGTGAAAAGGTTTAGGACTGAATTGGCAAAATTAAAAGGTTTATGACTGAATTGGCAGAAATGCAATAGGTTTAGGACTTTTTGGACAATTGTCCCCCCTTAGCATATTGTCCTCCCAAGCTGAGACTGGAGTTGGCTTTTTGCTATTTGTCTCGTTGTTATCGTAAGTTTTTTGTGGAATTTACTTTTTTTTAAGCTCACCGAGCTGCGTGCTTATCTCACCGTCAATTTGTACAATCACATGACATTATGTGTTTATGCGTCTTCAGGTGGCAGCGCAACATCATACAGACGTTCATGTATTGGCAGGTGTGTCTCATAATCCCTTTTTCTTCTACTTAAGCTAATAAGGACCAATCTACCGAGTACCATTTTAGAGGAATATACAGACTATGAATTCGCATATAGTATCTAAATAATGTGCTGCTAATGAGAGAGTGTGGATGACATGAGATGCTGCTGAAAGAACCATGCTAGGATGTTGAGAAGGCAAGTGGTTATACAAGTAAAATAATCACTCCTTTTATAAAAAAAAAAAAAAAAAAAATATTACAAGCTCTCCACGCTAACACACTCACACACCCACTCACTTCACTTGCTTCTCGCACATTACTCAGCCACTCACTCTACAAACAACACACATACACAATACAACACTACTCACTGTTGGATAAATTCTCTTCAAGTATTTTGAAGTTGACAAAACATTTTCCTCAGTCTAGTCTGAAGACTTACAAACTCTACTGGCAAAGTCTGAAGATCAAAGTCTGAAGCTAGCAAGACTCATGTTTCAAAGTCTACTCTCATGGACAGTCTCCAGACCATCTTCTATTCTGATCTTATATGGTTTTTATTCTAACGGCTAAAGAATATCTTTCTACTGGATTCAGCACTAGAAGATCTTACTTTCGTATTCGAATGTGTATAGATTCTCTAAAGATTTCGCAACTTATATTTGGAATGATCTACTTATGGAAACCAAGATCCTGATAGTATGGGCGAGCAGGATTGATGGGCTATCAACACTTACCTTAAAGAGCTTGAGATCTCTCTAATTAATTCTGTCCAACGGGTTGATTGGAAGAACTTCTTTGGAATGTGCCAACGGTATAGAAGGCATAAAGAAGTATATAAGAGAGATGCTCGAGTTGTTGAAGGGTGTCAAATAGAAAAATTCCAAAATCTGAATCTCCTTTTCTATTTTGCGATCATATTCTTCGAGCGTTATATGTAATCAAAAGAGAGATCATATTGTGGTGAGACCTTGAGGAAGTGTAGTAAAGTGTCTACACTATGGACTCAAGAGCGTGAAACTGTAATCACTCTTTTTGATTCTTAGTGAAATCCAGCCAGAAGGGCTGTCCATGCGGGAGAGTGGACGTAGGCTTGGTCTAAGCCGAACCACTATAAATCTGGAGTCTTGATTCTCTATCCCTAATCCTTTTATCTTTTATTACTTTCATTTGCTGCGATTGTTGGTTTAAATTCATTAATCTCTCATTCGGATTAAATTGTTAAAATTGCTTTAATCACCTATTCACCCCCCCCTCTAGGTGCTAATTCTAGTCATAACAATTGGTATCAGAGCTTTGTATACTCGTTCATAAGAAGTGTCTTTACTTCTGAGTAAAAGATCTATGACTAGTATGTTGCCTACAGGGTTGGTTGAAGGTCAAAGCAATACCAGACCTCCATACTTTGATGGAAAAGACTACAGCATATGGAAAAATAAGATGAAGGCATTTCTAAGATCGAAAGATCCTTTGGAATGGGAAGTGGTTGATAAAGGAATCATTCCTGCTACATCAGAATCAGAGAGAGGCAAAGAAGCTGCTGATCCCACTCTTCTGACTCAAGAAGAAATCACCAAGAGACAGACTCTTGACGACAAAGCTATTTACTCCTTATATTGTGCTTTATCCCCTACTGAGTATAACAGAATATCTTCTTGTGATACAGCAAAAAAAGTCTGGGATAGGCTTCACATTACCTATGAAGGAACTGATCGTGTGAAAGAAACGAGGATCAATATACTTTTTGGACAATATGAAGTCTTTAAGATGAGATCAGGAGAATCAATAACTGAAATGTTTAGTCGCTTTACTGAAATTGTGAATGGTCTTGAATATCAGGGACATCCAATCTCAGGACATATGAAGGTCAACAAACTCCTACGAGGACTCTCTAAAGACTGGAATTACATAAAAACCTCAATAAGAGAGACGCAGAGGATTACTCCACTCTCTGTAGACAAACTAGTTGGGACTCTTCAATCTTATGAAGTGGAACAAACCAACGAAGAGGAAGATTCAAAAGGTAAGAAATCTATTGCCTTAAAGTCTAATGACTATTCTGATGCTACAGACTCTGAAGAAGATCTAGATGATGAAGAACTAGCGCTATGATAAAGAGATTCAGAAAGTTAAACAGAAAAGGAAGAAAATTCAATTGGAAGAAACAAAGCTCTTAAAGGTTTCAAAACAAATCAACAGAGGAAGATGATTCTAACAAAAAAGTGACTTGCTTTGAATGCAAGAAAAAGGGAAACATCATACCCAACTGTCCTCTGTTAAAGAAGAGAAAATGAAAAACTGAGAAAAACAGAAAGGCACTCAAAGCAGAGACTTGGAGTGACACTGAATGTGAAGAAAGTGATGACGATTATGCCAATATCTGTTTAATGGCAAAATCAGATTCAGACTCAAACCTTGATTCGACACGAGACTCGGACACGGTGAACTCGAGGTCAAGTAACCTGAAAATTCTTGTCAAAGTTTCTAAATATATTGATGAACTTTGTCTTAGTCTAAAAACCTCTCTCAAAAGGATCTCCGAATTAAAAAAGGGAAAATTCTACATTGAAGCAACAGGATAAACTTATGAAAGAAAAGTTTGAAAAGTTGGAAAATGACTTTGTTGTTGTGAAAGAAAACTCAGACTTTATTTCAAATGAAAATAATCTTTTGAAAAATGATATTACTAACATATCAAAAAGATTTTCAAATGGTTCTGAAAAGTTGGATAAGATTCTTTCAATACAAAGACCATACTTTGATAAGCTAGGTCTTGGTATGACTTCTGAAACTATTCCACTAATTGATTTCCCAAAGGTAAAGGAAAGAATCAAACAGAGACCAGCAAGAATGATTTATAAGAATCATTTCCATAAAGTTTTTGTAAAACCTATTGGCAGAAATGCCTTGAAATGTTCCAAGTGTAAAAGCTCAGAACATTTTGAGAAAGAATGTCCTTTGGTTTGGAGACCTGTTAAAAAGAGCTGGGCTAAGACTATCTATTGTTCTAATACTTCTAGACCCAAGTTGATATGGGTACCAAAGAGAGCTTGAATTTGTGTTAATTGCAGGTTACTATCAAAAGGAAGATTAAGTGGTATCTTGATAGTGGCTGCTCAAGACATATGACAGGAGACTCAAGCTGCTTCACAAAACTTGTCTAGATAGACGGAGGAAAAGTTTTCTTTGGTGGTAACAACAAAGGAAGAATTACTGGTCGAGGAACAGTAAAGATTGGAAGTTTGTCAATCAAAAATGTTTCCTTAGTTGAAGGATTGAATTACAACTTGCTTAGCATAAGTCAGTTGTATGATACCGGTTTCAAGATCAACTTCCAAGAAGAAACGTGCTCGGAATCGTAAAGACTCTACTCAATCTTTTACTTGGACGAAGACATGGAAATATCTATCTTCTGGATGTGAATCAAGAAAGATCACAGTGCTTAATATCAGTACAAGATGAAGCTAATCTATGGCACAAAAAGCTAGGCCATACCAATATGAAGCAAATCAACAAGATCTCTACCAAGAAACTTGTTCGAGGATTGCCTATTCTCAATTACTCAGACTTCCATGCGTACTGGGAAAACAAGTTAGAAACTCTTATAAATCGATAAATAAAGTTTCCACTAATCATGTATTGTAGCTTCTGCATATGGATTTGTTTGGATCTACCAGAACGCAAAGCATTGGTGGAAAAATGTTCTGTCTAGTTATTGTGGATGATTACTCACGATTTACTTGGGTCTACTTTTTTTCAAGTAAGTCAGAGACTTTCTCTCTCTTTTCAAAATTTGCTAAGAAAGTACAAAATGAGAAAGGTCACACTATCTCAAGTATTCGTACAGACCATGGAAGTGAGTTTGAAAATCAAGATTTTACTAAATTTTGTGATGAATTTGGTTTTCAGCACAAATTCTTCTCTCCATATACACCAGAACAGAATGGGGTTGTAGAAAGGAAGAACAGATCTTTACAAGAAATGGCAAGAACTCTTTTAATTGGAAATCAAATTTCTTCAAGGTTTTGGGCTGAAATTGTTTCAACTGCTTGCTATATTATAAACCGAGTGTTTTTAAGGCCAATTCTTGAGAAAACCCCTTATGAAATTTTTAAAGGAAATAAACTAATAGTTTCTTATTTTCAAGTATTTTGTTGCAAATGTTTTATTCTAAAGAATGCAAATGATCGTGTTGGTAAGTTTGAAGAAAAATCAGATGAAGGATTCTTTCTTGGTTACTCAACTACAAGCAAAGCCTTTAGAGTATTCAACAAGAAGACTCAGACTGTAGAAGAATCAATGAATTTCAGATTTCAAGACTCTCCACAAATTCAGCAAATTCAGACTGAAGATTCTGAATCTGTTCCATACACTGCTAGATCTACCTCCATTGAAGCAGTTAATAATTCAGAATCAGTACAACAAGCTACTGATGAAGAATCTACTCAAGAAAAAGATCAATAATCTATCAGATTGACTAGTAACTGGAAGCACAAGTCTAGTCATCCTGAAGAACTCATTATTGGAAACATTAATGAGGGTATTCGAACAAGATCCAAAAGGCGAGAAGAGTCCAGTGCTGTTGCTCTTATTTCTGAAATAGAACCCAAAAATATTGAAGAAGTTTTAGCTAATGAAAGCTGGATTGAAGCAATGCAAGAAGAGCTCAGACAATTCAGCATTAACGACGTATGGGAATTGACTCCTAAACCAAAAGGTAAATCAGTGATTGGAGCTAAATGGGTTTTCAGGAATAAAGTTGATGAAAAAGGCAAAGTAACGAGAAACAAAGCAAGACTCGTAGCTAAAGGATATACGCAAGAAGAAGGGATAGACTATGATGAGACCTATGCTCCAGTAGCAATGTTAGAAGCAATCAGATTACTACTTGTTTTTGCTTGTTATAAGAATTTCAGGTTATTCCAAATGGATGTCAAAAGTGCATTCCTGAACGGATTTATTCAAGAAGAAGTCTACGTGGAACAACCTCCTGGATTTGAAGACTCAAAGAAACCAGACTCTGTGTTCAGACTGAAGAAAGCTTTATATGGACTGAAACAAGCCCCTCGAGCTTGATTTATGTTGATGACATTATATTCGGATCATCTAATGAGACTTTGTGCAAGAAATTTTCTAAGACTATGCAGGATGAATTCGAGATGAGCATGATGGGTGAACTATCCTATTTCCTTGGTCTACAAGTGAAACAACTAAAGGAAGGAATATTCATTCATCAAGAGAAATATGCAAAAGAACTTGTTAAAAAGTTCAGTCTGGAAAATTGCAAAAAGACTGACATACCAATGTCAAGTTCCTTGAAGATAAACAAAGATGAAGCAGGGAAGAAAATCGACCAAAAGTTATACAGGAGTATCATTGGTTCACTTCTTTATCTTACTGTATCCAGACCTGACATATTATTTAGTGTTTGCATATGCGCTAGGTTTCAATATGATCCTAAGGAATCTCATCTAAGTGCTGCTAAACGTATTATTAAATATGTTGCTACTACTACTAAGATTGGTCTATGGTATCCCAAAGAAGGAGACTTTACTCTTCTTGGTTATTCAGACGCAGATCTTGCAAGTTGTAGAGTCGAAAGAAAAAGCACTACGGAGTACTTGTCAATTGCTTGGAAACGGGGCGGTATCTTGGTTTTCAAGAAAACAAAGTACTGTGGCTCTTTCAACACTGCTGCAGAATACGTAGCTCTTGAAAGTTCTTTGTTCTCAAATACCGTGGATAAAACAACAACTACAAGACTTTGGCATTGAAGACTCTTGCACAGAGATCAAATGTGATAATACCAGCGCAATCAATCTTATAAAGAATCCTATTCTACATTCAAGAGCAAAACATATTGAGATTCGACATCATTTTATAAGAGATCATGTTCTGAACAAAGAAGTCTTGATACAATTCATAGACTCAAAGAATCAACTGCGACATCTTCACAAAGCCACTTGAGAAAAGCTTGTTTGAGTCTATTCGCTCAAGACTCAATATTTTATCTCTTGAAGAATGTTGAAGCTCGGACTCGAGAATCTAAAGTCCGACGAGTATCGACTCTAAGGTTGTAGGCGAGAATACCAATCGACACGATCGTAAGTTCATTCATTTACTTAAACTGTTATTTCGAAAATGTAAGATTGTCTGTTTATCTCTAATTGAGCTTTTTAAGGCAGTTATATTTAAAAAAAAAAAAAAAAAGGTGGTTATCGATTTATTAAGGCAGTTTTTTTTTTTAAAAATGAAATCCCTCATATTTCCAAAATTTACAACGCTTGAATCACCCCGTATCTGTTATCTTTTATATACTCCTTCTCCTTCGTTTTCACTTTACCCAAAAACCCTATATCAAAAGCTTTTCACTTCTCTGTATTTTTCTCTCCAAAATTTCTACATCTCAAAGCTTTTCACTTTCTTGTGACACAAGTGTGAAAGTTTCTCCAAGAAAGCGACAATGTCTTACCAAAGGAAATCCTCAAGGATAGCAAACAGGGGACCACAGGGCTCTGGTGAGGGGCCTACGCACTTCGATCTCACAGAAGATAGTGACTTTCCAACAGAACAGACTCCTCAACGATCTCAACAGCGTACTTCCTCAACTAGACCTCTTGAACATCACCCTCAAGATGAAGAAGAAGTTCTTAAAGGCATTAAACCTGTAAGATTACTCAAGCTTTCTTTTGTATATAGGCTCTACTCTGCATTGAAGGAAGGAGGTTCTGCAATGACTTTCATTGATGAATTTCTGAAAGAAAAAGGTTACGCAAATGAGACACACTTTCTCACTATAATGGAAAGATCGGGCGTTGTTCTGGGCTGGAACGGCAGCAAAAGCTTTTGCAAACTTTCCAAGTGACCCTATGTTTAGTAGTGTAAATCAACCAGTGGGGAAAGATGATGATGAGAAAATGTTTATACATTTTAAACTTTGGATGGGTGTGGCTGCAAACCTTCGAGGAAAGAATGATGAATTGTTTCGATCAAACGGACACAAAAAGATGTATGAGAAACTGCTGAAGCATGGGGTGATGAATCCACGGACGGTGGACTTTGATTTTTCTGGACTTATTAAATATCAATTTGAGAGAGAAGTTTGAGAAACTTCAACTTCATAAGTTCTGTACTAACTGTGATGTGGTTTACTCTGAATTGACAGCATATTTTTATTCAAATCTCAGTTTCCTTGATGCAAATAGCCTCCCATTCAGTGTGAGAGATAGAGAATATGTTGTTGATACGGACACTCTGGCAGATGTAATTGGTGTGGAAAGAGGTGCTTTCCAATCAATTGGTGTGTCTGTAAGTCATGCAATTCTAGAACTTGCGAGAGATCGAATTGCTGAAGGTTGTCTCTCCTACTCCAGGATGAATGCAACAAACACTCTGCTTCACAAGATAGTGATCAACTGTCTCAGACTGAAATCAACATCAAAGACAGATGTATCCATCTCAAAGGCTAAGTTGATGTATGCTATCAAGATTGGTCTTAATTTCTCTCTGCCACACACTATCATGTTTCATATGTATAGGTCCATGGTAAAGGATAAGGGAAATCTCCCTTATGCTGCTCTCATTACTTGACTTTTCAGACACCTGAACATTCAGCCTCCTCTTATTCTCTTTGTGAAGACTATTGATAAAATGGTCATCGGACCGAGGATGATAACTAAGATGCGTCGAAAGAACTCAAGAAGAAGTGGAGAGCGATTCAAGGAGAAGACTCCTGTTAAGTTCAGACCAGACTCTTCTGCGGCCAAAAGAAAAGGAAAGGAACCGGTGACTAGTTCTATCAATAAGAGAAGGGCAATCATCTTAGAAGATGAAGATGATGAGAATGCTTTACCCATCTCTGCTCTTGTATCTCAAATTTCTGCACCTGTTCCAGAACAACATTTTGCAGAAGAAAAAGAAGAAGAGGAGACAGAAGAGAAAGAAGAAGAAGAGAAAGAAGAGGAGACAGAAGAGAAAGAAGAAGAAGAGACAGAAGAGAAAGAAGAAGAGAAAGAGGAAGAAAAGAAAGAAGAACAAGGGGACGAACCAGCAAAAACATATTCTCCCGCAGAAAAAGAGGATCAACGACAATCTGTCACTGAGGAAACTCCTCAGAAAGACGAGTATTTTTCTCCTCCAGAAGACATTGAAACAGGGGGAGATACACAAAGAGAACATACTCCTCTTCTACTGACTTTTACAAAAGAAGATACACAAATAGGTGTTAATCGATCACCTCCTGATGCAGAAGATGTTTATGCTGCTCAGTTTCCTGAGGGAGAGGCATCATCTCCACATACTGATCTTCCCGCCGATATTCATACCGGCTTGACTCTACCATCGACCGAGTTGATGCAAGCACACGGGCCCGACAATTCAGGAGATTTTGGAAGATTGCTTGACATCATCTTGGAACTCAAAGGCCAAATCTATGCTATGGGGTATGAATTTCAGACTCGTGAGAATGAAAATCATGCAATGTTCATAACCATGCATGATCAACTTAAAGATGTTCAGCGTCAGATTCAGGACACTGCAAGAGGCACTGCTCTTGCCCAACTACAGGAAGATTTAAGGAAGCTAGAAGAAATTGTCAAGTCTATGGAGGACTTTCAACTTGTTTGCATTCCTCGTGCTCCTTGAGTTTTTAATGCTGACAAAAAGGGGGAGAAGACCTTGTAGATTTCAAGCACATTTTCAAGACTCTATCTTCAAACCAAACCAAATCTTATCTTCATTTTTTTTTTTTTTTTTTTTTTTTTATGATTGGGATTGATATTTTGGCTTTATCCTGAGTTTCTTTTTGAATGTGTGCTCATCATTGCATTACTTTAAGCTATTTAATTAGATAAAGATAGTAATGTCTGCACTTGACTAATGAAGTTTCTGTGGATGCAGATCTGTGTACAGGGTAAGTCTATGTACAGGATATTTGTGTACAAGATAATTTCTACTATTTTTATTCTAATCTTTTATAAGATATCAATGCTTGCTTAAAAGTTGTATTGCAAGGTAATAATATTCAAATCTGCAGGAAAGTTTTTTCACCATCAAAAAGGGGGAGATTGTTGGATAAATTCTCTTCAAGTATTTTGAAGTTGACAAAACATTTTCCTCAGTCTAGTTTGAAGACTTACAGACTCTACTGGCAAAGTCTGAAGATCAAAGTCTGAAGCTAGCAAGACTCATGTTTCAAAGTCTACTCTCATGGACAGTCTCCGAGACCATCTTCTATTTCGATCTTATATGGTTTTTATTCTAACGGCTAGAAAATATCTTTCTACTGGATTTAGCACTAGAAGATCTTACTTTCGTATTCGAATGTGTATAGATTCTCTAAAGATTTCGCAACTTATATTTGAAAGGATCTACTTATGGAAACCAAGATCCTAATTGTATGGGCAAGCAGGATTGATGGGCTATCAACACTTACCTTAAAGAGCTCGAGATCTCTCTAATTGATTCTGTCCAACGGGTTGATTGGAAGAACTTTTTTGGAAGGTGCCAACGGTATAAAAGGCATGAAGAAGTATATAAGAGAGATGCTCCAGTTGTTGAAGGGTGTCGAATAGAAAATTTCCAAAGTCTGAATCTCCTTTTCTATTTTGCGATCATATTCTTCGAGCGTTATATGTAATCAAAAGAGAGATCATATTGTAGTGAGACATTGAGGAAGTGTAGTAAAGTGTCTACACTTTGTGGACTCAAGAGCGTGAAACCGTAATCACTCTTTTTGATTCTTAGTGAAATCCAGCCGGAAAGGGCTGTCCGTGCGGTAGAGTGGACGTAAGCTTGGTCTAAGCCGAATCACTATAAATCTGGAGTCTTGATTCTCTATCCCTAATCCTTTTATCTTTTATTACTTTCATTTGCTGCGATTGTTGGTTTAAATTCATTTATCTCTCATTCGGATTAAATTGTTAAAATTGCTTTAATCACCTATTCATCCCCCATCAAGGTGCTAATTCTAGTCCTAACACTCACTTCACTCCAAACACTCCATACACACTGCACATGCCTCGCACACCCCACACTTCACACTACACACTCAAGGGGCAAGAGCCCTTATTTTATAGGGGGTGAAGTCGATGCATTAACCGACTTCCACACCAAATATCCTTAGAATATTAATATTTCATAGCTGGCTTTAGTCAAATATTACAGCTGGAAAAATCTAGAGAGAGAAATCTAGAGAAAGAAAGATCTAGAGGAGAGAGAGAGAGGCAGTGCTCTCCAGCATAGGATTATGTGATTAGTAGTTTAGAATGTTTTGTTTTTGACACCGAAAGGACTAATAACATTTTCTTGGTTAGTCCAAATATCTTAGATGGAGGGTGTGATGGACGGACGACATTTTGTTATTCTAGTGCTTGAGAATGAACTTTTCGTCACTCCAAACATTAGGTGTTCTCACCCTTTTCTAATTTGAAGCCTCAATAAGAGAAGGGGATTCAAAGAATCAAAAGGCTTCCTAAATACAGATTTATTATGAGTTCTAACATGAGGATTTTTACTTTTCCCCCGCAGCAGCTTTTAAAGCTCATGTATCATGCCCCAGCACCTGCGGGCTATCATCAAAGTGCATGGGTTAAGATTGGAAGCAATGTTAATCCGCTTATTCAACGCTATGCTCCATTCTTCAACACTCCATTATCTGCTACGCAGAGATAGTGCTTCAAGTAGTGCCCGGAAGGTAGGAGACTTCGGAAGCCATTTTCTTGCTCTGACTTCTGGTGTCTCGTCGGAGGACACGCCGATAAATGTCCGAGAAAGCCATCTTAAACTCTAAATGGATGGTGATTAATACTTTAAAACCGTGTCTCTGTTCTTGATTCTCGATTGATTCTGGTAGGCCATCATGCCCTGTTTTCTTGCTGATGTTGTCATAGCTTAATTAATTAGTGGTTTGATTCATCTACGTGGTAGACTAAAATGGAAGTTGGATGTGCCCTTGGCATCATTTAAAACGGCACCTTGTCTTTCGGACTCGGAAATGACCTCTTGGTGATTGGCATGGCACCTGAAACCTAATGATGTCTTAGACGAATAACTGCCTGCGCCCACTCGTGAATCATTTGTATATTCGTGTATTTTGTTTGTGATGTTCTGCTTGTTAAAACACTGCTCGACAGTGTTCAAACATATTCATCATCAATTACGGGTTTAAAGAACTTTTGGTTTTTACTTTCGGGATCGGTTGTGTTTGTCCCCAACATTCTTCTGTTTCCCTCCATTACAATTGAAACTGGCAAGTAGTCTATGCATAGGACATCTTTTACTGTGTGGACTTGAAGAGGAGCTGGCACATTCAATGTAAAAGAGGACACATGGAATGTCATTCCTTGCAATTATAAGTCTAACAAGATTTGAAAACTCCATTTATTGGAATTCAATGGAGAGATTTCTGTAGTAAAGAGAGGATGTTATGGAATTGTGAAGGAATTATTTAAGTTGAAGGTTAGAGATGATTTATTTAAATGGGAGAAAGAGGACGTCAATGTGGACGGACGACCTTGGGAGATTATGGCCCAATGGCAACGCAAAACCTAATTCGCAGAGAAAATAAGGAGCTTATCGTCGCCAATCACGCGCAGGATTCAACACATCATGTTGCTCAAAATCGATTTATGAGAATGATTTATTTAGTCGTGCTTATAATAGAATTTGGATTTAAGAGGTCTTTCCTTAGATGCTCGTCGTGGTAATCAGTGTGCCTTGGGCCAAAAGACTCTTACTATTATTTACTCTTTATTTATTTTATTTTTTAAATAATTATCATGATTTACAATATGTATGTCTAAATGATTGGCTTGATATCGTAAATACTCTCTTTTTCTTTTTTCTATCACTTGAGTGTCATAATTTATAAAAATCATTCTTGAATGCCATCGATGATTTCCTTGTTAAAAAATTCAATATGATATCAATTTATTATTAATTGAGCTACATGGCTCGCTGGAGAAATACAATTAGGTAAATAGTGTAGAAAGGACGTCGTTCTTACCCCAAATTGACAAGTTGGGGTTAATAGGTTCAATTGAAATCCTAATCACCAATTTGTAGTCAAGCTTCAATCGAGAGGCTGCAAAGAAAATCATGCTATGACATTTAGACTAACAATTTTCCACATTGAACTTAAATTTTGCTTTAAAAAGTATCGTCGAAATCAAATTTTAGTTTAAAAGGCCACATAAGATAAATTGTCGTACGAAAGTTATGACACTTAGAGTGTTATTGTCCATACATGTATAAAATATAATATCATCCGATGCTCTTCAAAGCCCTCCAGAGTAACCACACCTGCGTGCATCCTATTCTACTAATGTACGCTTGACGTGCTTGAGAGGAAGGTTCTCAACAAATTGCCCAAGCTCTCGACCCCAACAACACAAAGCCATATCACAACCAAAACACAAAGACCGAGTGTTCCAATTTCACCAGCAACCAGTCATCAAAATCAATCCCCAGGTCGCCTTGCGTCCACAAAAAGTCCAAGACAAAGATACTAAAGAATATAAAACTTATGAGAAACGTCGGAAGCAACGAAAAGAAAAAGATCAAGTGCTGGGGGCTTTCACTCAGGCGACACTTTCCATTCGAAACGAAGTGGAAACATCCAAACTAAAAGCTTCGACGCAGTTTCTGCGTTGGCAGACAGCGATTCCATCGCTAATGAATATTCCATCATTTACCTGCTTCAGTCGATGATGGCTGGTCGCTGTGAAGTCCAGAGAGAGAGAGAGAGAGAGAGAGAGAGAGAGAGGAAAAGGCGGAAGAAGATGCAGAGGAAGATACTGATTATGTATAGATTAACCTCAATAATGTTCGACAGTTTTTTAAATTTACTTTTCACCTTGGAAAGTTCTTGAACACTCGGCAGAAGTTCCTAAGCAGATAAGAGATTTACTGGGTTAATCGACATGCGTGTACTTTTCGAATTTGAAAAGTTACTAACCGAAGTGAAGAGAATTATTTTCTGTGAATTGAACATTTTTCAGGATTAGTTTTCTAAATGAAAATTTCTTGATCATGCAAAAAATCGTATTTGATTTGGATGAGAAATTACATGTACATATAAATTCTTACAGAATGTACAGCACCAAACTAACCTACGTATGTTTATCTAATTCTCACCCAAGTCACAAATCCTAAACCTATCCAAACCCACGTTGAATTAAGAAAGATTTGCGGAGCATAATATGTTATTTGGGTGATGGGATTTGGGTGATGACTATCAAAATCAAATCACATTTTTTAAAATTACCAAAATCCATGTTAAATTAGGAAATATTTGTGAATCGGCCTTTACACACACACATATATGTATGTATGTATGTATGTATGTATGTATGTATGTATGTATCTAATTCTCACCCAAATCCCATATTCTAAAACTTCCTACCATGGCCTCGCTAAAAAAAACTCCCATCTTTTTCTAGGAATGTTTTCTAGTGAAACAACACATAGATTTTTCGACCCTATCACTAAGCACCTTGACGTGGTGCAAATCCCCGAGGTCGAGTGTCAAGTTGACCGTCTTGCCTCCAAGCATGGATGGCTCCTCCTCTCGTTGAGAGAGATCTCATCCATCTTCCTCTTTAAGTTGATAACCTGAGATCGAATCTACCTCCCTCAGCATAATCGTCTTATAAGACATTCATCATGACTCCCACGTCCTCAAATTTCTCCCTCTTCATCATTCATGAGCATGCTTATACATCCTCTCAACAATCGAATCATAATCAACACATTCACTGTTGGGTTGGACAAAAATTGGTCGAAATCTAGAATGTCAAAGACTTTACATGGAATGTCATCCTTTACAAGGATAAGTCCATCAAGGTATGGAAACTCCATCTAGTCGCACTCTTTGAGAGATTTTTGCTGCCAAGAGAGGACGCCACGCGGTAGTACTAGAATTTTTCAAGTTGAAGATCAGAGATTATTTGTCTGAATGGGAGAAAAAGCCCGTCGAGGTCGACTGTACTTACTGCACTCATTGCTTGGGCGACTGTAGCTCGATGGCGGGGGCGAAAAATTATCAAAGGGAAGGTAAGAAGATGACGATAGGGTAAGAAGACGAAACTGATTGTTGCTTGTAACGCGCCGAAGTTCGATGGATCATGTTGCTCGAAACTGATTTGTGAGAACGATTTTTTCAGTCGTGCTAACCATCGAGTTTGGATTTGAGAAGAGGTCCTTAGATATTTTTCCCAATAGGTCAGAATACTTCTGCCGTAATTTACTTTGTTCGATGAGCAACAATGTCCTAATTTTCCTTATATAAATTGTCCAATTTTCGCTTAAGTTTCAGGCCTGTTTGGTAACAAGGGACGACTGATTTTATTCTTTTGTTCTCCGGAACAAAAAAGAACAAAAATCCGTTTAGTAAATTTTTTATTTTCAAAAATAAAAAACCAATTCTATGTTCCCAATAATAGATTTAGATCAAAATCAAAAAATAGAAAAAAAGTAACTTTTTGTTCTCCGAAACAATTTTATAATAAAGTTCAACTTTTCTTTTTTCCTTTTTTTTCCTTCTTTTCTCTTCTTCTTCCTCCATTGGCCACCGCCACCGCCACCTCCGATGGCCAGGTGAGGCTTGCCAAGATTGGCCTTGCCTTGGCCCAGTGAAGCCCAGCCTCACGTTGACTGGCGAGGCCAAGCCTCCCCAGCTATCGATGAGGCTCAACCTCGCTTCACGATGACTAGATGAGCCTCACTCTAGCCTAACGAGGCTTCGACGAGCTCGGCGGACCCCACCCAACTAGTCGCTTGCCACCACTGTGGCCGGCGACCAACCACAAATAAGGAGGAAGAAGAAGAGAAAAAAAATAAAAATAAATAAAAGTAATAAAAAATTAAAAGAAACAAAAAAATTTAAGAATCCTACTAAATGCCTTCAAAAACTCAAAAGTTGTTCTCAGAAACAAAATAAAACAAAATCATTTCTAAGTAAAATTTATTTCCGGAAACAAAGTGATTATCAAATGCGCCCTTAGTTTCTTGAGGGTCGAGCACTGAGGTAAAACTATCCCGACCATGCAGATGCACCTAAATCATCCATAGACACATGTCTAAGGGTGCGTTTGGGAAATCTTTTGGGAAAAGCTTTTAAGAAAATGTAAAGGCATTTGGTCTAAAGGGTTTCGGTGAAAAACAAAAACTGTTTGGTAAACTATAATTGAAAAACACCTTGAGAAGCAATTTTGGAGAAATGCTGTTTGGTAAACACATATTTAGGAAGTCCTTTAACACGACCAATTTAATTTTTTATTTTTTATTTTTTAAAATTGAAAGCAAAAATAATGATTTTTTTTTATATATTTTTGTACTAAGGTGTATATATAAAAGAGATATATTAACAAATTCAATGACTTTATATATATATATATATATATATATATATATATATATTTGTACTGAAATATATATATATATATATATAAAAGAGACATATTAACAAATTCAATAACTATTTTTTATTATATTTTTGCACTGAGATGTATATATAAAAGAGATATTAACAAAAAACAAGAGTAATTTCACTATAATAAATATGATTACAGCATCTTCCGCACTATTATATAAATTGAAGCAACTGTAATCGGCTTGATCATGGTTACTGTTAATACTGTGAATGAAATTTGGACAACAGACCAAAACCGCCATTCATGGTTTTCATCCAACCCTTCAATGATTAACAAATCATTTCTCAACTCTAATGCTTACTGATCCATAACCATAACCATCTTATTGAATATGAAAACTTTGAGTGCTAGCGTCATTCTAGTTATATTCAACAGAAGAAGAAAAAGGAAAAAGAGAGAAGATTCTTCTGGCTGACATCCATGTCAAAGTACATCATAATTTGATTATACCTGGGCAATTTTGAGATGCTCTAGAAAAACTAAAGGCGATACAGAGCACGTAAAAGGAAATTTATGATTCACGATAGTTCTCGTACCGATATCACATAGCAGAGGCAAGAAAACTTATTTCCATCTGAAAAATGTATACAGTCAATTGCTTGTGCTTTGGTTCATAGAAAATGATGCACGTACACATGTCGGTGACAAATCACAAGGCTCTCATACATTGCCGACGTAAACTCTCTTTATCAATTTCCTAATTTGAATTTAGGAAGTACTCTGAGGAACTATTTCATTTAATTGCCAACCCAGAAAGAGGTGAAACAAGAGCTGATCAAATGAGGATAAGAAAGAACCAATTTACAACAGCTTTACTGGACAAAAGAGCCAACATGTAATAACATATAAGGACATCCATGGAGACCAAAAAACTGTTTGAAGCAGTAGACGAACAGAAATTCTACATTTACCAATTTGCTTTCTAGGACTTCATTGTTCAAAGGATATAGATGCATGATAATGTCCATGAACAACGAAGACTCAGGAATTTCTCTGATATAATCGCCAGTATCATTATGTCATTGTTTCTACTGTTGAATCAGAGATGAAATGATTCAGTATGATGTAACATGCTTGATCTGGTTGATAGAAATGACTAAATGCTGAAGTAAAGAAATGTCAGAAGTTCCCTGAAAACTCAAGGAAGAACTTCCTCAAAGTTAATATACACTCTTCGAAAGAAACTCTTAAACGGGCTAAGATCATACTACAAAAACAGTCTTAAAAATTCCCACCTCATGCCTAGAGACAAAACTGTGAAATTCGGTGAAAAATAAAAAGGACTTGGCATATGTTCAAACTCCTCATGTAACTGAAAAGACAAACAGCTAATCTTTTTTTAGCAATTCAACCATGTGATGCTCGACGAAAACTTTTATCAACATAGTTATCAACTCTGCTAAGTCTTGGAGCATTTCATTATCCCGCAGAAAACAATTCATACATCCCAAGCACGCAAAAAGACAGGGGGCACTAACATAGAAAAGATTTACTATCACTTTATGGAGGTATATTGCAGACAAGGAGGAAAAGTCTGGCATATGGTACAGTTGCTTGCTCAGATACTTCAAAAAAGAAATCAGCATCGATACAGACTAGCAAATAAGCAAGTCAACTATGCTAACCTACGGAATCATGCTCCATCATTTCCAGTCAACACTGCATAGTCTACAGATGTTCTCTCGCATTGCTTCTGGCATCCACATTCTCAATCCTTTTGGAAGCACCATAGGCTGCAGAGATTGGCATCCAAGCACCATCTGCTCTACGTCATGCACATTAACACTGTAACAATTAGCCAAAACTAGAGTATCCAAACAAGAATGATTCTCAAAAGCGCGAATTCCAGCTGCACTAATCAGCTCACAGCCAGTTAAATCAATGGACGCCAAATTTTCACAGTTCTCAGCAAGCGCAAAGAGAGTGGTGTCAGATAGATTTATCAGCCACACCAAATTTAGCTTCCTCAAGGATTTAATAGCAGCAATTGCAATTCCTCCATCATCAGTGACCTTTGGCCCGCAGTCTGCAATATTCAACTCCTCCAAACAGCAGAACCGTCGCAACACCGAAGCCCCACTGTCCGTAATCTGGTCACATTCCGCAAGAACCAACTTCTTCAGAGTCCTTGCCAAAGACCCGCTTGCCAAATAAGCCAACCTGGCATCCAAAATCTTCGAGCAACCTTCCAAATTCAAGGTGCGAATACAATTCGCTCGCCCGATTGCCTCTAGAGACTGATCAGTAATCAAACTGCACCAACCCAAATCCAAGGTCCTCAAATTATTGGCACACTCAACCAGTGACACAACCCCCACGTCCTCAACATTCTTCCTCCTCCCCAACAGAACCTCCGACAATCTCGGGCACCTGCCTGCCAGCGCACACAGCCCATTGCTCCCCAAATTGTCAGCGCCCGACCCCTCGCTGGAATCGCAGGACGCGTCGTCGCACGGCTGCTTGCGGCTGAGGTTCAAAGATTTGATCTTCAGGCACGTCCTCACGACGAAATTGGCGTCGGAGTCCGTGAGCACCTCGGAGCACTTGAACTTCACCAAGTTCGGGAACCTGGGCAGGAAGTGACGCAGTAGATCGAGCAGCGACGGAAATCTAGGGTTTTCAAAAGGGTCAAAGTTGGAATTTAATAAATTTGTGAGGGCAACAAAGGCAAAATAAAATTTTCCTTTAATGAACACCCAGCATGCCAAGAATGCTGAAAAGCCCAAGGCAGCCTCTTACCTGCCTTGGGCTTTCAGCCTTGCAAATGTCAGCTTTGCCATTAAGGGACTTCCAAAGTTTTTTCCCAAACACCTTTATTTTGGCCCAAGGGGCTTTTGATGCCCAAAGACCCTTGGAAAGCTTCTGCCAAACGCACCCTAAATGGTTGGCTGGATATCCATTTACACCAAATAAGAAAACAACCTTTTTCTCATTATTCCAAGTTCTTCGAGGCCCTCAAGATTAACTACACCTGCGCACATCCTATTCTACCAATGTACACTTGACGTACTTCATGCGCACAAACTAGCTTTGAGGAATGTTTTCGACAATCTAAGTGGACATAGACACCACTATGAATCGTTAAAATGACTAAATTAGACACAAACTTCTGCACTGGCAAGCGATGGACAGGCTGGCAAGCCTCTCCAGCACTGGTTGAAACACCAGCTATTTGCACTTCAGTAGCGGTTCATGTTCCTCCATTTGTCCTTCAGGTCCACCTGAACAGAAAAGCTCCATTTCGTAACGCAGTCAAATCTAAGGTATGATGAGTTTCCAGCATTACCTCAGTTCTCTCCTCGAAAATGTGGCGGTAGCAGTGTAGGATGAGCTTCCAATTTCCTTTGCCAAACCTAGATTGCAAAAGCAATATAACAATGAGATACTGCGATATTTTGATCAACTTGGGACTCAAAGCACATGACAACACTTCAACACAAAAGCACCCAAAAGTCTATGGACAACAAATATCAACAATGAGACCCTCATGCTGTCAATGGATACCGCGAAAAGTAATATTGTACCTCTGTACACCATTCCTCAAAGTTTCTTCTTCCTCCAAACTCCATCTCTTTACTTTTCTCCGTCCAGAAACTTTCAAACTCCGAGTCAATGGCTTCCTCAATGGAGAAACAGCGCTTCTTCTTGGGCTGGGTAATTGAACCCTATCTGAGCCCGAAGGTTCTTCAGGGGAGCCATCTATTGAATCGTCCCACTGAAAAAATGATCATTTTCAAACATGATATGGCTATTACTATCATACTGTCAAAAGACCCAAATAAAGAAGAGGCATTAGGCATCAGTACACTTCTGTATCTGCAAGAGTTGATCAGCATTAAGAGTACTTACTTTCCATTTTTAAGGCTATACTTCATTGCTTCATGAATCAGTTAAATGATTAGCTATACTTTTAGATTGACACGACTCCATGATGCCCTCATTTTTATGCCGGCCAACTTACAAATATAGTTCTAAATTAATCCATAGAGGATTAAACTTTCAGCAGATCAAAGCTATCATTAACTTTGTCTTCATCAATGTAAGATGAAGAAATGCTACAACAGCTAAGCAAAATCTCCAAAAAGATTAAGAAATAATATGAAGAGAGAAAGAGCAAGACATGATACCACTGACTACACATGTACCAGATTTGGCACACCTCACAAAATCGAGATTACTAGCTAATGTCCCCTGTCAACCATTATCACATTATTATGCAGTAGAGATAGCTCAGCACCAACCAGATCGGAGTTATTATCCTTCAAGTACCGGTCTGTTTGAGCTTCAACAGAGAGATTAATATTTTATAAAAAATGCTTGAGATGGCCAAAAAGGAATGACACTTGAAAAAACAGTTCACAAGTTTGCCTCCAAAAATGAACTCGTCAATCTCTGATTCCTAGTTCTTAGTTTAGAGAAATTTGACTTCCATTTGGTGTGTATCGATTTATGAACGTATTAACTTTTTCTATTGCTCCTCTTTCTTTTGCATCATTTCCATGTCCTGGGATTTTATTATTTTCCACTAAACTGATTACTACTTACCAAACAAAGGCAGTCCACTTAAATTCTAAAACAACCTGTACACATCATGTCTGCACCATACATGATACTTCCTTTTGTCTCAGGATGAAAATTTTCCAAGTTAAATTTCTTAAAGAGGTTCAATTGATGTTCTGAAGACAGGAATTATAAACAAAAATGCTTAATAGAAGTTTCAAAAGTGAGTAGAAAAAGAAAAGGGGCGGTTCAGCATCCTCTGTGTTTGATAGCACTTCATGTTTATTTATCACAGAGATGACAAACAAGGACAATCCAGAGTCTAATGCAGCAAGTAGGTTCGCATAGTCTAAAAACATTCTTATGACTCTTATGACATGTAGATGTATATTTCCTGAATCTGAAGAAGCTTTTGAGTCTCTACAACCTAAGAAAAAAGTTACAAAAGATTAAAAGACCTTTGTTCTTCAAGCTTTACTAATTATCTTCAAAATCTGGAAGAGAACATTTTCTTCTTCTCACAAATAAAAGCATCCGCCCATTCTTCAAGCTAATAACAAAATGAAGCATTAATGTATGTATGCAGGGCATCCCGTCGTTGCATAAATGCTGGCAAAGTATCTTACACAAAGGAAGAGTTATTTATTTAGACAGACAAATGCTGACACCAACACCAAGTTTCAATAACAAATTAAGTTAAACAATTGTTATATGCTTCAAGCCATAACTCTTGTGAAGTAGACACAGACATGGATAGAAAAGCACACATTCGCACATACACATAATAATGAAAAAAGTATGAAGATGCAAAACAAAATGCAACCATTAGTTAGATACCTCATAGGTACGAGCAGAGGTGTTCCTCTCAAACAAACTAGGTTTACACTGCTTATTCTGATGGCTGGTTGACTGGTTGACATGATTTTCTTCACCGCCTGGAACAGGCCCAACATTCTGCTCGGCAGAAGCATCGGATGCATTAACATCTTCCCTAATCCGTGCTTCTGCGCATTCAAAATTCGTAGACGATCCAGCAGCATTTCGCACAAGGGAGTCAGCCAACCGTATCGCATCAGGAAGTGGGTCCGCGACTGCCGCTCGCAGCTCCATAGAACTAGATTTGAGCGCCTCTTGAACTCTATTAACATCAGGTGAAGGGACCGTATCAAATCTGGTACGCGATGCAACATCTCTTCCAGTTTCCCCATTATCATCAATGATCTTAACTCCCACTTTGGATCGCCTATGGCGGGCAAGCTGCTTTCTTTTGATCAACCCCTCATCCGGCTTCGATGTTTCTATGGAAAACAACTCGATACATTACCAAAAACCCAATTCACCAACTTGTTTCTAATGCTCCAATAAAAATCAGCCAGAACAGAATAAGATCATCACAAAAGGACAGGCCAAAAAAGAACAATTGAAATGTAGCAGAGCAACTAAATCCAATTGAACAAACCAGGTATTTCCCCATCATCTTCTATCCTTACAGCTGGCCTTTCGCTATTCGGACCAGCACTTGTTCTAACGTCGGGCAAATCATCGCGTTCGCCGGCACAGGATTCCACCCGACCGCTCGTGACAATCAGTTCTCTGCACGGATTATCCTCCGCCATCCGGCTGGCCGCCACCTCAAGGAAAGAAGGGCCCATCCTCTCCCACGCCTCGCCCAAATACGCCCTAACCGACCTGAAAGCATCGCCCCTCGTGTTCATCGCCAGCACGCTCTCGCGCTCGCCCCCATCGCGCATCGCCGCCTCGACGCGGCGCCCCCACCGGAGCAGCTCCGGCGAGAGGAGCCCGCTCTTGACCGCCGACTCCTCCATCCGCCGGACCCTCCCCCGCCATATCCTCTCCACGGCGCGGGAATACTCGCCCCCCTCGTCCACCCGCCCGTGCAGGAACCTGGCGGCGCACTCCACGGCGACGGCGCGGTACGCCTCCCGCATGGCGTCGGAGACGGCGGGCGGGGGACCGCCGCCGCCGGCGCAGGCCGCCGTCGTCCTGTCCACCTCCTCAATGGCCTCGAGGGCGTCGAGGGTCTCCTCGGAGACGGAGGCGGCGTCGACCTCGGACTGGATGGAGCGGAGGAGGACGGATTTCTTGAGGCGGAGGTCGGAGTCGGGGAGGGGGAGGACAGCGAGGGCAAGCTTGACGGCGCCGTCGTCGAGGCGGGGCTGCCGGAGGAGGAACTCGAGGATCCACCGGGAGATGTCGGGGTCGATTTCCTCCATTGAAGAAGAGCAAGAAAGTGAGAGAAAATACGGAACAGTGGTCGTTTTCCTGGGAAAAATATAGAAGGTAAATAATCGGGACCGAATTGGGAGTAAAATAAGACCTAATTCAATGTGAGGGTAAGTTGGTAATTTAAATGGGTAATTTGATTACATGGTCTAATTGCATTTTTAGATGATTAAACCTTAGACCATATGTTTCACATCTCTTATTTTAGTTAAATCTTGTACTAATCAAGGCATATTAGGGCGTCGGACCTTTTGACCCTAAAGGTAGTCGGTAGGGAAAAACCGAACCGAACCGAATCATTAGAAAAATCTTCCGAACCGAACCAAACCGGTTTTCAGTTTTCAGCCTTTTTTTTTTTTTTTTTCTTTCTTTTCTGTTCAACTCAAAATAGATGAAGATCTGCAGATAGATCAACCAATGTCAGAAGCTAATCCTCCATTGCACACGTCAAATAGATGAAGCAAGTTTCATTAGGTAAACTGCTGGAAGTCAACGTACATTTTATGAATGCATATATCAAGGAGAACCAGTAACCTAAGAGCAAGACAAGATCTGCAGATAGATCAACCACTCAATGGTTTAAAATGACTATAGGATGACTGGTATAACAAAAGGATATGTATTTACCACAACAATAAAAGTAGATTTTAATCACCATCGGTATGGATGTGGGTATACTCTGTTCATGTTGTAGAGAGCCTTTAACATCAGTAAGATGCCCTGTAGCAACGCCCAATTCGTGCGGTCTTAGAGCTTTAGGTGCTCAATCAGACATCAAAACGAGAAATGGAATAGCTTTTCCTTGCATACCAAGAAATGTTTAATTTAAAAACCGTAACATGATGAAAAAGATAACTCTAACATAAGGTGCTGCTCTAAAAGAAAGATAATCAAGGGCCACTGTAGGGGATAAGTAGAGGGTATATGCTATTAAATCGGTGACCAAAAGCAGTAGGCAAACAACTTGAAAATTAAGCCAAGGTCAAAGTATCATTCAAATATATAAACAGCAAAAGGAATTTCGACATGCGAGATTTTAACAGCCAATCGATATTGCAGAAATCAACCCCAATTAAGAGAAGGTATTAGCTGCATAAACAATACAACTAAGAACATGTGCTTCCACTTAATATCATAAAAGTGCAAGATCACTGATCTCTACTCTTAATGACACCAAAAAGGGGATCAAGAAACATGGGATTTGCCTTTACCGACGCCCATAACTCGCACAAATGACGCTGACACTACGAAAAAAATAATTAGAATTTCCAATAATCCGATAATTAGGAGCCATAGTATTCAGCCAGACCGCCACCATCTCCAAAAACAGAGTCTTTCTTCCCAAACCCACTTCCTCAAACGCCGAAAACGAAACCCAGATCATCGAAAGAAGAACGACCCAACACGTCAAAGAGGAAATAAACGACAAGTGATTGAGAAAGGAAGCAACTTTCGCATTCTCGGGTAAAGGGCAAAGCGCAGGGAACGCACCTTCGGATCAAAGACAGAGTATCGAATCGAGGGTGTCAAATCTTTCCCGGCTGAAAAATCAAAGATCTCTACTTTCTCGCACCAGCGGCCGCGCCTGTTCATTCATTCAACCCCACCTCCGCACCTTCTCTCTTTCTCCTGGTCTTCTTCCCGTGGTTTTATGGTGGTGTAGGCGCTGCCCATGTGAGGAGGGGCATTGACTTAGTAGAGCGGCGTCGTGAGGACAAAAGGGTCAGTCTCCGAAGCGCCGTTGCTCGACCCAGCACAGCACACAGCTCCACGAGTCGCCGCTGCCGACGAAGAAGGAGAAGAAGAAGAGAAAAGGGCGTGGCGGAACAACCGGTCCCTCAATCGGTCGCCGTCCTCGTTGCCGTTGCCGTCGCCGTCGCCGTCCCTGCCGCCGTCGCAGTCACAGTCGCCGTCGCCGTCGCCGTCACACCTTCAAGACGAGAGGAGACGGGAGAGAATTAGAAATAGGGTTGGCCTTTGCCGGTTTGGTTAATAGTTTTATTTTTCGGTTTATCGGTTCGGTTCGGTTCGGTTCGGTTAACCGATAAAAATCGAACCGAATCGAAAAATTTTGATTTTTAATGAAAATTGAACTGAAAAATGAAAAAACCAAAATTTTCAATTCGATTCGGTTTGATACTGACACCCATAGTGGTCAAATCCTTAACATCATCTAATCTCTTACATGATATAATTTGTTATACATGGTTGGTTAAATGAATTTGGTAGTGTCGAAATAATATATTATGAATAATATTAAAGAATCTCGAGTGGGACATATATTTTGATGCGTCTTACTATTTAGATATATTGATTGTCGTGTCTATATATGACGTAATGTACGTTTAGAGCTTCCTAAGCGTTCATAATTCATGATTTACAATTTTCATGTTTGGGGCAATGCATGTTAGGATAATTCATAATTTTCATCAAATAAGAATAAAATAAAAATGTCATAGCGATTTTCATATAGATTGCATATGAGAATCAATGCGTGTCACGAATTGCCCATTACTCAGTGAGTCGAGCGAGTTAAAGTTAAGGCTTTATAAAAATCAAATTAAGGAAATCAAATTAAGGCTTTATAAAAATCAAATTAAGGAAATCAAATTAAGGCTATATAAAAATCATATCTTGTAGGAGAGGGAGAAGGGAGAGGGCGAACTTGACGAAGCGGTCGTGGAGGAGGGGCTAGCGGAGGAGGAACTCGAGCATCCACCGAGAGATGTGAGAGGATTGAGGAAGAAGAAGAGCAAGTGGGAGCAGGGAAGGAGAGAGAGGAGGAGGAAGAAGGTGAGAGAAAAACAAAATCTTGGTCATTTTCTTGGAAAAATAAGGAAAAAGAATGGGTTCGGCTGAAAAAGAGGGCAAAAACATAGCCTCGAACTCGGGAGACGAAGGAGGAAACCCCACCGCGCCCCCGCGCCCGCCGCCGCCGCCTCCGCCGCCGCCTCCGCTTTCCGTTCAGGCGGATCAGGAAGAATGTCGCCGGAGTTCCGAATCGTCGCCCGCCCTCCGGGGAGCTCCTAGGTCGAGCACCGCGGCCTGATTCCGCCTCCACCGTCCGCCCTTCTTCCCGCGCTCTCCGTTTGGCCCGATTCGCTGCTGCTGCTGTCTGCTCGAGCTCGCTTTGCGCGGGCCGCCTTTTGCTTCCTTGGGGGTCCTTGTGGGGGAGATGTCGCCGGAGCTCGAATCGTCGCCGGCCCTCGGGAGCTCCTAGGTCGAGCACCGCGGCCCGATTCCGCCTCCACCGTCCGCCCTTCTTCCCCGCGCTCTCCGTTTGGCCCGATTCGCGCCGCTCGCTGTCTGCTCGAGCTCGCTTGCGCGGGCTGCCTTTTGCTTCCTTGGGGGTCCTTGTGGGGAGGTTGGAATTCTCAGCTCTTATCCTCATTCCGGTTAGCCCCTGCCTTGGTTGTGTTCGAAGCTGCTCTAGGTCCCGTCGCTTCGCTGCTGCGGCTGTCTTCGCGACCTCTGTTCGTGCGGGCTGCTGGTGCTGGTTGGTGGGGCTTTGTAGTGAGTGGTTCTTCGGCTCTTCAGCCCTCTTCAACCCGGTTCTTCTCTCGACCTGCTGCTGCCTTGGTCGAGTTCGGAGCTTCTCCAGGACCTGGCGTTTCACTGCTGCGGCGATCTTCTCGAGCTCTGTTCGTGCGGACCGCCGGAGCTGCCGTTCGTTGGAGCTGATTTTCAGTGTGCTGGGGCGCCTTCTACTCCTCTACAAACCCTGAAGTCTGCCCCTGGTACGTTAGCTCCTCTAGGACCGATCATGGGCTTTCTGTTTTAGGGTTTTCGTTTGGTTCTGGTGTGAGTTGCTGTCATGGCTTTGGTCATGGACGAAGCAGCTCCTTCGGTTGCTGAGCCGAGTGCTCGTGCCCATTCCCCTTCGGTGGTACTTCGAGAACCCCAAGGAGGAACCCAGGTCTTGAATGGGGCACGTACTTCTTCTCGCTCACCAGGTCCGACACAGGCAAGTCGCTCGCGCTCTGCTCGTGCCCGAGCGGCCGAAGGGGAGTCGAGGTAGATCTCGACCGAACCGCCCACCTCCAAGGGAGATGCGAACCTCAATCGCTCTTGGGCTGCGGTTGCTAGCGTTGATTGGAAAGGTTATGATCTAGAATTTACGCCTGCTGGGTTGTTGGATGATAAACCAATGGTGCAAATGACAGACTCTGATCTGCAAGCTGCTGACCCTAAGATGTTTGAATGTCTGATTGGTTATTTTCTGGGTAGAAAAATTCCTTTTAAAGTGACTGAGGAAGCTCTAATGAAGGCTTGGAGTCCCAATCTCAGGAGTAATGGCGATGGTCGGGGATTCTTTGTTACGCACATTCCCGACCAAGAGTTCGGGAATAAGCTCATTGATGGAGGCCCAATCACGATAGCTAAGGTTCCTTTTATCCCGCAACAATGGAGGCCAGTCTAGAGCTTAAACGTGATATTCATTTATACATTCTGTTTGGGTTAAGCTGCGAAATCTACCCTTTTCCTTTTGGTGCTCGGGGCATTGGAAAGGTAGCAAGCGCCATCGGTAAGCCTTTGTTTGTAGACCATCGTACAGAGAGAATGGACATGCTAGCCTTCGCACGTGTGTGTGTTGAAATCTCGGCAGACCAAGTTGCTTGTGATTCTATAGTGCTGGTCCACAATGAAAATTCTTGTATTGTGACAGTGGAATATGAATGGCGCCCTCGGGTGTGTTCCAAATGCAGAGTGTTTGGCCATAATTGCCTCTCCTCAGCCCCCCGTGCTGTGAACTCTCGCAATAGTTCCAAGAAACCGGTGGCCAAGACTCCAGAATCATTCATCCTGGCGATCAATCTCCTCGGGTGAGGCGAACTTCCCCGTTTCCCTGGTTCCCTGATGAAGGCGCTCTTGCACCGACGTTGCAGCAATTATCCGGTAAGCTCAAAGGGACTATCGATGCAGGAAGAGCAGGTGAATCTCTTCAACCTCGGGAGAAAGACCTTGGTACCGAAGTGCCTTCCTCGAATGCCCCTCATCTTCCTAGTAGTGTTACAATTCGAGAAGCGATTCTAGTCTTCCCTCTAAAAAGTCTGTTTGCTCATTTGGAAGAGGAATGGCATGAAGTGGTTGCCAAGAAAAAAAAGAATGCCAAGAAAGCAGCCGCCTCTTTCAATCCTGCAGGTGCTGCCGATGGAGGACAGCAATTAAAGCTGAAATCTGGTCTGGCCAAACTGCCTAAGCCTCCTGTCGTGCCCCCACTACGGTTATCTAAAGGATTGATGTCGGCCGCTTCAAACTCTGCAAAGACTCCTCAATCTTCTCATGATTCTGATGATATAGCAAATTCGAGTATCCGAGCTATCTCTGAAGATGATGATCTGCTATCCTCAAGCTCTTCGCCGAGAGGGAAGGCAATTCGTGCGGCTGTTCCGGTCTGGACCAATTGGAGTCTCTCAAGCCGATCCCCCTGCGTCTTCTAAGGCTAAACCCTCAGGACGTAAGATATCTTCTAAGAGGTAACTTTGCCTTTTTACTATGTTTTTGGATTACGGAATGTTAGAGGTATCCTTAACCCGGTTAGACGGGCTGAAGTAAGGAAGTTGGTTTCCTCGAATAAGCTTTGCCTTCTTGGCATTTTTGAGACCAAGGTACCTCAGGACCTTTTTGATTCTGTTTCCTCCTCGATTTTACGAGGCTGGATTTGGACGGCCAATTATGATTATGCTCCTCGTGGTAGAATTTGGGTCGGATGGGACCCTTCTCTTGTTCATTTTGAGCCTATATCTTCGAACAAGCAAGCCATCCATGGCCTCCTTTCTTTTAAGTCTTCTTCTTTGTCTTGTTGTGTTTCGCGGTATATGGCGATCACACCTTTATCACCCGAAGACCACTATGGGATGACCTTATCCATTATAATGAAGTATTCCAGGACTCTCCTTGGATTGTTCTTAGGGGATTTCAATGCAATCAAAGGGCCGTCTGATAGAGTGGGGGGTTCGACCTCCTGGATCCCTTATTTTGATGAGTTTCGCCTTTGTTTGGATCAAACGGAGCTGGTGGATCTTCGGTACATTGGTTTTCGGTTTACCTGGTCAACCTCGTCTGGCAGTGCGAGGAAGATGCGAAAAATAGATCGAGTTCTTATCAACTCGCTTTGGAATCACCGGTTTTCCTTTTCTGAGGCGGCCTTTATCAATCCCGGAATATCTGACCATACTCCCATGATTGTAAGAGTCTTGGAACCGGTTGCTAAGATCAAGCCCTTTAAGTATTTCCACTTCGGGCCGAGCACCCGATTATTTGTCCTGCATCAATCAAGCTTGGAGTTGCTCCATTGAGGGAAGACCTATGTTTTGTCCGGTATCTAAACCGAAAAAGGTAAAAGCTCGCCTTAAAGCGCTCAACAAGGACTCGTTCTCGGATATTTCCGTAAGAACGGCCGAAGCTAGGAAGCTCTCCGCACTACTCAAGTTGCTCTTCATGATGATCCTTCTAATGTGTCTCTTTGTGACCTAGAAAGAAGTCGGCGACGTGCCTTCATTGAATTGAGGAACCATGAGGAATCTTTCTATCGCCAAAAGTCCCGACTTAATTGGCTTAAAGAGGGGGATCGTAATACCAGATTCTTTCACAACTCGGTTAAGAATCGTCGGACCGAAAACCATATTCTCTCGGTAAGGGATCCTTCGGGTGTCATGGTAAATGATCCTTCCTTAGTTCCACAGATTTTTGTGAACTTCTTCTCTGAGCTTCTAAAGGCTCGTACTGCGTATCCTTTGCCTTCCGTTCCTTTTTTGAAGGAGTTTATTAGTCATCCTCTCTCGGATGGACAGTGTACTTCCATCTCATCTCCGATCTCGGAATTGGAAATCAAGGAGACTTTATTCTCCTCGCTAGAGGCAAAGCCCCGAGCCCCGATGGGTTCCGGTTGAATTTTATAAGACTAATTGGGATCTTTGTTGGCCCTTTGGTGCTAGAAGCGGTTCAAGATTTCTTCGGCTCGGGTTGCCTTCTCAAAGAGGTAAACACTACTATTCTAGCTTTGATTCCCAAAGTTCGAACGCTTGTCTTTGTTACGGATTTTAGACCCATTGCATGCTTTGTAACACCATCTATAAGGTGATTACAAAGCTTTTGGCTAATCGTATAGCACCTGTCTTGAATACGTTAATTGGCCCCTACCAAAATGCGTTTATCAAGGGTAGAAGAATTAGAGACAATATTCTTCTGGCTCAAGAACTCTTTTCAGGTTTTCATCTTGATCCTTACTTACCAAAGTGTGCAGTTAAGGTTGATTTTCAAAAGGCCTACGACACGGTTGATTGGGATTTTCTAGAACCGACACTCCGTGCCTTTAAATTCCGGAATGGACTATCCATTTGATTATGGTATGTGTAAGGACTCCTAAGTTCTCGGTTTCCATCAATGGTGAGCTTCATGGGTTTTTCTCTAGTGGCCGTGGACTGCGTCAGGGAGATCCTTTGTCGCCTTACTTGTTTACTCTTCTCATGGAGGTGTTCTCTGGGATTTTAGCCTCTCGTACATCGGTCAAAGACTTTCATTACTTCTGGAGATGCAAAAAAGTCAAATTATCCCATCTCTTCTTTGCCGATGATGTGTTCTTGTTTTGCCAAGCTGATTGGGGTTCCGCTACTATCCTCAAGAAAAGCTTGGACTTATTTTCGAATTGGAGTGGACTCTTTCCGAATAAAAACAAGAGTGAGGTATTTCTCTCAGGAGGCCTATCTTCCCTGAGAGAAAATATTACGCTGGCGTTTGGATTTCAGGAAGGTCGGTTACCTGTTCGTTACTTAGGGGTGCCGATCATCACCTCAAGACTCGGGAAGGCTGATTGTGTCTCCTTGATTGACCGTATCACTTCTCGAATTCAATCTTGGACGCACCGGTTTCTTTCTTTTGCTGGCAGACTTCAATTAATAAGATCAGTCCTGCATTCTATACAAGCTTTTTGGGCTAGTGTTTTCTCCTTGCCTGTCTCTGTTATTGATAGGATCGAACAGCTTCTAAGACAGTTCTTGTGGAAAGGCACCGATTTGGGACGTGGTGGTGCCAAAGTTTCTTGGGATGACGTTTGTCGCCCTAAAGAAGAGGGCGATGCAGGCTTACGGGCGAGAGATTGCAATACCGCCTCGCTCCTTAAATATATATGGTTCCTCTTTGTGGATGGAGAATCCCTATGGTGCCGTTGGATCCATTCTTACTTTTTAAAGAAGGATAATTTTTGGAACTCTTCCACACCAACCAGTGTTCGTGGGCGTGGAAGAAGATCCTCCGATTCTGAAGACATTTTAGACATTCCTTTTTCGGAAGATTGGCCATGGGTACTCTGTCTCCTTATGGCATGATAATTGGCTTGATTGCGGACCTCTTTCTCTTGTCATTCCGTCGGATCTGTTTGACAGCTGTCTCCCTCTCTATTCGGCAGTTGCGGACCTATACTCTTCCGCGGGTAACACTATGAGAACTATCCTGTCCACTTTGGGAATTGCTATTCCGTTGCCTAATGGAGACCGTGACCGTTTCTTGTGGCGAGAAGATCCGACCGGTAAGTTCTCGTTGCCTCGCTTGGAATTTCATTAGGACCAAGAAAGACCCAGTAGAGTGGGCTTCTCTTATTTGGGATAATAGTTTGGCATCCAGATTTCAGTTTCATTTGTGGCTTCTCGCAAAAAGGAGATTGCCAACACAATCTTTCCTTCTTTCCTATGGAAGGATCGAATTCTCCGTTTGTTCCTTTTGTGGTTCGGTCCCGGATTCTCTGGATCATCTGTTCTTTCAGTGTGAAACAACGGCTACTTTGGCATTCTTTTGGGCTACAAGATGTAATTTGCCTTGGAAAACAGATCGTGGAATGACAACCTTTCATGGGCTATCAAATTCCTTCCGGCAAAGACTTCTTTCATAGCATTGCTCGGTTCGGATTTGGTGCCTTATGCCATTTCATTTGGAAAAAAAGGAATGCTATCATATTTCGTGGAGATTGCTTGGCCATTCCAGCCTTGAAGAACCACTTGATCAAGGTGGTTAGAGATAAAGCCTTACTTTTCTCTAACATTCCGCCTACTCAAGAAACAAGCGACTTCGAGAGAAGTTGGGGTTCGACCCTTCTATCTTCGAGATCTCGCTCCTTGCGAGGTCCCTTTCGCCCGTGTGCCTACTCCCTTTTCGGTTTAGTGGGTAGGCTTTGGGTTTGTCCAGCCGTGTGGTTGTTTTGCTTCTTCTTTCTTGTTTTCTTGTTGCTTCGCCTCGTTCTCTCGCCTTACGTGTTCTCCTCGGTCTTTTTTCGGTGCCCTCTCACTATTCTGCGCCTTGCAGCCATAGTGGGAGTTTTGGTTCCGTTCTTTTTGTACCTTTGTCCGCAGCTTATATAAATTCTTACCTTTAACCAAAAAAAAAAAGAATGGGTTCGGCTCCACTGAAGAGAGGTCATTCCAAGCTCGTACACAAACCGATCCATGCAAACGATCCTGCGAACTGTGAGTATTAGGGGTGAGAATGATCCAGATGGACGGTTCTTGCTTTGGATCTTGGAACTACCCCTAAGGACCAGTTTCGAAAAATTAGAACCGAGATCCATTCGTTGGTTCCATAGATTCACCTAGAAATCGAATTGCTGATCCGATTTAGTTCTCAGATGGATCCATAGAACCGATCCTCAATCCCTACAAAGTTTGTTTGGTCTTATATTCGAGTTAAATTACAAGTCATTGAATTTGATTAAGGATTAAAAACTACATGGCAAAACGTATAGATAATATTTGTTAGCTGAAAACTTAATTTTTCGAAGGCCATGGTGTGATCCTTTTAAGGTTTCTTGCCACTGGAAACATGTGAAAAATTAGAATCCATATTAAAAGTCTTAGCCTCCATAGAAGTGAAAATATTGATCATTTGATTCATTTTTTTTGCCAACTTCAACCTAATTTAATCATGGGAATCACTAAGAAGAGATCTAATTATATTCTTAAAAGGAGCCATTGACTCTTATGGACATCTCCAATCGATTCTCTCATTCTTCTACGTTCATTTATTTTGTTTTAGTTGATAAAGCAAGTAAATAAATTATTAAAAAAAAAGTAGGGGTTAATTGTATTACATACCGAAAAGACAAAATTAGTCATAACTATATATATTTGGTCAAAAAACTATAAAATAATTAAGTAATTGAAATGAAATTTCTTTTTTTTTCTAATATATATATATATATATATATATGCATATATATAGTTTGAGTTGGTGGGTGGGTGGGTGGTTATGCACCTAGAATCGGGAATTGGATCAGTACTCACCAGTTCCACTAAATTGGAATAGGGAACCGGACCAGCTCCCATGGGAACCATCGATTCTAATTTGGTCTAATTCGATCATGTTTTAGGAGATTTGAGCAGTTCCTGATTATTTTGCACACCCCTAATGAGGGTGTCTTAGCTTTGACTCTCGGCTATTGTGCTTTTGACTACTCATAACTAAGAATAGTACCCACGGCATACACCTTTGAAATGGGCTAACATATGGAACCCGGACTGTAACCCTTGCTAAGTGAATTTGTGGCCCTTTTTTCTTATCAAGAGAAGTGCTGGTTGAGGATACATTGATTTACGTAAGATGGCCAATGTCCATATTAGCGATTTCTAACCTAAATTGACTGAACGGACTAAATTGATACTAATGTGAAAAAGTTCATAACTAAATTGGCCCAATTTAGAAAATACTTTAGAAAAATGCCTTGATTAGGTTGTTAAAATTTAGTAGTTGGAGTTAGTTTAGTTTCATTTAGTTAATATACTTATAGTTTACATATTCTAGTTGATACATTTTACAAGTTTAGTGTTAATAGATTAATCTTTTAGGTAAGAATTTGAACTTGATTTGAATGTAGCTTGTGGGGGATCATGCCTTAAGGCTTATAACATGATCATGTATATTTTTGTGCGATGTGTATCGGATTTTCATTTTCGCGCTTACACTTTGAGCTTTTAAATACTTGGGTGTTTAATTCTTGTCATTTTGATAGATTGTTTGTTAATTTCTTCTTTTAGAATGGCTAGGTCCAGTTTAGAATCACAATAAACTCCTCAAGAACATTTGCGTGATCACTTAGTGATTTTGATACATTTAGGATCATAATTGATAATCAAGATTGCATAATCATTTAGATAACAACCTTCTAAGTTAGTGGTATCGAGAGGGCACTAATAGACATTAACGTAATCAAATCTCCAAACTAGGATCTCTGCTTGCGTAGGAAACGGTGCGCATGATTTCTAGCCGACCTGAAATATTAAGTTTTTAAGAATTAATAAATAAAAGCGCGAGGTATGGGCCTTTTGAGCAATATCTTTAAACTTATCCCCTTTCCCCAACGGAGAAAGGAAGGTCGTGGCAGATGGTTAAACACGTTTCGACAACACACGAACATGCACCCATGCACACACGCTCATGGCTCAACTAGAAAGAGAAATCTCGTTTTCTAAATATCCATGTGTCAATAATATAATATGTCCCTTATTAACACATCATAGTTTTGATATGTACTCGATTAAGTTAAAAGAAAAAAAATTATTGGCATATACTTTAGGTAACCTACGACATCACAATTCCTTCGCTCATTTTTGTTGTTACTGTATTTTAACTTGGGTAATATGGGAAATGACTTTCCCATGAATTGGCAATACATTTCTCACAAATAATATCCAACTTTGCAATAGGATGATTGTTTATTAGATGTCTCGCGATAGTGGTAGTCTTCGCGAGAATGTCATATAAGGTAACAAATATGATTTTTTTTATATAAAAAAATAAAGAAAGAAAAACATAAGGTATAGACATCTCAATAAATTCAAGAGTTTTAGTTGTTGGTTGGGGAAAAGGAATTAGATATCCTAGGATACAACCACCTCGTGGGATATATACTCACATCAATCAAAATTGTCATTTGGTGATTAATTTGGACGAACAAAGTTAAGTAGTGAGACGATAATGTGAGAAAGTCTTTTTTTTTTTTTTTTTTCTTATTTTCATTAGGTTTAAGTACTATCAAGAATGTTCTTGCTTCTATTTTCCAAACACCGATACATTGTTAAAATGTTTATCACCTTAATAATTAATGAAAATTTGGTTAAAAACAAACCTTGATTAAAATTGGTCAAGAGACCACGTCATTCTTTTATTCTCTCGAGTGTTTTTTTCTCTTCTTTTTAAATAAAGTAACTTTAGGTTTGGCAATAATAGGATTAAAAAGTGTGAAATTCGAAAATAGATTAAGAATCGTGTGAAAATTCTCCAGAGAGCACATTACTTTATTACTAAATTATGGTGATCTCTTCACCATTCAATTTTATTTTATTTTTTGGAGTAGTACTAGTATTTTTAGGTGAGGTGAAAAGCAGGTGAATCCCACACACCATTCCTATTAATTATGAGCATGGACGTCCATGAAGCTCTATTTATTAAAAAAACTCTTGCTCCGTTTATTTCATAAAAGATATTTTATTTAAAAGATATTTTTTTAATGAATGAAAAATATGTTTATTACTCATGAAGATATTTAGATATAAGTTGTTATTGATAATGAACATTCATCACTAACTTTTATGTTTAGAAAAAGTTATGTAAATTGTTTAGGAACTAAACTATTTTTGTTTTTTCTAGACGGTGAGTTCGGAACATTTTCAAATTTCTAGACTGTTTAGAACTTTATGTTTAAAAAAGTCATGTAAACTGTTGAGGAACTAAACGAACAAAAACAGTTTTAGTTCCTAAACAATTTACATAACTTTTTTTAAACATCATAAATTCTCTGCCCTCTTCACAGAACTCACCTACCAAAATTTGCAGGGAGAAGGAAAAAAAGAAAAAAAAGAGTAACTCAAAATGACAGACCTCCACGACCGGCACAAGCAGATCATACACCAATGTGTCTTATATGCCATATTTGCTATGTTTGGCCTCGCCATGGTGATCTTTGTGCTAATACCTACCTCTATGCCCTCGGAGGTCGAGCTCAGCCCTGTCTCTTCCCTCTCGTCCCTCAACATCTCCACCTCCTACGTCACCGGCCAATGGAACATCGCTCTCTCCGTCAAGAACCCCAGCAAGCTCATTGCTGTCCAGTACACTCGCATGAAACTCCTCTTGAATTTCAATCACCACCTCCCCCTCTCTCGTCCCTCCCTCATTCCTGCCTTCATCCAGGGCCCCGACAACGTGACCACTGTCTGAGCCGAGGCGCTGTCAAAGATCCCGATCGTCAATGACTTGTACGTGAGGGACCTGGTGGGCTCCTTGAAGGGTGAGGAGGTGACCATCCAAGCGGTCGTGGAAGCCAAGCGGAGGCTGCACTTGGGTCTGTGCTGGGTGCCCGTGTTCAACCTGCATGCTTCATGCACAGACGTGCACGCTTCATGCACAGACGTGAACTTCACCGCTCCAACTGACGGCAAGGGCAGCAGAGATTGGTTGAGCCTCGGAGGCACCCTGAGTTGCTCGGTCTTCAACTTCTTTCCATTCTAGTAAGTATAAGTTCCTGCTTAGTTTTGCTTTTCGTTGCATAGAAAAACATAGGCAACGTAGCCCAACACCAATGCCCATGCCTGAGGCATAGGCTCAGCTCGACAGCACCTAAAGCTCTGCCATCAGAAATGAGCTCTGTCGAGGAGGTTGAGCTTCAGTAGCGGCAACATGTCCATCGAGTTTGGCTCTGTCCACCTTCAAGGTCAAGAGACTCGCCGTGATTCATGAGATGGCAAAGCAGAGAAGATTGTTGGTGTTGATTTCCATTTTTCAGAGATAGGATGTTGTTTTTCTTATTTTCCAATACGGACTTTCCGGTTCGAAGAAGAGATATCTTCCATGATCGACGAATTTTTCAATCCCAAATATCGGAAATCGATGAAGAAAATATTCCTGAATATCATTTTTTCACACTGACAGTAATCATGTCGTCTACTTTATTCTCTTGATATAAACAAGGTTTGATTTTGTTCTGATGTTCTCTTTCTTTCTTTTTTTTTTTTTTTCTTTTTTTTTTCTTTTTCAGATTCTAGAGACTCTGGTGGCTTCTCCAAATCTGGGCATCGGTTGGAGTTGTCTTTCATAGTCTTTTTAACTTAAAATTTCGGATCCAATCTTGAAGCTCGTACACAATGAGAGTCAGTAGTGAAGCGACTTCATTTGATGACAATTGGCCATTACTTTCTCCTCCGTTATCTGTTTTTTACTTTAGTGAATTTTTATTGGTGTAATCTTGCTGGAGCTAGGATTTTCCTACACAGGCCATTCCCTACATCCATTGGTCTCGTAATAACAAACAGTTTTTCAGGTTCTTTCTTCCTTTGGGATTCCCGTTCCTTAATTGATTAAAGGTTCTCTAGTCATGTGCTGGTCTTTGCCTACTGTTATTTCCAACAAGATATCTTTCTCAAATTCTCCAAGCATTTTGCCGATGATGTATCATTATATGCATTCTGACCATTTGTCTACACACATGCTTAACTACACCTACTTAAATGGAAAGTCTAAGCCAAGCCTTGCTCGGATTGATCTCTCACTCGCTTGCTCATCCGGATCGTAGAGAGAGTAAGTTTCTAGAGAGAAGCTCTAGAAGAGAAATGAGCTTTTTATTACTGAAATGGTTGGATGGTTACAAATGAGGGAAGGGTACCTTTTTTTATACTTGATGCCCTCGGATTACAACCATTGATTGAGAATTCATCCGGCGGACGAGATCGTATTGCCCAACCTACCAATTACTGACACTAATGGCAAGAGAGTTCTAGACTTTGGCTCAATTTCCGTATCGCCCGCCCTTGAAACGTTCCAGAAGAGCTCTTGTTGGGAATCCTAGCGATCGCAGGAGGTCCTCTTCAAGAAGGCACAGCCCTTTAGCTACAAAAACCTCTTGGCTGTGACACTAGCTTATCAGAAATGAACTGAAATTACGAATTAGAATAATACTGTTAGCTGTTAAAAGAACATGTAGGAAGCTTTCCCTCTGATTGTGAAGGAGCGACCATTGGTTTTGCTCTCTGTAAGAACAGCTAATTTGGACTGAAGACACATTTCTAACCTTGCCATCACAACTCATCATTCATCAATTCCACTTCCAGGGTTTCACCATCGAGATGAATAGCCACAAAATTGTGACAGTGTCGTTCTTAATCTTAAAAAAACAAGAGTACTACAGTCTGAAGGACTCTTACAATATGTTTGGCTGCCATGGAACCGGAAAAGAATATTGGATGCATAGCAAAATTAGACATGCTCACTCGTTTTTCTTCATTTTTTGGGAATTGCCGGCGAGATTAAAGTCATATGGAATCAAATTGGACAATAACATCGCACAATCGCAAATAATTGAAAAAAGACGCAGAAAACACAAGAAAGATAAGAAAACTTGATTAAATCGGATAGTTTTGCATGTCTAGCATGGAGAGAAACCTTCTTTGACATGTAAGCCAGGCGCCTCACGCGTATTTCTATTTGTCACTTTTGGTTGGTGTGGCCACTCGTACGTATTCCTATCTTATTATTTTTGGCTCGCAACTCGCACGTGTTCAGGTCCCCTTCGCATCACGAGCTTGAGTGTCTATAATTGCAACTCGTCCCCTGATATTCAACTAATTGATCGCATTGCGTCCATTGGCGTCAACTCCAACCAAATTTTGCTTGGAATTCCGGTTACTTAGACTTGTTGAAATGGGTCTCAAACCCATTTATTAACCCAAAGTTATTGAAAAGGGTCATAAATAGGTCACCTCAAATTTAAGGTGTCTAGTCATAATAGGTTAGAAATTAAAAAGCTCAAAATTAATGAGTCTAAATGACAAAAGTGAGCGGTTTTAGGTTCCAAATATCAATTGAAATATATTCAATAATTTTTGGAATCTAAAACTTACTCTACATACCCAACAATCAAGAACCTTGTTATAGATTCTCGAGTTTACCCAAATTTCATTTGTATTCTAAGGCTCCATTTGTTTTGCGGAAAATAATTTTCAGGAAAATGTTTTCCAGATTTTCTAGTGTTCGTTATACGGAAAATGAATTCCTTGGGAAAAATGTTTTTTTCATGAAAGGAAAAAAGTCTTCTAAATTAAGAGAAAATGCTTTATATTTTTGAAAAGTGGAAAATATTTTCTTCACTTGATCTCTCTTATCTCACACCTCTACAAACCCTCACTTCCTCCTCCCCTTTCTTTTTCTTCTTTTCTTTTTTTTTTTGTTCGAATTATTTTTTAATTATTTTTTCTTTTTAATTCGAATTATTTTTAATTTCTTTTTATTTTATTTTTCTTTGTTTCCCATCTTCTTCTTTCTTGGCTAGTCGTCGGGTGTTGCCAGGCGAACCTCGAGCTTGTCGATCTCAAGCTCACGTTTTGCACTCTTGCTTATCATTTTCTTTATTTATTCTACCCTGCAATTGTACATTACACAAGTAAAGGGCTCTACATGCTTTACTTCTTTTTTATTTTGTTTATTAGAACACAAAAAACACAAGGGGAGAACATGCCACTCAAGTAGAAGATTCTCATGAGGGCTGTACATGCTTTACTTCTTTTCTCTTTTACTTCTTTTTAAAATCCATACGAACATGTTTTAGAGTACAAAGATATGAAGTAAGTTTGCATGGATTTAAAGGCAAGTTCATATTTGATGAATTTATAGATCAGTAAGTGATGCATGCCTAAGTGGTGGAGTCTTAGAAAATATTTTCCTTACCGAACACCGGAAAATATTAGGAAAATATTTTCCAAAACATTTTCAGGTTTTAACCGAACACCAGAAAATATTGTCATTTTCCTGGAAAATATTATCATTTTCTTGGAAAATGACTTCTAGGAAAATATTTTTTTGGAAATTGTCCATTTTCCGCGAAACGAACGGACCCTAAATTGAACAATTGTAGTGAATCATTACCTCTAGTAACCACCATTTGCTAATTCATTGATCACAACTTATATTTATACACACATGGATTATAAACCATTAACAAAAACAAAGTCTCAGTGATGGACGTTACCGAAAATGAAAGTTGAGATTAGTGGTTTCATATTACATACTCATTAGTGCATGCCATAGAATACTGCAAGATCGTGTGAAGATATAGAATAAGAAAAATACAAAGACTAGTTCCAAGTTCTATGTTTCAAGTTTCCAATTTCACCTGAAACCTAAAACCCACCTTTCGGAATAGTTTCCCCAATTTTTTAAATTTGAAACCTATCATGCATATCTTAAAACTTGAAATTGGACCAGTAGGTTCCCGGTTTTACCTTGGAATCATGCTCACCCTTACTATATAGGTAACGTTATGAACCCTTTTCCAACCCACGAAATCGGGCCACTAACTCACTCTTAATGGACACCCGACGTTGTTCTCCGCTATCAAACTCTCTGCTCTCTCTCCCTATGACGTCGCTTGACAGCTTCTATTGGATGAAGGGCGAGCTCAGCTTCACAGGGGTTGCAATGGAGTGGAGGGTCTTGAGGGAGACGAGGGTGAAGTAGACGAGGGTCGGGAGGGCGAGGGTGAATAGAGACGATGACGACGATTACGGCTGCTTCTGTGCCGCCGACATTGCCAATCGAAGCGATTGGAGATTTGAATTTCCAGCTAGAACCGCGAGGAGGATTGTGCAGCAGGATGTGTGTGAGATTGGGGAAGGTTTGTTAATTAAGGGGACGATGGATTTGGGGTCGTGATTGTGATTCTCCGGCAAAAGTTCTCTTTATCGTTCCCCCTCTAGGGTGAACCTACGAAAATGGAAAGTAATGAAGTGCGCCCATGAAAGTTGGGGGAATTTTCAAAGTGGCCCTGCAGTCGGACGGCATTTTCAAAGTTCCCATATAAATAAATTTGTTCTCAATTTGCCCTTTCAAAGGAACTGAAATCTTTCGAACTGCCCAAAAATGGATCTGGCACTTCAAAATGTACACGTGAATTTCGCGCGCTCTGCACACATGACATTTTGCACTTGAATAACTTGAAACCAGTTTAATAAGTTATGAATGGCCTAGAAGCCATCTATATTTAATCCAAAATCAAAGTTGGAACATACTTCATAATCTATGGATTACCTAGGCCAGACTTTTGCCACCACTTTCACGCAACCTTTATAACCAAAACCCCAACTTGCCTCACTAACTTGACGAGCCGGTCCATGAAGCTACTCATTATTCAAATGCAACAATTTAATAAGCAAAATTGATTAAAATGGATCTTGAGTTGGGTTAGGTATGGATCACTAATTTTGCATTGCATATAAACAAGTTAAATGGGCTAATAATTTGGGTTTGACCATTTTTGATCCAACTCGACTCACCTATTTTGCTAGGTCTATATCTTGGTGAAGTCAGTTTAATTGCTAGTTCATGGCGCATATACATACTTCAACATGTGGTTTTTGTTTTTCAATTTCTATTGCCTCACAAAAGAAGTCCACAAGCCATTCAAATTTTCGAAGATTCTTCTTCGTGGATTACATTATGTGATTTATGCAATGTATCCAATTGAAATCGTTTGTCTTACTTAAAGGCTTAAGGCAATGCACCATGGCTACGTTTGATCATTTGGATTTCTAACTGGAATAGGACTGAATAAGATAGTAAATGAATTTCAGGAATTTTGTTATATCATATCCACTGTTTGGTGATTGTAGTGATACAAGTGATATATATTCATATCATATAATATATATTGTTTGAAATAAACAACATATCATTATAAATGAACAAAATATTTTACAAACAGTATGGTAAAATCTCTCGTGCCACTTTTGCCCACTTTATTTTTATTTGATTTTTTAATTTATTTTCCTCTCTTTTTTTAATCAATTTCTTTTTTATTTCTCTCTTCCCCTTCCATCATTCTCTAATAAAATTTTATGGAATAGTAAATAATATTGATATACCTTAAATACTAAAATGCCTAAAATATGTAATAAATATAAATATATATTTATATTTAAATATTGAAATTATATTAGAAAATAAAATTGAATTAGAATATATAAATAAACATAAGATAAATTAAAATAACTAAATTGGTATTTTTGTTATTTTGAATTTCTTATATTATAATTAAAATATTATTTATATTGAAATATATTTTTAATTTTATTAATTTAAGAAGTTCGTTATTCCAAAAAAATAACTTTACTATTATAGATGTTAAAATTCCTATCCTGCTTTCTCCCACATTTATCTCACCTCCTCCGTAAGATGATTTTATCTAGTCTATATCCCTCTTATATCCGACTTTATCCTGTTTTAAGCAGACACCAAATGTAGGATAGGATAAAATTTTATTCTATCTTGAATTTTATACTGACTACCAAACGCAGCCCGTGAGTTTTGATGTTAGAAAACACTTAAACAGTTGAGTGATTGTAACTTTATAACAACTTTATTGATTATTAGATTTTTTGTAGTTAATATTCGGATCGAATCACCTAAATCTCTCATATATATTTTTTTCATTGTTACTAGTTGATTGCTTGAGTAATTTCTTCTTCTCACGTCAGATTTGAAACATAATATCCATTAGCTCCTGCGTTTTTTTCTTATATACTTAAATGAACTCATTTCATTGGAGTTTCTTGCTTTTGATTAGATTTTTTTTTTTTTGTTACACGGTGCGTGTGGAAGGCGGAAATCTCTCTCTCGAAGACTTTGCAAACATGAAGTCGAGCTTTGCTGCTCTCTAAAAACTATGTGTGCTCTCTTCAACGTCACTCTATTTCTATGGACATGGCGTCGTCATTTACTGGTCTTCCCTCCATGTTAAATACTAAATAGCATGTCCTAGCAATAGCACCTTCCATGTGACGCGACTATCATCTACTAGTCCCAACTTTTTTGCAACCCTCAGAGATTATCTCGAGTTGGGTTGCATTTCCTTCCTTGCAATATTCCCAATTCTCCTGCAAATTTCTCTCTCGATTTTGTTTTCTTGTTTTACCAAGAAAGGAAGTCTATTTCGTGGAAAATTCTTCCCTCATTGATGAAAGATGAACTGGAAAGAGAGGAAACGAGAGAAAGATCTATGCACCCGCTGTTGCCATTCTTTTGATTGTGAGGAAAAGTTCCAAACTTTCTGCTTGATTCATGAGAATGATTAGTTGGGTATGTTGATTTTTCAAGGCATTCTTTTTCCCGTTTCATCCTTTTTGCTGCTCCCTTTACTTGATCCATGGAATTGGTTGAACTCGCGACTTTTGTGTCCTCTTTGTTTCCGGAGATCACAGGGACATATGTGAAATGGAGCAAAAATACAATTCGCGGTCAATGGTCGATGGATTTTGAGCGGTCTGGTTGTTAGACATTCGATCTTGGAATGCATTGTGCTACACTTCCGAAACATGTGGCTGCAGTTGTTAGGTACCAAAAAAAAAAAAAAATGCCCTCAGAAGGTTTTTTTTTTTTTTTTTTTTGGACGAGAACGGAGAAATAGTATTAACTGGCAAGAGGATTACAACAATTTAAAGCATCAATACATAAAAGAGAAAAAAAGGAAGGGAGGGGGAGTTTCAGGCCAATTGGGAGGGAGGATATGAAGCCCATGGGCTCGGGCGGCCCAATCAGCGATCGTATTCTCTTCCCTTCGACAGTGGCTCACCTCTAGGGTTTGGAAAAGACGAAGCAAAGCTGCCACTTCCACGAACAGAGCACGAGAGTCCCAAGGAAAGCGATTATGATCTTGAACCGAGTCAACCAGCTAAAGGCAATCCGATTCGAGGATAAGGTGAGTTGTAGATCATCCCGTTTGTAGCAGATACCAGAGCGCAGATGTGAAAGCTTGGATTTCCGTTTGTAGGGCAGAGGCGGCGTTGATGGTAAGGGAGAAGCCATCGATCAACCTTCCTGTAGAGTCTCGACAAACACCCGCCACGGAGCCTTGAGAAGAACCCGGGTGAAAGGAGCTATCGATATTAACTTTCAGTACACCCAGATCAGGAGGACGCCATCCAAAGGATACAGAGGGCAGATGAGAAGGGTACCTCCGGGTCGAAGAAAAGGGTGGATAAGCAGATCCGGCAACGGCAATGAGATCTGGCAAAGGCTAAGTCTGATTTGAGCTCCGATTAGGAGTGGACTGATCAGGCTGCTTGTGTTGATGCAAGGGCTTGGAGTTGCAGGTTTTGTAAGAGCGATCGTAGGCGATGGCATTGAAGACCACTAGATCAGGATTGGGGATTTGTTGACGAAAGATGTAATCATTCCTAGCCTTCCAAATATGCCACAAAACAGCTGCTACAATAGCCAAATCAGGTAATAAATCCTTCTTATACATGAGTTGTTGAAGCCAGGCATCAAATCTGTTGGTTTGAAACTGTCGCATGTTTATGTGAAACTGTGAATGAGACCACACCGCTTTGGTCCACGGACAGTGAAAGAAAAGATGTTCTGTTGATTCAAGGATAGAATGACTACCGCAATTTTGACATAGGCTGCAAGTTGGATCTGATAAAATATGCCGGTTATGCAGATTTTCACCTGTTGCAATAGCATTATGGCACAGAGACCATAGGAAGATTCGTAATTTAGAGCTCGTCGGCACCTGCCAGATAGTATTCCAAAAACCCCTGGGTAGCGTAAAAGAAGAAGATGCCTAGTTATGATCTAAGTTTGATTCGCCTGATCGTAGACAATTATAACCCATTTTGACAGTATAAATGCCATTTTGTCTCCCTGTCCAGATTAAAGAATCAATTGTAAACTGAGGGCGTACCTGTATTTGGAGAATCTCAGTTATAATTTGATCATTGAAGCTGTTTTTGAGCAAAGAGATATTCAAGATTGTTGTTCAGGGTTAATGAAATCAACAACCATAATAGGTTCATTGTGCGGTGCAAGTCCCCCAATAATACCCATAGATAGCCATTTGTCCTCTCTAATATGGATATGTTGTCCATTACCCACTGACCACTGTAGATGATTAGACATAGCATCATGGCCATGTAAAATGTTTTGCCAACCCCAAGAGGGCCTGGCGCCTCTTTCTGCATGCCAGAAATCTTTTGAAGGGAAATAAAGCCCTTGAAAGATACGACTCCACAGTGAATTAGGGTTTTGAAACAAACGCCAAGCTTGTTTTGCTAATAGTGCCTTATTGAAAGCCACTAGATCTCAAAAACCAAGCCCCCTACATCTTTACGTCTCTTCAATGATTCCCAATTTTTCCAATGCATTCATGATTTTTCGCTCTGAGTTTACCACCAGAATTAGAAATTTTCTACTCACTAGCTTTGCAAAGAGAAATGGGAATTTTAAAGATAGACATAGCGTATTGAGGCACTGCTTGAACTACGGCTTTAATCAACACTTCCTTGCCACCTTTCGAAAATAGTTTTTTTTTCCAGCCATCCATCTTGGAATTCACCTTAGCTAATAACCAAGAAAACATCTCTATTTTGGACCTACCCCAGTCCGAAGGTATGCCAAGATATTTCCTTGTCTTGTGCATCACCGGAACACGAAATTCGCTGGCCAGATATTCCTGAAGAGGTGCTGGATAGCCACGACTAAAATATATACCAGATTTATTTCGATTTATTGCTTGTCCCAATGCTTGACAGTATTGATTTAAAATGTTTGACAAGTTTTGGCATTCAAGCAGCTTTCCTTCAATAAAGAAAATGGCATCATCGGCGAAAAATAAGTGTGAAAGATTAGGACAGTTCCGGGTAAATTGAATACCTTTAATGTTTTCCATAGCGACAGCTTGATGTATGAGAGTTGAAAGAGCATTTGCTACTAGAATAAATAAATAGGGGGAAAGGGGATCACCCTGTCGAAGACCCCTCGACATAGGAAAAGGCTGAAGAGGCTGACCATTAAACTTAATACAAAGAGAAGTAGTCGTGACACACTGCATAACCCTGTAAATCTAATTTGCATGAAAGCCAATCTGTTTTAGATAATCTCGGAGAAAGTCCCACTCGACACGATCATACGCCTTTTGCATATCGAGTTTGAGGACCCCCTAAAATTTTCTTTTCTTTTCGGATTCTAAGTTGATGTAGAACTTCCTGCACTACTAGGATGTTATCCTGGATTTGACGGCCACTAACAAAAGCACTTTGCTTTATAGATATGAGTGCAGGTAGGAGTGCCTTTAATTGTTGGTTAAAATCTTGGAAATGATTTTGTACTAAAAATCACAAAGACTAATCGGTCTAAATTGGTCCAGCCTTTCAGGTTGCGAGATCTTCGGGATCAGAGTAAGGAAAGTTCTGTTGATGATAGGATCCAACACACTAGAGTCAAAGAAAGCTTTCACCAAGGTAATGACGTCTGCCTTTAAGATATCCTAATGAGATTGATAAAATTGACCATTTAAACCATCTGGGCCAAGTGCTTTGGATGCCCTAAGCTGAAAAACTGCTTGCTGAATTTTTCAGGGGTAACTTTAGCAATAAGTTTACTATTCATTTCCTCCGTGACAATGGCCGGGTATTGACTTAAAAAGGGGCCATAATTGCGTTGCCCAACAGAGGTGTAAAGGTTTTGGAAGAAAAGTTGAGTCATTTCTTGTAAAGTTGTTTCATTTCTAATCCACTGATTTTCTTGATCTAATAACAGGCTGATTATGTTTCGTTGATGTCTTTGGATGGTGGTAGCATGGAAGAATTTTGAGTTTTTGTCCCCCCATTTCAGCCATTGTACTCTAGAACGCATGGCCCAATACTGTTCTTCTTGAGTCCATAAAGTGTGAATCTGAAGTTTTAAAGCATCCATTCGAGGCTTGTCAAATTGACTATTTCTTTTGTTGGTCAAGACTTGGAGCTGTTGTTGAAGCTCGGAGATTCTTTGATGGGCATTAGAGAATTTGGCTTTGCTCCATCGGGAAAGAGCCAGCTGAAATAATTTGTAATTTCTGAGCTAAGGTAATATGCTGAGACCGAGATTGAGTTAACGCATCTGAAATAACCAAATGACATTCCGAATCTTGCAGCCAAAAGGATTCAAAAGTAAAAAGCCTTGGGCGTCGAGAATAGGCTGGAGAGGAATGTAAAACCAGGGGACTGTGATCCGAACCGATGGCCAGAAGAGCAAACACCTTAGCAGCTGGAAAGGTGAGACGTCAAGAGATATTGCAGAGAGCTCTGTCAAGACGCTCTTTAACTAAATCATCCCCTGTTCTATTGTTACACCAGGTATAGGAGCATCCCTTACTGTCTAGGTCCAGGAGGGAAGAGTCACTCACCAGATCTCGAAAGGTATGCATCCGTTGAAAATTGACTGGTCGTTTACCTTGTTTTTCCCAAGGATACATTACCTCATTAAAATCTCCAATGCACACCAAGGTAAAGTATTATGGGTATTAATGAGTTTCAGCTTATCCCAGAACAGGAGCCGAAGAGAGACAAGAGTCGGCGCCCAGGAGACAAGTGAGCCGCATAGAAATTCCACACTCCCTGATAAGGCAGAGAAGATCAAAGAAGTCAGAGGACTGATGCTCCAAAGTCAGGTAAACAGAATCCTGCCAGAAAATAGCTAGGCCGCTAGCAAGGCCAGAAGGTTCTTCCAAAAAACTATTTGGAAACTTAAGACGTTTTTGCAATCTGTTTAGCACCGGATTTCTATTTTTAGTTTCCATAAAAAAAAAAAAAAAAAAGGATGTCAGGCTTTTCTCGGGCCACCAACACCGAAGGGCTTGAACTGTCAAGGGATTACCCAACCCCTGATAGTTCCAACTTATTAACCTCATTTGTCCGATGGTGGCTTTTTAGGGCCAGCCACCATAGCCCAGAAGGTTCGAGTTGTTCAATTCAGTTTAAAAAAAAAAAAACACGGCTTCAAGCACATGTTGTCGACTTACAAATGCATGATAAAAAAGCTCGGGTTTCATGGGGAGTTCGAGGCTAAAGAGTGTTTGCTAGCAGAGATTAGAACAAACATCACTGTGGTTTATTGGAAGGAGTCTATATTAGGGCCATGAGAAGTCATGGAAGGAGTGGCCAGATTCATTAAGCCGTAAAAGTGTTTAAGAGAATGGATTGTTGAAATTTATTCACATAAACAACTAATCAATCAAGAATAAACGGATCCATATATGATTGTAAAACACCGAGGTCAATAAACACAGCGGAATTAAAGCATACATGTTTGAGTCATTGCTTCACTTGAAGGAAAATAGATTAATCTGTTTAACCAGTGATCTATTAGTATAGCAGCTTTCAATGGGATTAAACGGCGATTGATATAACCTACCCTTTTATAGGCTAGAGAGGGACCGCAAGCAAACCCTAATCGGCATATCAAGCGGGCCCTTCTCATTACGAGCTTGATTAAACACACCGCTTTCTACACTTTCTTCTTCAACTAGGCCCGTTATTAATAGATGCCAATACCCAATTCAATAAGATCACTTTTGGGTTTAACAAATATTGGAATATCCATTAACCCGATTATTTAAAATAGAAAAATAATTAATTAATGTAAGCCCATATTATAGAAAATTTCCAACATTCTCCCACTTGGGCTACATTAATTAACTTATTTTATTTTGAAAAAGATTTTATTTTGAAAACGACACTATCGGGTTAATAACTAAAAATTTTGTTTTATGTGGCCACAACTTTAAAAAATAATATTCCAATAATGGCATCTCAAAACCAATCCAATCCTATATAACCTCAGTATAGGATTATGGAGATCAATGTGTTAAGAAAATGCCACAACACATGATCTTCCATAATCACATATAATAAGCATTATATTTTCATGGATCATGGGCCTAGTAGTGTAGTAAGAAATAGTGCCAACATGTGATCAAAATATACACTTTTCTTATCGGTCCTCAATGCAATTTCTTAACGACATGAAACTACATTAACGCAATTTCTAAACAACATGAAATTGCACGCCTAAGTCACAATCCAACATGAGATCTCATAATCAGTGACATCCAATCATCTTTAAACTAAAATTTATTTAAAGATACTATTTTATATTTCCATTTCTCAGTCAACAGGAAAAAGGATAATAATAGAATCGATAATAACAATCATTGAAAATAAATGCTTGAATAGACATCATAAAAGCATTATCAATTTGCATAAAACTATAATATCCAGAAATACAAATTATATAACTCCCACTAACAAAAGAAATCAAAAAAATCTAAGACACCCATATTCTTTACATGTTCTTTAAACAAAATGGGTCGTAAGCCTTTTGTTAGAGGATCAGCCAACATGGACTCAGTTCTGATATTTTCAATCACAATGTCTCCTTTTTTGAGTAAGTCCTTAACAATATAATATTTTATCTCCATGTGTTTGGACGCATTGCTAATCTTGTCATGCTTGGAATAAAACATAGCTACAGTGTTGTCACGGTAGATCACCATAGGTTTAGCAATAGAGTCCACAACTCGTAATTCTGAGATCAAATTTCTAAGCCAAACTGCTTGAATTGACGTGCCGTAGCATGCTACAAACTCAGCATACATTATAGAGTTTTTAATCAAGGTTTGCTTTGTGATCTTCCAAGAAATAGAACCTCCAGCCATCATAAAAATATATCCAGAAGTTGATTTTTTATCATTAGAACAACTGGCAAAATCAGCATATGAATATCCAATCACCTTTAGGTCCTCAACTCTGCTATACGCGAGCATGAAGTCCTTTGTTTGTTGTAGATATCTCATCACCTTCTTAGTTGCAACCCAATGTTCTTGACCTGAATTCGACAGATATCTTCCAAGAGTATTCACAACAAAAGCAATATCAGTGCAGTACATACTTGTGCATACATAAGACTGCCAACTGCACTAGCATATGGAACATTCTTCATGACTTCTTTTTCAACATTATTCTTGGGGCATTGTTCTATACTCAATTTATCTCCTTTCACAACAGGAGCATCACCTGACTTGCAGATCTACATATTAAATCTTTTCAATACACGATCTATATAACTTTTCTGAGATAATCCCAGAACTTTCTTAGATCTGTCACAATGAATCCCAATGCCTAGAACAAAAAATGCTTCCCCAAGATCTTTCATATCAAACTTTGTAGATAGAAAATTTTTTTGTGTCATTCAATAGATCAACATCACTACTAGCAAGTAAAATGTCATCTATATAAAGTACTAAGAAAATATATTTACTCACAATTACTTTCATGTAGATGCATTGGTCAAACTTGTTTTCTTCAAAGCCAAACGATCTCACAACTTTGTGAAATTTTAAGTACCACTGACGTGATGCTTGTTTGAGACCATAGATGGACCTTTGAACTTTGCACATCATATGCTCCTTTCAGGCTTCTTTAAACCCTTCAGGTTGTTGCATATATACTTCTTCATCTAGATCTCCATTTAGAAAAGTTGCCTTGACATCCATTTGGTGAAGTTCTAAGTCAAAATGAGCCACTAATGCCATGATTTTCCGAAAAGAGTCTTTAGTAGACATTGGGGAAAAGACTTCAGTATAATCAATGCATTCTCTTTGTGTGTACCCTTTTGCAACTAACCATGCCTTGAATCTCTTTATGTTGCCTTCATTGTCTTTCTTGGTTTTGAATACCCATTTGCAGTCGATCGGTTTTGCCCATCTAGTAAATCAACAAGTTTCCATACTTGATTAGTTGACATGGAAATCATCTCATCCTTCATCGCTCCTAACCATTTATTTGCTTGATCATTATTAAGTGCTTCTTTGAAGGTCGTCGGATAAACTATATTTCCAATGTCAAAATCATCTTCTCCAAGATAGACATGATAATCATTTAGAGGTGTTGGTTTTCTTTGTCGCTATGATCTTCGCACAGGCATTTTTTGAAGCCGCATCATTCATCTGGGGAATTTCACTTGTGATGGGAGGATCTACCGTCATATTTTCACTATTTACTTCTTGCTGAATTTCCACTCTACTAGGATCTCGCATAGAATCATCATGCAATATAGGCAATAGAATAGAGACGGTTTTGTTTGGTTCTTCTCTTTCGAAAGATTGAGAAGAACTCTTTTCAGCAACATCTAATTCCAGGAATTTGGCAATTTGAGATTCAATGATTCTAGTGCTGCGAGTTGGACAATAGAACCTATACCCTTTAGAATGATCAGGGTATCCAATAAAGTAACTTCTAGTAGTCCTAGATTCGTTCCTCTGAGAAGGATCATAAATTTTTACCTCTACAGGACAACCCCAAACTCAAAAATGATTCAAGCTTGGTTTCTTCCCTATCCACAATTCAAAAGGTGTTTTCAGCACCGTTTACTAGATACACGATTCAATATATGAGTTAATGTCTTAATTGCATCACCCCATAAGTATTTAGGCAAATTAGAACTGCCCATCATACTTCGTTTCATTTTCATGAGTGTGCGATTGCGTCGTTTAGCTACACTATTCTATTTAAGACTCCCAGGCATTGTATATTGAGTGACAATACCACTGTCCTGCAAATATTTTGTAAACGGTCCCTTTTGCTGTCCAGCCTCAATACATTGCCCATAATACTCACCATCGCGATGAGACCTGACAATCTTGATAATTTTTCCCAATTGTTTCTCAATTTCCATATGAAACACTTTGAACATTTCAAGAGCATCAGTCTTCTCCTTAATTAGATAAACATAACAATAACGGGAGAAATCATCAATGAACGTGATGAAGTACTTATTTCCACACAAAGTGGTTGAGTATGGCCCACTAATATTAGTATAGATTATCTCCAATAGATTTTGACTGCGAATAGCGCCTTTCTTCTTGGTTTTAGTTAATTTTCCCCTCACACAATCAATACAAGTCTCAGTATCATCTGAGTCAAGAGGAGGAAGGATATTAGTCTTGATAAGTCACTTTACCCTTTCTTTGGAGATATGCCCTAATCGCTTATGCCATAGCAATGAAGATCTTTCTTTGATTAAAGATCTCTTAGCAACATTAATCTCGACATTGAAAGAACAATATGGTCTATCGAGAGCTAAGGATAATTGATATAATCCATCAGACAAAACACAATTCCCAATAATTCTGGAATCATAACTCAAATCCACTCTTTTATTCGCAAAATGAAGACAATATCCATCTTTGTCAAGCGAAGAAAGAGATACTAAGTTTCTCCTAAAACTAGGAACATAAAATTGTTCAAGATAAGCTGAAAACTAGAATCTAAATTCAAAACAACTGTCCCTATGCGCTCCACATCAACTCGAGTATTGTTTTCAACTTTAAGCTTTGACTCCCTCAGACTTGGATTCCTTATATTTGTGAGACCCTGTAAGGTAGTAGTCACATGAATAGTAGCACCAGAATCAAGCCACCAAGAATCCAAAGGAACATCAACCAAATTTGATTCAAAGCAAACTAACAACTCACCTTGGTGACTTTCTTTTCTTGTTTTTAGCCAAGCTTGGAACTTGTAGCAATTGGCTCTCTTGTGACCCTGCTTCTTGCAATGAAAACATTTAAATTCCTTATCATCCATTTCTCCCATAGTTCCCATTTTTCTTGAAGTTTTGCCATTTCTTTGGACCAAGAGCATTTGACCCTTTAGGCTTCCATTTGCCTCTAGATGAACTCAACTTGGCATTGGCAGTTAAGTGGGCGGACTCATACTTTTCCTTCTTTAACTTCTCTTCCTCAGTCACACACTTGGTAATCAAGGCATTAACGCTCCATGTCTCATTCTGAGCACTATAAGCAGTCTTAATCTGGCTAAATTCAGCTGGTAGAATATTTAAGGCGTGATGCACAATGTAATTTTCAGAAAGGACAATTTCATGGGCCTTATTGTCCTTAAGTTTGGATTGAATGTGGACCATCTTCAGTATAAATTCTCTAACACCCATAACAGCATCATACCTCATGCTCATTAACTCACTCAGTAAGTTCCCAGCTTCAACCTTATCTGAGACTCTATATCTTTCTCCCACTACTTCAAGGAACTGTTTGGCATTTCTTCTGGCAAACCACTAATGAGATGCTCAGCAATGGACCTCTTCATAGCAATGAGGCTCAGTCAATTAGATTTTTCCCATCTAGCATAATGGGCCTTTTGATCTGCAGTACTTTGATCATTGGGCCTAGCAAGTTTATCCTCACGTAGAGCCAAGTCCATATCAATGATGCCTAGAGCAAACTCTATATCTTGCTTCCATCTCTTAAATTTTAATCAGTTAACATTTCAACCGTGGCATCGTTGTTATTTACAGCAAAGGTAACTGTTTGTCACATATAATGCAATAAGATCAATTATGGGCAATAAGTATTTCAACAAAAATAATTAATACATCATAAACTCCCCTTTGGGCATAGTGTATAATGCACAATTATTTTTCCAAGCATGAAATTTATAATGTAACAACAAGGAGAATTACATATAATTGTCAAGGATCCATCCCCTTTGGGCAGACAAATCATTTAAATTATACATCTCCATAATATCAATATAGAGGGGAATTACATATAATTTTCAAAAACATTTATCCCGTTTGGGCAGATAAATATTTTTCAATTATACATCCCCATCTTTTAATTAAAGGGAATTAAATTTCATGCTATTTTCCAAATTAATATACACAATAACCCCCTTTGGGTGAGTAATTGTATATACTAATCTTTATCAATAGGGAACTCCAAAATTTATGCCCAAAATTCACTTTTCAAACAATTTTTGAAACTATTACTTTACTATTACATGTGCTTCCAATGATCATTACTATTACTTTTATTATTAAATTATTAACAATTTTTTGCCATTATTATTATTATTACTATTATTATTATTATTATTATTATTACTATTATTATTTTCGGACTATTGTTATTATTATTGTTAATCGGACCGCGGGGCCTGACCGGCGAGTAGCCCAAATCGGAGACTTACTCGCGGGGCCCAACCTTCACTCAGCCCAAGCTATCCTATTAGCTGCTTGGAACAGACCGGACCTGCGAGGCCCAAGACCAGGCTGTCTTCTCGCGTGGGCTCAACTGACGACTTCTAGGCTTGGGCTCACGCCCAGGCAAAAGAAATTATAAAGATTCTAGGCTACGCTCAAAACCTGAAGCATAAAAAAAATTGGGGTTACGCCCAGTAGAAGACCTGGCCCGGGCTGGAGGTCTCTTTCAACCTCCAGGGTCCCCAGTTGCGGCAAACCGGGTCGCACGACCGGTTTCAACCCGAAGCTTCAAAATACCATAGAAACATTGATTTTTTTTATTATGAAATCTCTCCATGGGACTTGCATATAACATCAATATAATTAACTATAATGAACTAAACAAAGAAAAACCAAGTAAATCTACCACATACAAGCTTCAAAGTTTCGGATCTAAAGCTCCCATGGCCAAATTTCGAATTTCTTAAATTAAAGCTCTAAAAACTCAATTTCATACAACAAAAGGATACTAAAACAAATATATAACAATACCCATGCAACGATTTGCAACGAACATCAATCAATTGCAAGTAATTTGAAAATTTTAGAACTTTTTCATGTATAAACCCTAGAATTTCAAATTTAAAATTATCTCTCAATTATCAACGAAATTATGCAAATTATATATGGTTGAAAAGATCTTGACATGTAGAACAAAAGCCCTATGGTTTCAAGATCAATCAATTGAGCAAAAAAATCTACACAAAAAATAATGCCTATATTCGACAAAAAGAGGAAAATTTCGAATTTTTCCATTAAAAAAATTTTGGGTTCTACAATCATATATGATTAGTTTTGATACCACATGTTGAAATTTATTCACATAAACAACTAATAAATCAAGAAGAAATGGATCCATATATGATTGTAAAACACCAAGGTCAATAAACACAGCGGAAGTAAAGCGTACCTGTTTGAGCCATTGCTTCACTTGAAGGAAAATATATCAATCTGTTTAACTAGTGATCTATCAGAATGTCAGATCTTCCTCTCTATGACCTATCAGTATAGCAGCTTTCAATGGGATTAAAGCAATCGATAGGTATATCCTACCCTTTTATAGGCTAAAGAGGGGACCTAGTAAACCCTAATCGACAGCATGTCAACTAGGCCCTTCCCATTACGGACTTCAGTTAAACATAATTGCCTACACTTTGCTGCTCAACTAGGCCCGTTATTAATAGATGCCAATACCCAATTCAATAAGATCATTTTTGGGTTTAACAAATATTGGAATATCCATTAACCCGATTATTTAAAATAGCAAAATAATTAATTTATGTAAGCGCATATTATGAAAAATTTCCAACATGGATTCCTACAATTGCAAGCCGTCGGTCCAATCTTGCAATGTGATCTTTGAGTGTACCGATGGAGAGTGGTTAATTTAGCTCATAAAGTGTATCTGTAGATGAGGGATACAAGGATTGCTCCAAATGTGTACACCTACACAATCCGGATAAAGTCCTTTTTCTAGACAAGTTCATGTCACAATGTTGTTGCATATTGTACTGTCATTGGCGGGTTCTATGAACGGAATTATCCATGTGAAGCATACAACTTTGTTTCTTGAGATGCTTAGTGAAGATATTTATCCTTGTGAGATTTGACGAGACGATTACCAACTTTTCTAAAAACTTAAACTGTTAAATAAAGACGTTATTTATTATTTAAATATTATTACATTCCTCCTCACGCTTAGTACTAGATGCTTAGTCTAGTCTTTTATCTAGTACTATTTAATTGAGAGGGCAAATAGAACCTGAAAAGATTTGAACTCAGAACTTTCAGCTCTGATACCAGGTGAGATTTTATGAGACCATTGCCAACTTGTCTAAAATTTTAAACTGTTATATGAAGACGTGATTTATTATTTAAATATTCTAACAATCCTAATATTACAATATTCAATAAGCTTATACTTTGCAAGAATGGGGACATCTAGGAGAGCAAAAAGCTTCTTTCCAAAGTACAGAAGAGAGAATCAAGTCCAAATTTGTTCATGTTCAATTATTTTATTCAGGGAATTTGCAGGAAAGGTGCTCTTGTTGATGCAGTGAAGTTGTTGGAAAGTGTAACAGCAGGGGGTTCGACTCCACATGTTGTCATGTATAACACTTTAATTGGTGGCTTGTGTAAGAATTCTAGGGCTGTTGAAGCTAAAAGCCTTAGGAGTAAAATGGTGAATTGTGGGCTTGAGCTAGACGACTATAGATACAACCCCATAATCAATGGATCCTACAAAGTTGGTCTGATAGAATTGCAAATAAAATTCTCAATGATGCAATATTCAAGCGACTTGTGCCGGATCAGTTCACATATTGTTCTCTCACCAGTGGGTTTTGCTAAGATGGTGATGGCAGCCAGGCTCTGACTTTGTTTAATGAGGTTTCGAGAAGAGGAGTGAAATCTAATGTCGTTCTCTACGATACTGTGATCAGAGGCTAGTCCCAGAAGGGGCTTAAAATAGAAGTCATGGAATTAATGACTGAGATGTTTGAAAATGGTTGTTCCCCTGACATATAGACATACAACTTAGTTATTAATGGACTTTGTGAGATGGGATCCGTATTTGATGCTTATGATGCTATGTACATTCCTGACATTTTTTTTTTTTTTTACTTTCTATACATTGGCGGATGACTATCGTAAGCAACTGAAGTTGGATAGTGCAATTAGAGAGAATGTGCAGTTATCGCATTTTTCCTGATGTGACCACATATAATTCTATGTCAAATGGCCTGCGCAACAAGGCTTCAAAGTCTGAAAATGTGATGGAAACATTCGATGCGATGGTTCGGAAACAGTGCATCCCTATCATTACTCACTACATACCCATTGAGAGCTTATGCAAGGTTTGCAAAGTAAAGGAAGCTTTGAATTTGCTTGATAAGATGGAAGTAAAGGGGAATTACACCAGATATTATGAGTTGTCACACTGGTTAATAGGCTTTGTGATCATGGGGAGCTGCAGTAAGGTTTCTCATACGAAAGCAACATACAATACTTTTCTGGGGAACTATATATTAATCTGGCAGCATCTCTTTTTAAATGAATGTCAAAGGTCACCTGCCCAACCATGTGCTGTGTGATGATTGATGGATGCTCTAAAGCAGGGGATGCTGACTTTGGATGTAACCTGCTACTCAAAAAAATAGAGACCGGTTTCTTCCAATGTTTGTTTCATATGGACGAGTAAGAAATTGCCTTTCTGTGAAACATAGGGTTCATGAGGCTTTGTGGTCATTCACCTTATGGTTCAAAAGGTATTGTTCCAAAGGTAGTGAAGACTGTTTTCTGGCTAACAAAAAGGGAGTAACGGCACCTAAGATTGTTCAGGAAGACTTGTTGAAGAGAATTGGTATAACTTGTTATGTTTATGAACTCCTCCATGAGAGTGTTCAGGATAAAAAGATGCTAAAGAAGATGCTCACGTGATCAGAAGAAGATGTCCTTGTCTGTTCATGCATCAATATTTTAAAAGAACGTAACAGTTGTACATTTTTGCATGATTTTAAATTCCAAACCTCGTGAAGCTTCAATTGCTATTGCCATGTAAGAAAAGCTCTACTGGTATATTGACAAAGAAGACATTCAACAGGATTGTACGAGGATGTGGTGACAACATAATATTATGTTGAACTACATGTGCACTCATGCATAGAACCATCGCTCTGTCATAGGCTGCTCTTTTCTTTGAAGACAGAACTCCCAACATGTCAGCAAGCACCTCCACTGAGAGTCCTGTGTATATTGCTTCCTTAAGGCCCAGTTCATCTTCACTAGACTATTGAGGATCAACTCTTCGTGTCATGGAAGCTAGGGTAAGGCATTTAACTACCTCTTGGTAATTTACGTTCTCATTTGTAGTGGAAAAAAGGACATTTTGTTTTAGGTATCTTAGTTCTCCATATTATTGTGTTACTCTATATCCCCTCCTCTCTGCGTCAGAGTTCCCCATATAAAAGAAACCTCCGCTACAGGGAATCCCGTCCATAAGGATTCTTCAGGCTGAGTTTACATGATATATAGATTCAACTCATTTGTGCACTCGAACTCGGGTAAGGCACTATGCTAAGTTTCTGTAATTTACATCCTCATTTCTCTTTGTAAAAAGAAAATGTGGCACATTTTCAATGTAAGATATTTTAATGCTGGTGTGTGTTTTGCTCACTCCGTTTGACGTATAAATCCTTTTTATTGTCTAAGAATCAACCACATCTATGCCCAGATAATTTTGTCAAACAGTGTTATTCTTCAATGTTGCTTAGAGAAAGATGGCAATGGCCCTTTCCTTTTATAGTTTTATATCTTTTCTTGGACGAGTACCTGTGAAGCTTACGGCTATGATTCTTGATTGGACTCAAGCGATTTGACACGAGTGATGCAGTAATTTTGCTTTCACTACTTGCATTGGCATTTCCATACAAAGCTAGACAAATTCGAACTAGCATCATAAGACTCATCTGTTTACATTCCAGATTGATGAGGTTGCAGTGTGTTTTGAGGTCAGTTTAGATGGAAAATGAATCGCAATGGATGATTATACAAGTTTACTAATAAGAGGGCGAGGCAATGGAGAAGGATGACCTAGCGAGGACTGATCATATTAAGATGAGAATGTGACCTCAACTATGCTGACTAGTCATTCGCAGCTCTATGAAGCATAAGAATGAGAACTTTGTGCAGGTGGTCATCTGGAAGAGAAATGTGTTTCATGAGAACTGTAAGATGTGGTGGACAGAACTATTTACATGCCTGAGAAGAAGATAATGGATAGTCATCATATGTCATATTCGGTTAAGCACTATTCAAGTATATTTCCTCGAGATCCTTATATACTTTTATAACTTTTCATTTTCTGATCGTCTTTTCCTTTTCATACAGACGTCCATTCTATCTTATTTTAACAGTGACGAGGAATGTGGAATTAATTTACCGTCGGAGTCTAGAGCTCCTCCCTGAGTTGCACAAAACTTTACACAAGACTTGAATTTGTGTTTTATCAAAGACAGTAGGAGAGAGACCATTTTCATTGTGGACACAACGAATGCTGGATTTCTATTTAACAAATCTATGAGGTTGTATCTTTATATAGCAAATCAACGTCATTGTCAACGATGAGTTACATTGTCAACCAGCTTTTTAGGAGGCCATTATAGACTATGTAACGTCACTCCAAAATAACTCGTCAAAAGACCAAATATTCTTTTATGTCTACAGTGTTTTTTCCACCTGGAGAGTCATTATTCTAATGGGAAAATAATGATAACTCAAACAATATCGAATTAACACAGCAGAACAAAACAATCTCTTTTTAAAACAATCTCTTTTCTTGTGCAAACCTAAAAGGTAACAATACAATAGAGCAATATATCTGCCAAAATATAAACACCAAGCGTCCACAAACACAAGGCAGTATTTATGTGGAAAATCCCGCCGATGTGAGGAGAAAAAAAACCATGGGTCGAAGTCCATCCAAAATCGTCATTGTCAACAAAATTGGATAGTTAAAGTTCTTCCCCTATTAATACTAGAGGTACATAACAGTAATTATATCAAGAAAATTGTTTGGCAATACATATTAATTTCACAAGAGATCAATGATAAATATACTAAAATGCAGGTTTGGTTCAACCCACAAAAAACTTGATGTAGGGAGCACGAATCAACCTTTGATTGTCAACTTGAAAAAGACTGGATGACACCTTTCCTAGATTTTCTACTTTGTTCTTCTCTCTTGCTACTGCATCTTTGCAAATGTTCTTTGTGGCTACCATATAAAAATCGCGAGAAATTCTATGTCTTCATATGAATTATTATATGAACTCAAACTTTTGGGTTTATAATTTATTGGGCTTTCTCTCTATGGAAGTGAACCTAGCCCAACATATTCTTTACCCATTTAACCAAAAGAGGAAAGGAAAGAGCGGCATTGCCCGTCATGCTGGATGGCTCCCATGAAATAGACTACACGTTACCTCGGAAAGACTTTTCAAATCCCATGCTACAAATTTCCCATTTATGCACTTATCCAATGATGATAAATTAAGTTATCCCCGATTTAAACCTGTTCCTATTTAGGAACGGAGAGGGCGGGTGGGACCAAACAATCAGTGCAGGTAGCATGTGAACGAGATTTTAGTGGCTAGGCTTGCCTCTGATTTCTCGACCCCAATGGCCTTCTCGATCGAGTCCGTTGAAATTAGATGTGACTGCATATGTGGATGGACCCCTGAGAGGGAAACCCGTCTCTCTCTCATCTCTCTGGACAGAACAGAAACGACGATGTGGATGGGGACCCCGAGAGGGAAACCCCTCTCTCTCTCTCCTCTCTCTGTCCCCCATCGAGGGAAACTCCTCTCTGTGTCCCCCCATCGGGGGAAACCCCTCTTTCTCTCTCTCTCTCTCTCTCTCTCTCTCTCTCTCTCTCTCTCCTCTCTTTGGACTGCATAAAAACCAAGGATTTCACGACTGCAAAAAAGAAAAGGGCACCCCAACCAACCACCCCCTCCTTTTCTCGCGATTGCTAAAAAAAACAAGGATCTCGCGACTGTCTCTCCCTCTGTCTCCCTCGGCACTGCATGTCCTTATGTCTGATCAAAAGTGAAGACTCTCTCTTGTTTTTCTAATGTTGGTTTGAGAAAACAAAAGGTTTGAGGGGGAAAAGCACATTGGATTAGATAAATAGCGAAATCATACCTCAATTAATTCACATCACATATATACTCCTATAAGTCAAAATTGTAGTCGGGCGATTAATTTGGGTGAAAGGAGTTTAAGAAGCGAAATAACGATGTGAGAGAGTCCCAACCTTTTTATTTCTCATTGGATTTAATATTATCAAGGACAGTTTTGCTTCACTTTTCCAAATGTCCAGACATTTGCAAAAATAATTATCAATTTGATAATAACGAAAATCTAGGTAAAAAACAAACTTCGTAAAAAACTTGCCAAAAGATCGCATTTTTCTTTTAATCTGTATAGCATTCTTCTCAAGTTTTTAGACAGAGAAAATTTAAATTTAGCAATAATAAGTTTAAAATGTATAAATTTCGAAAATAAATTAAGAACTTTGAAAAAGAAAAAATGGTTAATACCCTAAAAAACCCAAAATCGATACACCTATTACAAGTTCACTCCAAACTATTCTTTTGACCACCAAAAACCTCAAACTAGTACATTTATGATAAATTTACCTCGACTGATTATAAAAAACCATAAATTGGTACATTTATGATAAATTTATCCAAAACTAATTTATTCGACCGCAAAAAACCCCAAACTGGTAAATTTGTGACAAATATACTCTCCGCTAAATTGGATTATACCACAAAAAAATTACAAAATTGTAAATTGTGACAAACGAAACGTAAAATCATAAATTGATATACCAATTAATTGTCACGTGTCATTTAATTTAATAATTTTATAGTAAAATTTAACAAAAACTAATAGAGGGTAAATTTGTCACAAACATACCAGTTTGGCGTAAATTTGTCAAAAGTATACTAGTTTGGAGTTTTTGGTGGTCAAAAAAATAATTTAGAATAAATTTGTCACAAGTGTACCGATTTGAGATTTTTTAAAGTATTAACCCAAAGAAGAATTATCAAAAGGACACGGGGTTTCTGTCGATTCATTGATTATCCCCCTCAGAAAGCGCCGGTTGCTTGGCCATGCGAAATCCTCAAGAAAAGGCCATCGCTACACAGATTGTAATAAATGAATATCCCGTCCTAGGCTCCTAGCAATAAAACAAAAAATGAAATATCTCCGTGCAAATTTCTATCGTACGCACGACACCATGTGATGGGTTAGTGAACAGAATCGAAGTCCCCCACTCATAAATTCCGATCCCCCGAAAAAATACCTATCCTCCCCACACACCACACCATGTGATAGCGAGACATGATGAACAGGGTCCAACTCCCCTTCTAAATTCTGCGCCCTCCTCAAAAACTTCACACACAGTTTTTAGGCATAAAAAAGAACTCCAAATGACAGATCTCCCCGCCACCCCACCCGATCGGATAATAATCTAGTATCACCGCAGCCACCGCAGTCCGATCAGTACAAGCAGATCATCCTCCACTGCCTGTCATATGTCATGCCTGTTGGAAATTTTCTATAATATGGACTTACATTAATTAATTAATTAATTAATTTTCTATTTTAAATAATCGAGTTAATAGATATTTCAATATATGTTAAACCTTTAAGTGATCTTATTGAATTGGGTTTTTGCATCTATTAATAACGGACTATTTAAGCAGTAAAGTGTAGGCAGTTATGTTGGTGAAGTCAGTTTAATTGTTGGTCCATGACGAATATATATTCTTCAACAGGTGGTTTTTGTTCTTCAGTTTTTCTATAGCTGCACAAAAGAAGTCCATAAGCCATTCGAATTTTCGGAGATTCTTCTTTGTGGATTTTACTCTGTGATTTATGCAATAGATCCAATTGAAATAGTTTGTCTTACCGAAAGGCTTAAGGCAACACATCGTGGGTTTTGGTATAATTTAAGACTGGAAAACACTTAAATGGTTGAGCAATAATAACTCTATAACAATCCGATTGATTAGTAGATTTTTTAAGTTAGTTCTTCCCATGGAGTAGGTACTTGTTACTACTCGGACTAAATCACGTAAATCTCTCGTATACATATTTTTATCATCGTTCTGAGTTGATTGCTTGAGTAATTTCCTCTTCGCATGTCAGATTTGAATTGCTTCTGCGTTTATTTCATGTCAACCGTAATGTCAACCCCTAAATGGCTGAGCTTCGTACTAAATAAAAAAGGAACACAAGAAGAGTTTTGGAATATCAAATTCCGCTAAAAAATGAAAGTCAAAAGGCAGTCCGTATCTTGTCCAGATACCGAATGTTCCTGGTCTTGCGTACTTGAACTGTTGAATGTTTCCAAATATGAAATTGCAGATTAAATTATGAAGCAAATCGTTTTCATATTCCCTAAATCTGTACGAAAACCAAAACCGATTAGCTCATTTGTAAACCTGGCCGCCGAAACAAACTGGTACCGATTGGTAGTGGATGTTTCATGCCTAAAATATTCGAGTGTCGAGTGTCAACTCCAATCGCGAAAATAGAAAAGAAAAAGTGTCAGTGTCAACTACACAAAGGTGGACCTTTTCTCTCCCCGTCCTGAACGAGATAAATATCGATATTTGCAACTTGTCCCCTGAATTTCCAAATATACAATGCATTGCGTCCCTTGGTATCGCTTCCGACCAAATTTTGCAGGGAATTCTGTGCAACACCTGACTAATTGCGGAGGGCAAGTTCGTCGTATATGCGTGCACCAATAGAGAAAAAAAAAAAAAAACGAGTAGAGAAACCATTCGAAAAATACATTGTATGCAAGAGCATGTGATTAAAGTACTGGTAAGAATTTAACTGGAATTGATGCAAATGCACAATTACATAGAGTTTTGGAATATATTTTTTGTTTTTGGTCTAAAAAATTAACAAGATTTTACGTGTGACTTTTTGGGTCCACGCAAAGTACCCAATCATTCAGCCGATCCATTACTTAACAAAGACGGTTTGACAAAAGAATCGGGGTTCCGCAAAAGAAATGCCATTCTTTTGTCGTGCTTTCGGAAAGGCCTAGCCACACATGCGATTCCTAAAGCTACAACGATGAGCCTTAACAAACTTTTAAGCCGTACTTCCACCAAACAGAAACGCCTTGGAACGCCTACGGAAACAGGAACCCACCCCCTATATAAATAAACACCTATAGAAACAAAACGCTGAGATCCGCCCCCTCCATCCCACGCTCAACTCGAGAATTCCAAATGAGATCCGCCCACCCCATCCCACCCCATGCGAATGACGATGCGGCATCTCCGCTGGCAGCGCCGCCGCGGTTTGACTGGTACAAGCTGATAATCATCCGCTTTATCGCATTTGTCGGGCCCACTATTCTCGGCCTCCTCATGCTCATCTTCCTGGCAATACCTGCCAAAACGCCGCTGGACCCGGGCTCTTCCCTTTGGTCCCTCAACATCTCCATCTCCTACAGTAATCTCTCCTCTCGAGTTTTGATGGCCAACTCGCTCTCTCTCATCCCTCCCTCGTGTCCAACTCCACTCAGGCGCCCGGCTGCGGGACCTCACTCCAAGCCAAGGCCCAGACAACGCTGTCGATCATCACTGACTTGGGCGTGAATGGCATGGAGGTGACCATCGAAGTGGCGGCGAAGGCCAAGCGGATGCTGCCCTTGGGTCTGTGGTGGGTGGCCGTGCTCGACGTGGATGTCTCGTGCACGTACTTGACCTTCGCAGCTCAGTCCAACAACGAGGGCAGCGGCGGATGATCCTCGAAGGCACCCTGAGCTGCTCGCTCGACATCATCCCTCAACTCTGGTAAGAAAAGTAACAAGTTCCTGCTTAGTTTCGTATTTCTATTATCGTGGCAGTGGTTTGTATTCACCAATGAAGTTGATGAGAAGCTGTCGATCCTTAGTATAACCAACTTCTTGGAGCCGTCACCACCTGGTTGCGGTGGCGATGACTGGTCGAGTCATGCTGGTCAACAACAAGGCGGCCCCGGCGTGGTGTGCAGCACGTGGGGCAGCCATGTCGTACTTGAGCCTCCGCAGAATTCTCCGGCTTGGCCGGTCTGGTGCACCGGTGCTCGCCCTGCTCGATTATGAGCGCGTGCTTGGCCAGCGCGTGGCTTGGCACTTTTTATTGTATTGACATTATTAAACAATGTTTGGTTCTCACGGTCGTCTGTTGTTTTGTTCAATTTTGTCAGATTCAGGTTGGTGACCGTGGTCTCTATCCATCCATCCGGGGCATCACTTTGGGAGATTTCTTTTTGTAGCATATTACTTTGGCAAATACTCCATATGCTGAGGACTTTCTGTCTCCCCGTTGCTGTTCTCACCCGTTGTGTACTCTCTAAATATTGAAATATTTTGCACTTCACATGTCATTAAAAATTCGAGGTTATGCAAGTTTTGCCTCTTTAACCTTACTTCAGATCATGCATTGGCGTACGATCTTGAAACTCATTTAACTTTTTCGGTTGCAAATGAGACAACAGAAATGCTGATATGACTTTTTTTAAGTAAGGCTAAGAGAGGGCTTTTTTCTTGCATTCTTTTCGAGTAAAAATGGAAATCTCACCAAAAAAGAAAAAAACTTAAATGCGTAAAAGTATCATTTAAGCTCATTCCGATATAAATTAACCTACATATAGGTAAGGGAAAATTAGAGATTAAAATGAAGCTCATTGGCGAAAACATCAAGTTTTGTGCATTCTTTTCTTTATTTCGTTATCCATACCTCATCAATGACATATGGTGGTCTTCTCTTTATATATCCTCTCTCCACATAGTGCGTAGCTAAATTAATTGATCATGCATTGTATCACGATGATATACAAATGTCTTGTATACTCATCAAACAATTTGAACTTTTGGATACTAAAGTCTTTTAGCATCTCGCTTGTAAGTATCTAAAACTTAAAGTTGCGTTCATGGTTAATTTTATTTGGGATAAAAGTTATCAAAAACCTTAAGCTTTTTTTGTGACATAAAAAATTCTAAATTTATATCTTTGTAATACTAAAAATCTTAAATTTGTATCCTTATGACATATTTACCCAAAAAAATTTGTGTCAAAATTTTTTTTTTTTTGAATTTTTTGTCATAAAAAAATTGTATAAATATATTACATAAGTATTAATTTGGGGTTTTGATATCGTTTTGTTTTTTAGGTAAATAGATGGTATAGGTAAAATTTGGATTTTTTTTTTTTTTGGTGATTTATTCTATGAAGATTTTTGGAGATCCGGGATTCTCACAAGCTGCTGCGATCCCAGCTGGGGGAAGGTTGGAACGAGCACATGGAACGATTAGCTCTGGTGGTCACCCCACCGCCTGTCTCATTAGTGAAGCCCCCCGCTCCCACTCTCTCTCTCTCTCTCTTCTGCGATGCGACACGATGAAAAAAACGAGTGGGGGATAACCCATCGGAAAGGACGAGAGGGGAAGGCGGGAGAACGGGGAACGGGATATGGGGGTCCCCTCTCTCTGAAAAGTGAAAAGCCTAGTGTAATGAATGAAATATCCCTGTTCCTAGCAAAAAAATAAAATAAAATATATTGTGATGTAATATTCCGAGATAGTTAATGGAATCCAAGTCCCCACTCATAAATGCCTCTCCCTCAAAATAATTTCTATCTGGCGCAGATTTCTTGGTACGCACGACATCATGTGATGCAGTATGCGGAACATAGCGAACGGAATCCAAGTCCCCCCTCATAGCGAGCAGATTTCTCTCTCTGCATCGCACGTCTGCAGAGAAAATTCAAATTTAGCAATAATAAGGTTAAAATGTATGAATTTTGAAAATAAATTAAGAATCCTCAAAAGGAAAAATAATCAAAAGGAGACGGGGTTTGTGTCGATGCATTGGTCCTCCCCCTCTGAAAGCGCCGGTTGGTTGGCCAAGTGAAATCCTCGATAAACGGCCAGCGTTAACGGACGGCCTGTACTAACTGAATGTCCCTGTCCTAGCAATAAAATAAAATAAAAAAGAAATATTCCCATGCAAATTTCTATCATACGCACGACCATCTGACGACCTGGCGGGCAGATAATGGTTTCTCATGGTGAATACTTCGAGCCACCTCTCATAAATGCCTCTCTCCCTCAATTATAATTTATATCCTCCGTACTCACTACTCACCACACAACACCCTGTGACAGCGAGACACAATGAACAGGATCCAAGTCCCCTTATAAATTCCGCGCCCTCCTCAAAAACTTCACACACAAAGTTTTCAGAGAGAAAAAAGAACCCCCAAATGACGGACCTCCCCGCCACCCCACCCCCTCCGGACAATAATCCGGCGTCACCAGGGCCGCCGCAGTCCGATCGGTACAAGCGGATCATTCTCCATTGCATCTCATATGCCATACCCGCTCCTCTCGGCCTCAGCATGATTGTCTTCCTGGCAATACCCGCTTTTATGTCCCCGGAATTCAGGCTCGACCCAGTCTCTTCCCTCTCATCCATCAACGTCTCCACCTCCCACGTCACTGCCCAGTGGAATATCGCTCTATTTGTCAAGAATCCTAGCAAACTCATTGCCGTCAAGTACACTCACATGAAGCTCCTCTTGAGTTTCGATGGCCAGCTCCCCCTCTCTCACCCCTGCCTCATTCCTACCTTCATTCAGGGCCCCCACAATGCGACCACTGTCCGAGCTGAGGCCCTGTCAATGATCACGGTTGTCAATGACTTGGGCGTGAAGGGCCTGGTGAGCTCCTTGAAGGGCAGTGAGGTGACCATCGACGTGGTCACGGAGGCCAAGCGGAGGCTACGCTTGGGTCTGTGGTGGGTGCCCGTGTTCGACGTGTACGCCTCTTGCATGGGCGTGACCTTCACCGCTCCAACCGACGGCAAACGTGGTAGCGATTGGATGATCCTCGGAGGCACCCTGAGCTGCACGGCCGGCATCTTCACTCAACTCTGGTAAGTATTAAGTTCCTGCTTAGTTTTGTGTTTCTATCGTCGTATCTTGTTTGTTCCCCCAGTGAAGTTGATGCGCAAAATAAAACAAATGAGAAGCTGTCGATGCTTAAGCTAGGGGTGTGGACCACGTCCGGTTCCACCAGGAACCGGATCAAACCCTCCTGGACTATTCAGGATCCGGGGGCGCTTGAGGAAGCTAAGCCGCATAGACTGGAAGGCCTTGGGGAGCTCGGACCGAGAGAGGACACTGTCGCTATTGAGGTCTAGGGCGGCGAACCGCTCGGCCACGGCCACGCTCTTCTTGAGCTGCTTCTCGTTGCACAGGAGCCGTCGATTATCACCACCCCCGTTTCTCTCTCTCTCTCTTCTCTCTCTCTTCGGTTATGCAACTTGCGTTAATGCTTGAAATTGGTAGGCGTGGGGAAACATTGAAATGACATTTCACCCAGGAATTTGAAAAATGAGTTGGAAATTAATTTTCATTGTTTGAAAAGAAAAACCTTATATTTATTTTTTTAATAGGTATGCACAATTCTTGATATGAGATCTAAACGTGCCATACCATCAGATTTTAGATAAATATTTTGTCCAATTGAAGTTCCATGAAAGAAATATATTAAATAACTTATTTTTTCTCGCCTGATTCTTTTGGCCAGCATTTATATTATTTTCTTAGTAGATAAAACAGGCACCCTATTTTATTTTTAAGTCATATTTACGCGATATTGACCAAAACTGAACTCATCCAATGGAATAAACAAATAAAAAGATGAACTCCCAAAATTAAGGAAGTCGTCATCGAAAGTCATGTCGGGTTCTTGAACCACGTCGTGCAGACCAAGAAAGGACCCCCCAATGGCATATTTACCGAGGATGCCCTTGTCTCTCTCTTCTCTCTTTTCCTCATTCCTGCCCTCAGCCGCCTCCATGCCCGCCCGCTGCACGTCGGCATCACCACCGTCGAAGCTTCCCCACGTCGCCCCCTATATTTTTTCTTTTCTATTTTTGCCGCTCAGAGACGTCCCCCGGCAATGTTCGAGTCGCCGCCAGATCTGGAGCTGTTGCTCGGCGTCTATGGTCGAGACCTAGCTCGACTCCGAGCTTAAACAGGAAAAAAACATAGGCGGTGTAGCCCAACGACGACGCCCATGCCCGAGGCATGGGCTCAGCTCGACGGTGCGTGAAGCTCCGCCATCGGAAACGAGCTCTGCCGAGGAGGCTGAGCTTCTGCAGCAGCAACATGTCTATCGAGATCGGCTTTGTCCATATTCAAGGTCAAGAGACTCGTCGTGATTCGTGAGATGGCAAAGCAGAGAAGATTGTCGTTGTTGATTACCATTTTTCAGATACGGGACGTCGTTTTTTTATTTTCCGATATAGACTATCCGGTTCGAAGAAGAGATATCTTCCATGATTGACAAATTTTTCAGTCCCAAATATCGGAAATTGATGAAGAAAATATTCCTAAAATTCATTTTTACACACTGACAGTAATCATCTTATCTACTTTATTATGTTGATATAAACAAGGTTTGATTTTGTTCTGATGTCCTTTTTTTTTTTCCCAGATTCTAGACACTCTGGTGGCTTCTCCAAATTTGGCATCGTTTGGGCATGGGTTGGAGTTGTCTTTCCTAGCCTTTTTACTTCAAATGCTGTTACTGGTTTTTGCTGTACTTCTTTCAAAAATGTGTATTTCTCTTAGTCTCTCAAATGCTGTTACTTAAGACTCTGTCCTTTTAGCTTAAAATTTCGGGTCATGCCTCGGCATACAATCTCGAAACCTCCTACATCTTTTCCAGTGGAAAATGAGGCAATGAGAGTCGGTAGTTAAGCGACTTCATTTGATGACAATTCGCCATTGCTTTTGCTTCCATTATCTATTTCTTACTTTAGTGGATTTTTATCAGTGAAAATCCAAAATCTCACGGTGCCGAACAATTTCTCTCTTCGTTTGGGTTTACTGTTCCTTAATTGCTTAAAGGTTCTCTAGTCATGTGCTGGTGTTTGCCTACTGTTATTTCCAACAAGATGTCTTTCTCAAATCCTCCAAACATTTTGCCGGTGATGTATTATTTTATGCATTCTGACTATTTGTCTAGACAAACATGCTTAACTACACCAGTCCGCTTAAAACAGAAATACACATTTTGCAGTTCCTGCTCCACAACTGTGAAAAAAGAAATACGGACTCGATGAGGAAAAGCCGGCGAACGAATCGCCGTACGGGTCTTGTCTATGCCATTGTATAATAATGATGAGTTTCCAAGACTTTCATTTGAGGTCGTTTCCACATGATCATCAACCATCGAGTGTTTCCACGCTGATTCTCTCTTGCTGCACCCTCCTGGCGTATTTCCAAGTATAATCTGCACTCGAGACTCTTGTTCGGCACTTTAGACTTGGGCTTGGATCCATAAAAATTGGTTGAGTTCTAAGGGTTGGGTTCGGTTTTATCCAGGTCACTTCCCTTTTGTCAGGTGGGATTCCATTTCTGAAACTCCATCTTCATCGAAGAGGACCTGCACCCATTTCACATCATGCTAGCTTATCAGAAACGAGCTGAAATTACGAATTGGAAAAGAACTCATTGAACATCCATGGATAATACTATTAGCTATAAAATGAAGATGTAGGAAGCTTTCCCTCTGATTGCAAAGGAGCGACCATTGGTTTTGCTCTCTGTAACAACAGCTAATTTGGACTGAAGACACATTACTAGCCTTGCCATCACAACTCATCATTCATCAATTCCACTTCCAGGGTTTAACCATCAAGATGAAAAGCCATAGAATTGCGACAGTGTCGTTCGAAATCTTTAAAAAACCAGAGTACTACAATCTGAAGGACTCTTACAATATGATTGGCTGCTACGGAACCGGAAAAGAATAGCAGATGCATAGCAAAATTAGACATGCTCACTCGTTTTTCGTTATTTTATGGAGAAAGCTGGCGAGATTAAAGTCACGAGGAATTAAATCGGACAATAATATCGCACGATCGCAAATAACTGAAAAAAGACGCAGAAAACACAAGAAAGATAAGAAATTTTGATTAAATCGGACAGTATTGCATGTCTAGCATGGAGAGATACCATCTTTAATATGTAAGCGAGGCGCTTCGTGCGTATTTCTTTCTGTCACTTTTGGTTGGTGTCGCCACTCGCACGTATTCCTATTTTATTACTGTTGGCTCGCAAGTCGCACGTGTTCAGGTCCCCTTCGCGTCACCAGCCTAAGCGTCTAAATTGCCACTTGTCCCCTAATATTCAACTAGGGGATCGCATCATGTCCATTGGCATCGACTCCTACCAAATTTTGTTTGAAATTCCACTTACGTAGACTTGTCGAAATGGATATTAAACCCATTTATTAATCCAAAGTTATTGAAATGAGTCATAAATAGGTGGCCTCAAATTTAAGGTATCTAGTCATAAGAGGTTATAAATTAAAAAGCTCAAAATAAATGGGTCTAAATAGCAAGACTGAGTGGTTTCAAGTCCCAATATCGGTCAAAACAGGTTTCTTAATTTTTGGAATTTTGAATCTACCTTACGTACCCAACAATTTATATTGTTACAGATTTCAAGGTTTACCAAAATTTCAAATGTACTCTAAAATTAAGTAATTGCAATGAATTATCACATCTAATGACCATAATTTGCTATAATCCACTGATTACAACTCATATTTAGACATACGAAGATTATAAACTATTAATAAAATCAAAGTCGCAGTCATGGATATTACTGAAAACGAAAGCTCAGATTAGTGGTTTTAAATTATATACTTATCATCGGACGTCATAAAATACTGCGGGATCGCATGAAAATATAGAACAAAAAAAACATAAAAATTTGTTCCATGTTTTAGGCTTCTAATTTTCGGCTAGAACCGGGAGGAGAATTTTCGGATAGAAAACCAGAAAGTGCGTCAGGTCTTTAAGGACGAGGAAAGGAAAGCCGTCTCCAAAACAAATCGTTTACCGGCCGTTTCCCTACGTGCCTCCCGTGTCCCAGGAATTGGAGGCGTTGTGGCCCATCTAAATCTGTCCAGACCAGCACTAATTAACAAATCGTTTGCCGGCCGTTTCGTACACATGGTCATTTGGGCATGCGAATGATAAGTTCCCCTTAACAATTTTTTGCCGGAGATCATTTTTCTATTTTTTTTTCAATAAGTTTATGAGTAAAGATATGTGTTTAATTTATTTTTCTCCCATGGAACGCTACAAAAAGTTTTCATTTCTGTTAACATTCCAAAAATAGAAAAGTAAAAAATATCCATTTCTTACTTTTTCCCAAACTTAATTCTGAGCTAAAATTTTGTCTTGAAAATAAAATAATGAAATTCCGTTATTAAATAGATTTTTATTTTGAATATGTTTTGGGGAATAGAAAAAAAAAAAGGAAAATATAAAAACAGAATCATCATCGGTAAGGCCAGCCAGCCGAAAATATCTATTGGATAATTATAATTATTTAATCATTTTAGAAAATATTAAATCACCCTGGTGCGGCTGACAAAAGTCAGACAACACTCAGACAGCACGGCCTTTTCTCTCTTTTTGCATGGCCGACAGATGAAATTTCCAGGCACGGCTGTTCTGTAGAAGCACCTGATAATTATCTCTTGTAGGGGTCTACCAGGGAGTCAAACTAGGATACTTGACGTGGGAGTGTGACCATGTGTCCACCTCCTTTTGAAAATGGGGAATAAAACAAAAACATGACATGTTTTTTTATCCTTAATTTAAAATTCTCTACCCAATCGAAATTTATGATACACTAGTCTCCACATAATATGTACAAACAATATTAGTCATGGTTGTTGACTAAAGTTATGATACAATCGCTTTCCACCTCTCTCGAAAGCGAAGGGTAGAGAAAATTTGGAGGATATGCCAATCTTATATATCGCACAAATTGGCAATTAAGTGAAAATTTTTGGATTCAATATTGTTTGTCTAGGTTCAAGTATCATGAAACCAAAGCTGTCCCAAAACACGTGCTTCCTTTTTTGAACTCACGATTTTAAAGGACGCCGGTGGAATTGCCCTCGGTTTGACGTGAAGGGAAAAACAAATGCTCTGACAAAATAGAGAATATTACTTCGGAAGACTTTTTGACACACAAATTTATACATTTATTTGTTTAAAATAATGGCACATTTAAAAAATTTAATTATTTCAAAATATTACAATGGTGCATGATAGCAAGAAGAGCTTTTTAACCTTACAAGTGCACTAGAAGTCTTAAATTTCATCATGAAAGTGTAATTGAGTTATAAAATATACAAAAATGCAATCAAGTTGTTGGGATATATTATGCGGAAACAATAATGGTCTTACAATTTACGTCAAAGCGAAATCAGGAGAAATTAAACGGAAAAATAAGAACACTAGAAATTTACGTGGTTCGGTCCGAGTATCCGTACCTATATCCACGGGAGGCGAAGAAGCAAATAATCCACTAAAATCGGAGATCATAATTTATAATCACTCACACGCTCAAGTGTTTTCCACACCTAAATTTAACTAAAAACCCAAAATATTTATAAATAAATCACTCACTGGAAAAGTATAAACTCACGGCGATAAAACTATCACGCGTTCAAACTCAAACACAATGTACGGCGTACGTACGAAATCGCGTATCACTTCAAGCTTCGCGCAGCTACTCTTTTTTTCTTGTACAGGTGCCGCGGCGCGGACGAAAACGCGTGCCCAAAAGTCAAACAATTGACCCGGGCCCACCAACTTCCCTTTTGAATTCTTACGGATGCATGCAGAGGACTTCACGTGCAGAGAGGTTTCGTCCAACCTTCTTTCCTCTTTTGCTTTCTTACATAAAGTGTGCCCAAGAATCTTGTTTCGCCCGTTCGAAGGAGGAAATCCAAGAAAGAAATTATTTCTTTCTTTTTCATCTGATTTATAATCTGTTTGGGAAAAACTTTATTGACAAATTCGATTTCCAAATTCAAACTCGAGACATTAATTTAGCACAAGTGCTAAAACTTAATAAATTAGTGTAATTGGGTCATTCCGTTAACTCTGTCAAATTTGACTAACAGAAAATGCCAATATGATATATTTTAATTAAGATTGAGAAAGGGCTTTTTTCTCACATCCTTTTTGAGTAAGAATGGAAATCTAAGCAAAAAAAAAAAAAAAAAAAAAACTTAAGCACAAAAAAAGTATCATTGAAGCTTATTCTAATATAAATTAACCCACATAGTGCGTAGCTAAAATGTCTTGTATACATACCTCATCAGTGACATATGGTGGTCTTCTCTTTATATATCCTCTCTTTGCATAGTGCGTAGCTAAAATAATTGATCATGCATGGCATCATGATGAGATGCAAATGTCTTGTATACCTATCAAACAATTTAAACTTTTGAAATTATATAGTCTTTTAACATCTTGCAAATAAGGATCAAAACTTAAAATTGTGCTTATGGTTCATTTTATTTAGGGTAAAAGTTATCAAACATTTTAAACTTTTTTTTTTTATAATGCAAAAAATCCCAAATTTATGCCTTTGTGATACCGAAAATCTTACACTTGTATCCGTGTGACACATTTATCTTAAAAAAAAATTATGTCAGAAGAAAGTTTGGGGATTTTTCGTATCATAAAAAAAATTGGATAAATGTGTTACATAGTTATAATTTTGAAATTTTGATGTCATTTAATGAGGTAAATATATAATAGAGGTAAAATTTAGAGTCTTATTTTATTTATTTTTTTATTTTTTTGTGATTTACTCTTCGAAGATTTTTGGATATCCGGGATTCGTACAAGCTGTGGCGGCTCGAGTTGGGGTGAGGTGGAGCAAGCACATGGAACGATTAGCTCAAGTGGGCATTCCCCGGTTGTTTTCATTAGTGAAGCCCTCTCTCTCTCTCGCGATGTGACTGCAAATGAAGAAAAATCTTTTGCGACGGTGGAGAATCTAACTTTTTATTTCTCGTTGGATTTGATATTATCAAGGACAGTTTTTGCTTCGCTTTTCCAAATGCCCAGACATTGGAAAAATAATTATCAATTTGATAATGATGAAAATCTAGGAAAAAAAATAAACTTCGTAAAAACCTTGCCAAGAGATCACATTGTTCATTTAATCTATGTAGCATTCCTCTTAAGTTTTTAGACAGAGAAAATTTAAATTTGGGAATAATAAGGTTAACATGTATGGGTTTTGAAAATAAACTGAGAATTCTAGGAATGAAAAATTATCAAAAGGATACGTGGGTGGTTTCTGCCGATTCATTGATCATCCCCCTCGAAAGCGCCGGTTGATTGGCTCTCAAGAAAAGGCCAGCGCCACCGACAGAATGGAAAGCCATCGTAATAATTGATTTATCCCTGTTCCTAGTAAAAATAAAAAATAAAAAATGAAATATCCCGGCACAGATTTCTGTCGTAGGCACAACACCATAAACATTGAATAGTATCGAAAAGATTCCTATCCTTGCTACACACCACACCATGTGATAGCCCTGTATAAATTCCGCGCCCTCCTCCTCACACCATAAACATTGACTGAGATGTCTGGAAATGGTTGTTACCCTGACATATAAACATACAATTTAGTTATTAATGGACTTTGCAAAATGGGATCCGTATCCGATGCTTATGATGCTATAACCAGAGGGTACATTCCCGACAACTTTTTACTTTCTAAACATTGGCTGATGGCTATTGTAAGCAACTGAAGTCGGATAGTGTAATTAGAGAGAATGTTGCAGTCCCATGGTGATTTGTGAGAAAAATTTAATCGGCATCATCACTATAGAATACATTACAACCAATTCCCAAAGAGCCGGGATAAATTGTAAAAATTGAAACTTTAAGTTGGGGACGCGCCCGGCCTTGAAAATGTACGCACACCAAGCAATTACACAACTGCCAAAGCAACAAGGACAGTCATAATTTAATAATCAACAAGATTTCGCTTACACCTTTTGGCGAATGAAGTACCATTTCATTTATTCATTCATAGCATTAACTTAATAAAGACGGTTGGACATTGAAAGAAATGCGATCCTTTTGACGTTTGTTTTCGGAATCGCCTAGCCACACAAACACGATTGCTAGCTACAAAGGAGAGCCCTGCCTGACTCGGAACACCGACTTCACACAGAAACACCTATAGAAACAATAAGACTCAACACAAGAATTCCAAATGAGACCGGCCCGCACCAGCCCACCCCATGTGAATGACAATCCGGCATTGCAGCCGCAGTCCGACAGCACACCGTCCAGGGCTCTATTATTCCGCCATGGTCTTTAGATACCAAATGACCGGTAGAAGCTGATCATTGGCCGCTATTAAAAATTTATCGTACCCTCTATTATTCTCGGCTTCTTCAGGTGCTACCATCGCTGACACTGGCGTTATTTTCGGTCTCTGAAAACCGTTGCTGCTCGAGGGGAACTATAGGCGTGTCCTTGGCTATTGCCAAGACAATAACCACCATGTTTGAACAGTACACTGTCCAGGGCTCATCAATTGTGCTACCCGAGTGTGTAAATCTTGTCCTTTCGGTTGTTAAAAAAAGAATAACATTCAAAGGCAGGTTTGCGAATTTTGAGGAATTTTTGGTTAGTACCCTGTACAACTAAAGAGCATCAGAGACTTTTCCCATTACAGTCCTAAAGATTGGAAGAAGTCCGGAGTCGCTACATAAAGAGGAGCCTGGGAAAAGGAATTGGAAGGAGTCTGGAATCGCTACCTAAAAAGAAGAGCCTGGGAAAAGCTAGGTCACTCTCAAATTGGAAAAAAGTAGCTAAATAGGAGAGAGAGAGAGAGCTAGGCCTTGTGGAAAATTTTGTTATTTGAATTACATCAGTCAAATTTTGTTATTTGGAATTACAGCAGTCCAGTCACACCATCCTCAAGTAAATTCTTTCAAGACATTCGGGCTCACCACCTATGTATCTGTGCTTTGTAGGAAGAATTACCAAAAAAAAAAAGTCATAAATTTATTAAAATTATATCAATTCAATCTTAAATTTATTTTTAATCAATTTAAATATAAATATTTTGTATTTGTATCAATTCGGTCCATAGGTTCACGTTAATATGACATTGTTGATGATGACGTGACATTTTTTAAAGGGAAAAAGCCATCAAAAACCCCAAACTTTGTCCATAGTGACAAATTTACCCCAAACTCTTTTTGTTTTTTTGGTGGCGGGAGGAACCACCAGACCGACGGTCTGCGCCAGTAAACCCCAGTGACGCTAGCAAGGAAACCACCACCCCGACGCCATGCTTAAATCGCCTAATGATCTGCGAGCCTCCCTGCAACTTGCGTTGCAGGGGCTTCGAACTCCCGACCTCCTCGAGGAGGACGTTGTAGAGCCTACCCGGGCCACCACGAGCCGGTGGTCCCCAAACTCTTTTGTGACATGAAAAACTTCAAAATTTGCAAATTGTGACACATTTACCCCAAAACTTTATTTGTAACACAAAAACCCTGAACTTTCATTTGTGTGACATATTTACCCCAAATCATAAGGGCATTTTGGTCTTTTTATTTTTTTTTTTATTTTTACTTTTTTTTTTTTTTTTTATTTGTTTTTTATTTGTTTTTCTTCCCTCCGCGGGCATCCGGCGAGGCGGCGAGGGCTCTGCCATGGCCGGTGGAGGGAAGAGAGAAGAAAAAAATTAAAAAAAAGAAGAAAAAAAAACAGAAAAATAAGACGAAAATGCCCTTAATGGGGTAAATGTGTCACAATTTGCAAAGTTTAGGGTTTTCATGTCAAAAAATTTTGGAGTAAATTTGTCACTTTGAGCAAAGTTTGGGATTTTTGGTGGCTTTTTCCCTTTTTTAAATAATATTTATTTATTTTTTGAATTTTTATAACTTATTTTCTTTTTTCTTTTCTTTAATTTTTCCCCTTCTATTAGGGCCGACGAGGGTGTTGCAACGACGGCCTCGCTGCCTCACTCAGTCAAATCTAGGTGAAGGGCCGTGTGCCCACGCCCTTGCCCAATTCGGGTGAGGGTGGGCCAACAACCCTCATCGGCCCTAAGGGAAGGAAAAAATTAAAGAAAAATTCAAAATATTATCAAAATATCATTTAAAAATATTATATTAGCGTCGATTAGCCAAAATTAGCTGAATAAACTAAACTTGTACAAATCTAAAATGTTTATAATTGAATTGACGAAAAAAGATTTAACGGTGAAGCGATATAATTAAAATAAATTTATTATTTTTTAAAAATAATTTTTAAGTGATTTGCGCATCAAGTGCATGTGATTGCATGTTTGTATATGACAGGACTAGGGTTTTCGATAAATGCCAATGTCGACGAATTGGTCTTATTGACTGAGCATTTTTGTGGAATTTCTCTTTTCTTTTCTAGGTTTTTTTTTTTTAGTGTTAAAAAACAGAAGGATGACAAACCTCAAAATGTTCATAAATAGATACTGTCCTCGTTTCGTGTCAGACAAATCGACTGCTTACCTTTTATCGCCTCTGCGATGAAAGGGGCACAGCCTCACCCTCCAGAAGCAAAGTGAAAAACGGGCATGGACATTTTGCTGCGCTAGAAACGAACACCGCATGTTTTTCTTTTTTCTTTTTTTAAACTTTGTTAGCATAACAATTTTTTAGATACTGTGAAAATGACAATTTATTGTGAGTCATAAAATCTTTAAAAAATGAGCTCTGCAACAATTTATAATCATTTTTTATTATTTTTTTATAATTTAAAAATAAATTGTTATTCTCACAATAGATTAAAGATTGTCACGTAATATTTTCTCTTTTACTTTTTTCCAAAGTGGACGGGCATTTTTTGAGTCGGATGCATCCAATCTCCAAAAAGACCACGAAGAAGATGGTGGACCCTTTCTCTCCCCGTCCTGAACGAGATAAATATCGATATTTGCAACTTGTCCCCTAAATTTCAAAATATAGATTGCATTGTGTCCCTTGGCATCGCCTCCGACCAAATTTTGCAGGGAATTCCGTGCAACACCCGACTAATTGCAAAGGGCAAGTTCGTAGTATAAGTGTGCACCAATATTAAGAAAAAAGAAAAAAGAGTAGAGGAAAATTTTGAAAGATATATTGTATGCGAGAGCATGTGATTAAAGTACCGATAAGAATTTAATTGGAATTGACGCAAATGCACAATGACATAGAGTTTCAGAATTATTTTTGAGCAGACATTATATTTCTTTTTCACGAATGTAGAGCCTTCCCTAATCGCTAGTTATATGGTTAGATTTGTGAGAAAAATGTAGTTGGCATCATCACTACAGGATACAACACAACTGATTCCAAAGAGCCGGATAAATGGTAAAAATTGAAACTTTAGGTTGGGGGCCGTCCCGGAGACAAAAGTTAGTCCGCAGGGCCAGCAAATACACCACTACGGGTGTGAACAAGGACAGGCCATCATTTCGAATCAACAAGATTTTTTGTTTTTGTTCTAAAAATTCCACAAGATTTCACTGCGACTTTTCGGGTCCACGCAAAGTGCCCAATCGTTCAGCCGATCTGTTTACTCAACAAAAGACGGTTTGACAAAAGAATCGCGGTTCGACAAAAGAAAGATTCTTTTGCCGTGTTTTTGGAATGGCCTAGCCACGAGGGGTGTGCATGGTAACGCTTCTTTTGGAGAAAAGTTTTTTTCGAAATAGTTCTTTTATTTCTATTTTGGGGAACAATTTAAGAGTAAAAGAACTCATTTTGATAACTTACACAAAATTTCTATTCTGGAATAAAAAAAGAAAAGAAATGTGTTTAGTACGCAACGATTCTTTTTGTATTTATTCGTTTTTATTCTTGCTCACGAATTGCCGATTGGCGGCGGTGGCCGGCGACCGGCTGCGGCGGGTGGCGGCGGCGGGCGGCAGCGGACGGTTGGAGGTGGTCGCAGCAAGAGAGAGGAATAAAAGAAAAATAAAAAAGAAAATTAGCTTATTTCTAGAAGTTGTTCCCGGGAGCAAAAATAATTTTTTTTTGTTTCTCGTTTCTATTCCAAAACCATTCCTGGGCTAACTTTTTATTTCGGGGAAAAGAAAAACAATTTAGCGTTACAAACGGGTTTTATTCTTTTTTGTTCCGGAGAATAAAAGAACAGAAATTCTAAGAAATAGAAACGTTACCATGCACGGCCGAGTTCTCCCTAGCCAGTTCTCCGTAGCCACACATGCGATTGCTAAGCTACAACGTTGTAACCCGTACTTTTACATGCTGGAACACTTACAGAAACAAAAGCACTTCCCCCCTACAAAAACACATATAGAAACAAGAACGCTGAGATCCGTCCATTGCCCCGTATAAATTCCGCGCCCTCCTCAAAAACTTCACACACAAAGTTTTTCAGAAAAAGAATCCCCGAAGGACAGACCTCCCCGCCACCCCACCCCCCCGGGAAAATAATCCGGCATCACCGGGGCCGCCGCAGTCTGACTGGTACAAGCTGATCATCATCCGCTGTATCGCATTTGCCAGGCCCACTATTCTCGGCCTCATGCTCATCTTCCTGGCAATACCCGCCGAAACGCCGCTGGAGCTTGGGCTCGACCCGGGCTCTTCCCTTTGGTCCCTCAACATCTCCATCTCCTACAGTAATTTCATCATGGTCGAGTACGCTCACATGAAGCTCCTCTCGAGTTTTGATGGCCAACTTGCTCTCTCTCGTCCCCCCCTCGTGTCCAACTCACTCAGGCGCCCGGCTGCAGGACCTCACTCCAAGCCAAGGCCCAGACAACGCTGTCGATCATCACTGACTTGGGCGTGGATGGCATGGAGGTGACCATCGAAATGGCGGCAAAAGCCAAGCGGAGGCTGCACTTGGATCTGTGGTGGGTGGCCGTGCTCGACGTGGACGTCTCGTGCACGTACTTGACCTTCGCAACTCAGTCCAACAGCGAGGGCAGCCACCTCGAAGGCACCCTGAGCTGCTCGCTGGACATCACCCCTCAACTCTGGTAAGAAAAGTCATGAGTTCCTGCTTAGTTTTGTATTTATATTATCGTGGCAGTGGTTTGTGTTCACCAATGAAGTTGATGAGAAGCTGTCGATCCTTAGTATAACCAACTTCTTGGAGCCGTCACCACCTGGTTGCGGTGGCGATGACTGGTCGAGTCATGCTGGTCAAGAACAAGGCGGCCCCGGCGTGGTGTGCACCACGGGGGGCAGCCATGTGGTACTTGAGCCTCCGCAGAATTCTCCGGCGTGGCTTGGCACTTTCTATTGTATTGACATTATTAAACAATGTTTGCTTCTCACGGTCGTCCGTCGTCTTGTTCAATTTTCTCAGATTCAGGGTGGTGACCGTGGCCTCTATCCATACATCCGGGCATCACTTTGGGAGGTTTCTTTTGTTAGCATATTACCTAGGCAAATACTCCATATGCTGAGGGGTTTCTGTCTCACCCGTCGTGTACTCTCTAAATATTAAAATATTTTGTACTTCACATGTCATTATAAATTCGAGGTTATGCAAGTTTTGTCTCTTTAACCTTACTTCAGATCATGCATTGGCGTACGATCTTGAAACTCATTTAAGTTTTTCGGTTGCAAATGAGACAACAGAGTTGGCCTCAAATAATTAACCGAGTAATTATGCAACTTGACGGGTTTTCAGAGGTGCTTCGATGGAGGTTTCGAGCTCGTTTTCATGGCGGAGAGAGAGCAGAGGAAATAAAGAGGGATTAGCTGTTGCAGGAGATGATGAGACGACGGCCATTTTTGATTTTTTTTTTTTTTTGAATTTTCTATTCTCACGGGTGACGCTAAAACGACTGGGATGCGTCGGGGTAATTGGATCACAGCTGTGATGGATGACGCGGTTGGGTTCTAATTGGTGGGGGCCGGGTCAGATCGGACGGCCCCGCGAGGTGGGGGAGATCGCGGGGGAGGCATTTAATGGGGCGGGAGCTGTGGTTTTTGAGCGCCGCCCCCACGGGCCCACCCGGGTGAAAGGACTGTGGATGCGCCGTCACTTCTTTTTGAGCGACCGCGCCTTTCCTTTGATGAAGCCTATTTGCTCATATATAAATGGACGTGACCTTGCATGCGCATGCGACGATATTTGTCGGGAGATTGAAAAAAATAATTAAGTGACTATTATTATATTATTTGCTCCATAAGGAATTTCCCTCACATTTAAGAAGAAAGATTGGGGAGTCCAAAAATATTATGGCAAATTCAATATTTGCGAAAATGGCATATTCTTGAGACTTTGGAAATATAGGGATTGCGATAAACACGAATTCCTCGATTATCTTATGAGCGAAATAGTGTCAATCTCAAATCCACGTAAATCTTAGTTTTTTTTTTTTCTCTACTCAATCCTAAAGATGTTCTCCAGATTTAAGCAATCTGGTTCAGCGACCCCAGGCACCCATTCGGTGAATGGTTATTATACAACCCTGTTTAGGGTAAAAGCAGAATTTTTTGGAAATGACGACGATTGCAGTGACGATCACACTGGGCCCACTCAAAAGAGTCAAAACCCAGTAATTCTTCGAGGCATCTTCCCCCTTGGGCTGCTCTTACCACGTTGTTGTGAGCAGTTGCTGCCAATCTCCACTCCCCATGTGCCCCCCTAGCGAAAGGAAAAGTGTCAAAAAAACGATGAGGACGGCACATGGGAAGTGTATGCATTCACCCGTGTATAAACCTTTTTGACCTAGTATTAGTTAAGCTATAAATCTTTTGACTTATCGTCAATTCAGTCTCTCCAATTAATTTTGATTAGATATTGCTGAACTGGATGTCAATCGATCTACGTAATATGATGTTGATAACTTTTAATAATTCTTTTAATATTTTATAAATTATTTATTTATTTCTGCTTTGGTGAGGCGGCCTCACATTTGGTTAGGGAGACTCGGGCTCTTGCTAAAGGCTAGGAGGTGGCGGCCTTCGACCTAGCGACTGATGAGGCTCAACCCTCGCAAGCCTAAAATGAGGCTGCCCTCGTGGCCTCTCGCGAGAGTTCGAGCATTGCCAAGGGCTCGGTGAGCCACGACCTTGTTGGATTTGGCAAGGTTGGGCCTCATACAACCATGGCGAGACTTGCCAGAGGTCGTCGAGGTTGAGTTGACCTCGCTGAACCTCGCTTTTGGCCAATTGCTGACCGGGGATTGACTAGAGGAAGAAGAAAGGGAAGGAGAAAGAAAAAATGAAAGAGAAATAGAGAGGAAAAGGAAAAAATCACCAGCTGCCTTATGAAACTTTCACTTTGATCACTGCAAAAAATGGAACATGTAGGAAGCTTTCACTCTGATTATTGCAAAGTGGCGACCGCTGGTTTTGCTTTCGGTATGAATGGCTAATTTTCAGTGGACTCGAGACACATTCCTAACCTTGCTACCAGAACTCCTCATCCACCAATTCTAGGTGTTAAAACATATAATACGAAAGGCCACAAAAATTGTGACAGTGTCATTCTAAATCTCTAAAAACAAGAGTACTACAATCTGAAGGACTCTTAAAATATGTTTGGCTGCAATGGAACAGGAAAAGAATGGCGGATGCATAGCAAAATCAGACATGCTAAAATCAGACATGCTCACTTGTTCTCCTTTATTTTTTGACAAAAAGCCAGCGAGATTAAAGTCACGTGGAATTAGAAATATTCATTAGACTTCGCAGAAAGAATGCACTCACCTTGAGACCATCCAAGTCAAAGATCACGACCACCTTGCTTTGTTTGGCCTGCTCAGTTTCCTCGATCACCTCTTTCTTCTCTTTCAAGAGCTCCTCCTCCTGTGACGATGAGAACATTTCAAACAAGGCCGCAAGTAACGAAGTAAATCTCTCAAGTCATCAAGATTCCTAAAGACGAACATACCTCCTTTGATAAAAAAGCTGTTGATCTCAATTTGTAATGGTCGCTTCGGTCGTCGATAACCGTAGTACGCGCTGCAGAGTTCCGATAATATGCCACAAGTCCTCTTAACATAAGCTTCTGCGGCTGATTCAGCCTCAATGAGGACCAGCGCAGTCTGGCTGAGACCGGCAAACTGGCTTCCTTCCTTCAGGACAAGGGGCACTGCAAAAGTTACGCGGCTCCTTTCCCTCCTGCTCGCAAACAATCTTGCCACAGGATAAGCAATTGCTGACCAACCCGTGCCTGCGGGCTTGGCACGAACAGGGCTTGCCCTGCTGGAACACAACGGAACCTTCGGCTGCCTCAGCTATCGACACGACCTTCCCAGATTTCTTTTTCCGGGAATTACTTTGATTCTCAGGTTTTGACCTCACTGGTTCCTGTCACTGCCGCCTTTTCTCAACTACTCGAGCCAGCAGCCTCCTTAGATGCTCTAGGCGGTTCCGGATACCGGCAGTGGAAACTTCAGCTGAGAGCAGTTTGACATAGGCATATAATTTCGAGGACGAAACACTGGAAATGCTGGTGCGATCTGAAATGGCCTCTCCACCGCAGATATTCGTCGATCACGCTTTTCCCTACTTCTTGCCAGATATCGTTCTGAGCGAAAATTCCATATCACAAAGTTAACACCCATTCACAGCCAATTAGAATGTCTGCTCAAATTTGAGGTGTCTAACTATAACGGGTTACAAGATAAAAAGCCTAAAATAAATGGGTCTAGCTAGGAAATGTTATGAACCCATTTCCAACGTCGCCGGTCGGAGCTTTCAGGGATCGACTGGGGATTTGAATTTTCGGCTAGAATCGGGACGTGGATTGTGCAGGAGGATATGTGCGTGATTCTCCAGCAGAAGTTCTCTTTATTGTTTTTGATGGTTTTAATTTAGATATGGGCTTAAGTTGGCCGTATGTTGGCCCGGCCACGATGGGCCTAAAGGCCCGGCCCACGGGAATAAGGCCCGTGGAAAGAGGAACCTATAAAAGGGATGAGAGAGAGAAAGAACGCACCTTTTGGCAATATAACGTTCTTCTTTTTCTCTCCTTCAAGAACACTCCCAAATAGATAGGATTCTTGCAAGAGGCGACACCATCTTCCTTTGAAGGCGAATTGACGTCATCGGATCGGAACAGGGCTGAATTCTCTTCTTCCTTTCGGCATCGGTGTTTAGGCTGTGGCTAACAAGGTACGCTCGAATCCGTGGTGTGCTTTACGATCGGTGATACGTGACTATTCCCGGGCTTATCTTCCGCATTGATTTAGGGGTTCAGTTTTAAGTGCCGAATCCGTTTTTGGGGATCCGTCGTGCCCAACATTGGTATCAGAGCATCGGTTCACGTTTTTCCCGATCTGTTTGATGTTTATGATTGTTTTTTCGCAAAAAGCATTTCGGCCGTACGGATCGGGGCGACAAATCCCGACACCCGAGCATGTTCGCCCATTTTTCCGATTTTTCGTAAGTCGAAATCAAAATCTAATGGCATAGGGAGGAAGGCGACGTCGAGATGAGTCCGGCGACATGTCGCACGCCGCCAGGGGACGCCGCACGCGCCCACACGCGCGGCCAGAAGCCACTGCGCGTGGGCGCGACGCGCCCACGCGCGCTGGGTTCGTCCAGCGCGTGCGGCACACGCGCCGGTTGGTGAACCGGTGCTGCGCGCCGCCGGCCGGCGAACCGGCACGTGCCGGTCCATGGACCGGCAGCGTGCGACGCCGGCATGACGTCACCCAACGGTCGGTAACCGCCTGGGGTGATGTCATCGGCGACGTCGCACCGGGCTCGTTTGGCCGGACGGTCACCGGCCGGCGACTCGACCCGCCAGGCACGCACGCGGCACGTGCAGGCTGACGTCTGCGTGACGTTAGCCCGCGCACGCGCGCGGCACGTGCGGTTGGTCCGCGCGACCGGCACGACCGGCGCGACTGGTCCGACGACCTGATGGTGACCGTTGACCGTTGACCAAAAAAAAAAAAAAAGAATTTGTTTCTTTTTTCCAATTGAGTCAATGTGGATTATATGTAATCCCTTATTTGTTCTACATTTGTTGCAGGAACAATGCCTCCCCTTCAGTTACGTACGTCTATTCGCGTGATTACCGATAAACAAAAGGCAAAACTTTCTAAGTTGATAGCTGAGTTGACTGATTATCGATGGGAGAATGGTGACTTAATTGATCATGTTCTTGAAGTCAACGGGAAGATACAACAGGTCATATGGAATGGTCATCCCATGCCACAGTCAGAGATGGTGCGATTTTTCATTAACACCCTTCCACCTGAATGGCAAGATGTGTTGAATCGCATATGGGATGTCAACGGTGCTGCTTCATATAAGAAAATTGTGAACGATTTTGTAAAAGAATATTACTGCATTGTTACAAGGGAAAAGATCAAGAAATTGAACAAAAGAGGATCTTTCCCAGTTCGTGTGAAGGTTTTATGTTAGTTGTATTAACTGAAAGTATTATTATATTATTGTATGTCAATTATCTGTTGCTTTCTGTTATTGCTGGTTGCTGTGGGTAGTTAGCTGTGGGTAGTAATAGAAGTTTTTGTAGCTTCATAGAATTGATTTTGCATATGACAATCATATTAATGATAGTTTTAAGTTAGGATTTTTGGAGGATGATTGGAAACGTAGTGACCTTTTGATTCTAAAACCTTACTTGAAATTATTCGTTAATATGGTGGGTCTGTGCAAAAGGGATGCATAAATGATAGGCATTAATAACTCGTGCATGTATGTCTGATGTGTTCAGATCAATGGCTTCAGCCACAAAGAGCATAGTTGCCGAGCTGAACAAAGGTGAAAAGCTCAATGGTGACAACTATGAAATTTGGCAAATGAAAATCCAGTATGTGTTGGAAGAGCAAGAAGCACTTGAGGCTCTTAACCTGACCATGGTAGAACCTGAAGAAGGAAGCACTGCACAGCATAAGAGAGATAAAGAAGCATTTGCTGCGTGGAAAAGAATGAACTCTCTTGCTCGCATCACGTTGCTGAGCAGCATGGAAAATGACGTCATGCGAGAGTTTAGGCGTTTTGACAATGCCAAAGATATGTGGGAAGCATTGGCGGCAAGATTTGGTCATACTTCGGTGACTAGACTAAGGCAGCTCACTATTAGGTTTGACTCTTATAAGAAGCCTCATGGTCAGACCATGAAGCAACATCTTAGAAAGATGTCAAACATGATAAATGAGCTTAAAGATGCTGGCCATGTCCTGACAGATGAGCAGCAAGTGCAAGCAGTGATTCGTTCCTTGCCTTAGAGTTGGGAGCATATGAAGGTGCACCTGACTCATAATGAAAATATCAAAACCTTTGAGGATGCAATGCGTCATCTTGAGCTGGAAGAGGACCGCCTGTTGGCGGCTAAGCCGGATGCTGAACACTATCATGCTAGTTCTAGCTCAAATGGAGCTTCGGGCTCCAAGCACAAGCGCCCTAACTGGTTTAATAAAGGGAAAGGCAAGGAAGCAGGTCCTTCAAGGAAGAAACCCAAGTTTAACCAACATGAAAGAGGAAAGCGTCCTCGCATGAAAAAGCTTGTAAGGGTGAAATGCTACAACTGTGACAAGAAGGATCACTATGCTCGCGACTGTCGTGAGCTAAAGAAGGTATGCACCCATTGTATTTTTCAGAACTTAGCTTTTGTGTCGAGTTCTGTATTCTTAACTGAATCTAATCCTTTGTGGACTGTGGATTCAGGAGCGACAGACCATGTAGCGAAGGATAGAGGATCCTTCGTGGAATTCCGACGAGTACCAACTGGAACTAAGTGGATCTATGTGAGAAACAACTCCAGAGCTGAAGTGAAAGGAATTGGCATATGCCAACTGAATATGCGTGGTGGACGCACTTTGTTCCTACATGATGTGTTGTATGCTCCGGAGATTCGTCGGAATTTAGTGTCTGTTTTAGTGTTGGTTAAATTAGGTTTTAATATGAACTTCTATAATAGAGGTGTGAATTTGTTTTTGAACACAAATTACTATGATTGTGGTTATTTTCTGGATGGTTTCATTGTATTAGATATTGATTATGTTAATACAAATGTTTGTTATTCCCTTCTCACGTCTCCTAATACATATGATAATGATGTGAATGTATGGCATGCTAGACTTGGTCACATTGGCCAACAGCGTATGAATAGACTAGCCAAAGAGGGCTTGTTGGGCAATATTGAAAAAGTCGATTTACCCATCTGTAAGCATTGCCTAGAAGGGAAAACGACAAGGAAACCATTTGGAAAAGGTAAAAGAGCTGAATTTCCTTTGCATTTAATCCATTCGATGTCTCGTGGTCCAATGAATGTGAGAGGAAGGCATGGGGCTGTTTATTTCATCACTTTTATAGATGATTATACTCAATTCGGATATGTCTATTTGATTTCTCACAAATCTGAAGCAATAGTTGTTTCAAAAGGTTTATGAACCTGGTAGAGAATCAATTAGACAAGAAAATAAAAGCATTGAGATCCGATCGAGGTCGAGAATATTTATCTGATGAGTTCAGAAAATTATGTGATGAAAAAGGAATAGAAAGACAGTTATCTATTTCATATACTCCTCAACAAAATGGTGTTGTGGAGAGAAGAAACAGAACCTTACTGAAAATGGTTAGGTCCATGATGGCGCATGCTAACTTACCTATCACCTTTTGGAGTGATGCGTTGTTAACTGCTGCCTATATACTTAACCGTGTGCCTTCCAAATCAGTTACTTCCACTCCATATGAGTTATGGACAGATAGAAAACCGGACTTAAGTTTTCTTAAGCCATGGGGTTGTGCTGCCTATACGCATGAGTCCTCTCACAAGTTTGGGAAATTGGGTCCTAGAGGTAAGAAGAGTATTTTCATAAGATACTCGGAACACTCAAAAGGGTATGTGTTCATAGGTGAGCAGGAAAGTGAGAGTATAACTGAATTTGAATCACGGGATGTCACATTCTTAAAGGATGAATTTCCTAAGAAGGGCGAAATAGGGGAAGACAACTCCCTATTTGAAACCTCGGATCAAGATAATGATCTTAGTGGAGTTCGTCCAAGTGGGAGTAATATGAGAAGTGATGAATTGAATTCAACTCATTCTCAATTGCAACCACATAATGAGACGACATTATCATTATCTAATCCAAGTGGGAGCATAATGGGAAATGGTGTGCAAAGTGTACAAACTTCCATACAGCGAACAAGTCGCCAAAGTATTCCCCGTCGACGTTTTGACATTGAAGGGGAAACTTTTATGATTGCTCCACAAGATGAGGATGAGCCTAGAAATATTAATGAGGTTCTGAATTGCCCTAGTAAGGAAAAATGGATTCATGCAATGGAAGAGGAAATGGAGTCAATGAAATCAAACCAAGTCTGGGAACTGGTTGATCTTCCAAAAGGACGCAGCTATTGGAAACAAGTGGGTTCTCAAAATAAAGCGAAAGGCTGATGGCTCGATAGAAAGGCATAAGGCTCGCCTTGTTGCGAAGGGGTATAATCAAGGAAGGAATTGATTATGAAGATACGTTTTCTCCGTAGTGAGATTTACCTCGATTCGCATTATTCCGGCAATAGTATCTAGTATGGATCTTGAGTTACATCAGATGGATGTAAAGACTGCTTTCCTCAATGGAGAATTAGAAGAAGAAATATACATGGAACAACCTACTGGTTTCATTGTAAAAGGCCAAGAAGAAAAGGTATGTCGACTTTTGAGATCGATATACGGCCTTAAGCAGTCATCGAGACAATGGTATATACGTTTTCATAATGCCATAATGGCATATGATTTTACAATGATTGATGAGGATCATTGCGTATATATCAAAAGATCCAAGGATCAATTTGTGATCATATCATTATATGTTGATGATATGCGATTGCCGGAAGCAATATGGAGTTTGTTCATACTTTGTCAAGAGTTGGTTGTCTTCCAATTTTGAGATGAAGGATATGGGTGAGGCTGCATACATTCTTGGAGTTAAGATTTCAAGAGATCGTTCGAAGAGATCGTTGTCTCTTTCGCAAGAAACATATATAAATAAAGTTCTTGAACGATTTTGTATGCAAGATTGTAAACCCATAGACACTCCTATTGCAAAAGGTGAAGCATTGAGCCATAGACTGTGTCCGAGAACTCCACAAGAGAAGGAACAAATGAAACATATTCCTTATGCTAGTGCAGTTGGGAGCTTGATGTACGCTATGATGTGTACAAGACCCGACATATGTTTTGCAGTTGGAATGGTGAGTAGATACCAATCCAATCCAGGTCCAGCACATTGGAAAGCCGTTAAGAGAATACTGAGGTATCTAAAGGGAACTGCTGATTATACAATGAGTTATCAAGGAAATGATCTGCGACTCAAAGGCTATTCTGAAATTGATTAGGGAGGAGGTTTAGACGAAAGGAAATCTACCTCTAGATTTGTTTCCTTATTGAATACTGGCACCATATGTTGGAGCAGTAAGAAACAAACGTGTATAGCCTTGTCCACGATGGAAGCTGAGTTCGTGGCATTATCAGCAGTAATATAAGAAGTAGTTTGGCTTAAGAGATTTTTGGATCATTTAGGTGTTATTGAGAAAGCTGCAAATCCATTATTAGTTAATTGTGATAGCCAAGCGGCTATAGCGTACACCAAAGATCCAAAATATCATGGCAAGACCAAACATATAGATACCAAGTATAATTTTGTCAAAGATATGGTTGCACGAAAGGATGTGAACTTACAGTACATATCTACGCATAGAATGGTAGCAGATCCTATGACAAAGCCAATACCTAGATATGTGTTTTGTGGTCATGTAAAATCTCTAGGATTGCGTAGAGTCTGATGTACTAGATATTGTTATTTCCCTAAGTTGTTCACAATTAATGAATTTGTGTTTTCATTATTAATGCTTATGAATCTTTTGTTTGATCTTTATGCATCTTAATGCTTAGTGCATTATATTATGTTGAGAAAGTATGTCGGACAGATAAGAGATTAGCCCTCTCACACGGGTAATCGCCTCTATTTACTATGTGATAAATAGAGATGAGACGGTTTTTAAGCTTATTATCTAGGTGATAATCGAGAGCTCAAGCTTAAAATAAATATGTCGCCTTAACTATGTGTTAAGATGAGGACATGATATGTATTATGTCCGAAAGTAAAACAACCCACACATTTTACTTTATCTGTCTAAGATGCCAGATGTGAGTTCTGATGAAATTTCGTGAATGAGTAAATACGTGAACTCAAGTTAGACATTGGGTATGCCTGAACTATCATCTGTACGGTATTGATGGTGTAGACATACGCTCCATGGGAAAAGCGTTAATACCGTAATACGTATTTCATACTACGTATGCATGAGACGACCTATAAGAGTGGCAAAAGTTTGATCTCAACTTTTATGACGTGTGAGACTCTTGAGGAATAGAGTTCCTCAATTTTAGTGCCCTCAAGACTCTTACTTATTCTCAAGATTTCTATTTAGTGTTTGCTATCTTAGAATGTTGCCAATGGTCATGAGATGATTCGATCTAATGGGACATTTCTAGAAAAGCAAGTTGAACTGAAATTGAGAGTTTGAAGGAAAGAGGAAGATCGGATTTGTGGAATCACATTGTGGTTTTGTATTCACAGGTCGACCAATTATGACTGTCTTTGGGATAATCATAATTGTGAATACAATAAATAAATATATCATTGTTCAAAAGAGATTAAAGAGAGATATAAATGTGATCGATCGATCTAGGGTGCTGCATACTAAATTTACTAGGAAAGTGATGCCCATTATGAGCTGCTATATATTCCTAACAGATGTATAGTAACGAGCTCTCAAAGTATGCTGGTCGCACGGACTATTCACCAGTATGAATGTTGCAAAAGGAAAAGAGATTTACATTCGGCCCACCATGCAAGTGGGAGTTGATAGACTTTCAATTGATGGGCCTAAGTAGGGCCTGTCCGCCCATGTTGGTTTTGGTCCACCATGTGCGAGTGGGAGATGATGGTTTTAATTTAGATATGGGCTTAAGTTGGCCATATGTTGGCCCGGCCACAATGGGCCTAAAGGCCCGGCCCACGGGAATAAGGCCCGTGGAAAGAGGAACCTATAAAAGGGATGAGAGAGAGAAAGAACGCACCTTTTGGCAATATAACGTTCTTCTTTTTCTCTCTTTCAAGAACACTCCCAAATAGATAGGATTCTTGCAAGAGGCGACACCATCTTCCTTTGAAGGCGAATTGACGTCATCGGATTGGAACAGGGCTGAATTCTCTTCTTCCTTTCGGTATCGGTATTTAGGCTGTGGCTAACAAGGTACGCTCGAATCCGTGGTGTGCTTTACGATCGGTGATACGTGACTATTCCCGGGCTTATCTTCCGCATTGATTTAGGGGTTCGGTTTTAAGTGCCGAATCCGTTTTTGGGGATCCGTCGTGCCCAACAGTTTTCCCTCTAGAGTGAAATTGGGGAAATGGAAAATGTTGGAGTCCATCCATGAAAGTTGGGAAAATTTCCAAAATAGCCCTGCACTTGGACGGCATTTTCGCAGTATTCATGTACATAAATTTGTTCTCAATTTGCCCCTTCGAAGGAACTGAAATATTTCCAAGTGCCCAAATATTGATCTGGCGCTTTGAAAAGTGCATGTGAATTTCACGTGTTCTATTACTCTAAAATATGAACTTAGGACCTCATACTTTGATATTATGTGAGATTTTGGTAGGACCACTTTCAAATGTTTTATGAATGTATGATTTAATATTTAATTATTCTGTCTCTCTCCCGTGACACGTTATGTTATTGTCAATTTATGATCATCTAGCATTTTAATAATATTCATAATATTGTCATCTCTTGCTTGATACATTGTCTCAAAGCGACATATGGATGTCCATTTGTTGCAATGGTTTGATTATGCAAGCCATTCTTCATATTTATTCTTGAGATTGTTAATGTTCATGGGGTAATCGTTGCCACCAAAACTAATGCATACATTGCATCCTATAGATCAAATGAGTAATTGAACAAATTTGTGCAGATAAAAGAATTACACAAATAGTGAAGCAAACAAATCCTTAGTTTATTTCGACCTGATTTAATTGCAAACGATTCGTTCACTCAAAATTGAATCCTTGCGTTGTTCAGGTCCCCTTCGCATCACGAGCTTGAGTGTCTATAATTGCAACTTGTCCCCTGATATTCAACTAATTGATCGCATTGCGTCCATTGGCGTCAACTCCAACCAAATTTTGCTTGGAATTCTAGTTACTTAGACTCGTCAAAATGGGTCTCAAACCCATTTATTAACCCAAAGTTATTGAAAAGGGTCATAAATAGGTCACCTCAAATTTTAGGTGTCTAGTCATAATAGGTTAGAAATTAAAAAGCTCAAAATTAATGAGTCTAAATGACAAAAGTGAGTGGTTTTAGGTTCCAAATATCGATTGAAATATGTTCAATAATTTTGGAATCTAGAACTTACTCTACATGCCCAACAATCAAGAACCTTGTTATAGATTCTCGAGTTTACCCAAATTTCATTTGTACTCTAGGGGTCCGTTCGTTTCACGAAAAATGGGTAATTTTCGAAAAATATTTTCCTAGAAGTCATTTTCCAGGAAAATGATAATATTTTCTGGTATTCGGCTAAAACCTGAAAATGTTTCGGAAAACATTCTTCGGTGTTCGATAAGGAAAATATTTTCTAAGACTTCACCACTTAGGCATGTATCACTTACCGACCTATAAATCCATCAAATATGAACTTGCCTTTAAATCCAGGCAAACTTACTTCATATCTTTGTTCCCTCATTGTCACCAAACGCTCATCTACTCTAAAAAATGTTCGTATGGATTTTAAAAAGAAGTAAAAGAGAAAAGAAGCAAAGCATGTACAGCCCTCATGAGAATCTTCCAGTTGAGTGGCCTGTTCTCCCTCTGCGTCTTTTGTGTTCTAATAAACAAAAGAAAAAAGAAGCAAAACATGTAGAGCTATTTGCTTGAGAAATGTACAACTGCAGGGTAGAATAAATAAAGAAAATGATAAGCAAGAGTGCAGAGCGCGAGCTTGAGATTGACGAGCTCGAGGTTCACCTGGCAACGGCCGACGATAGCCAAGAAAGAAAAAAGATGGGAAACAAAGAAAAGAAAAAAAGAAGAAAAGAAATAGAAAAGAAAAATAAATTAAAAATAATTCGAATTAAAAAAGAAAATAAAATTTAAAAATAATTTGAACAAAAAAAGAAAAGAAGAAAAGGAAATGGGAGGAGGAAATGAGGATTTGTAAAGGTGTGAGATAAAAGAGATCAAAGTGAGGAAAATATTTTCCACTTTTCAAAAGTGGAAAACATTTTCCCTTAATTTAGAAGGCTTTTTTCTTTTCATGGAAAACATTTTTCCTAAGGAATTCATTTTCCGTGAAATGAATGCCTGAAAATCTGGAAAACATTTTCCCGAAAATTATTTTCAGCGAAACGAACGGAACCTTTGAACAATTGTAGTGAATCATTACCTCTAGTAACCAACATTTGCTAATTCATTGATCACAACTTATGTTTAGACACACAAGATTATAAACCATTAACAAAACCAAAGTCTCAGTGATGGACGTTACTAAAAATGAAAGTTCAGATTAGTGGTTTCATATTACATACTCATTATTGCATGCTATAAAATACTGTAGGATCGTATGAAGATATAGAATAAGAAAAATACAAAGACTTGTTCAAAGTTCTATGTTTCAAGTTTCTAACTTCACCTAAAACCTAAAACCCACCTTTCGGAATAGTTTCCCCAATTTTTTAAATTTGAAACCTATCATGAATATCTTAAAACTTGAAATTGGATTAGTAGGTTCCTGGTTCTACCTTGGAATCATGCTCACCCTTACCATATAGGTAACGTTATGAACCCTTTTCCAACCCACGAAATTGGGCCACTAACTCACTCTTAATGGACACCCGACGTTGTTCTCCGCTATCAAACTCTCTGCTCTCTCCCTATGACGTCGCTTGACAGCTTCTATTGGATGAAGGGCGAGCTCAGCTTCACGGGGGTTGCAATGGAGTGGAGGGTCTTGAGGGAGACGAGGGTGAAGTAGACGAGGGTCAGGAGGGCGAGGGTGAACAGAGACGATGACAACGATTACGGCTGCTTCTGTGCCGCCGACATTGCCAATCGAAGCGATTGGAGATTTGAATCTCCAGCCAGAACCGCGAGGAGGATTGTGCAGCAGGATGTGTGTGAGATTTGGGGAAGGTTTCTTAATTGAGGGGACGATGGATTCGGCGTCGTGATTGTGATTCTCCAGCAGAAGTGCTCTTTATCGTTCCCCCTCTAGGGTGAACCTACGAAAATGGAAAGTAATGAAGTGCGCCCATGAAAGTTGGGGGAATTTTCAAAGTAGCCCCGCAGTCGGACGGCATTTTCAAAGTTCCCATATAAATAAATTTGTTCTCAATTTGCCCTTTCAAAGGAACTGAAATCTTTCGAACTGCCCAAAAATAGATCTGGCACTTCAAAATGCACACGTGAATTTCGCGCGCTCTGCACACATGACATTTTGCACTTGAATAACTTGAAACCAGTTTCATAATTTATGAATGGCCTAGAAGCCATCTATATTTAATCCAAAATCAAAGTTGGAACCTACTTCATAAACTATGGATTACCCGGGTCAAACTTTTGCCACCACTTTCACGCAACCTTTATAACCAAAACCCCGACTAGACTCACTAACTTGACGAGTCGGTCCATGAAGCTACTCATTATTCAAATGCAACAATTTAATAAGCAAAATTGATTAAAATGGATCTTGAGTTGGGTCAGATATGGATTGCTAATTTTGAATTGCATATAAACAAGTTAAATGGGCTCCTAATTTGGGTTTGACCATTTTTTATCCAACTCAACCCACCTATTTTGTTAGGTCTATATCTTGGTGAAGTTAGTTTAATTGCTAGTTCATGGCGCATATACATACTTCAACAGGTGGTTTTTGTTTTTCAGTTTCCATAGCCTCACAAAAGAAGTCCGCAAGCCATTCAAATTTTCGAAGATTCTTTTTCGTGGATTACACTATGTGATTTATGCAATGTATCCAATTGAAATCGTTTGTCTTACTGAAAGGCTTAAGGCAACGCACCGTGGCTACGTTTGGTCGTTTGGATTTCTAACTGGAATAGGACTAGATAAGATAGTATATGAAATCCAAGAATTTTATTATATCATATCTTTGTTTGGTGATTATAATGATAAAGTGATATATATTCATATCATATCATATATATTGTTTAAAATAAACAATGTATCATTATAAATGAACAAAAATTTTACAAACGGATATGGTTAAATCTCTCGTGCACTTTATTTTTATTTGATTTATTTGATTTATTTTCCTCTCTTTTTTTAATCGATTTCTTTTTTATTTCTCTCTTCCCCTTCCATCATTCTCTAATAAAATTTTATGGAATAGTAAATAATATTGATATACCTTAAATAATAAAATGCCCAAAATATGTAATAAATATAAATATATAATTTATATTTAAATATTGAAATTATATTAGAAAATAAAATTGAATTATAATATATAAATAAACATAAGATAAATAAAAATAACTAAATTGGTATTTTTGTTATTTTGAATTTCTTATATTATAATTAAAATATTATTTTTATTGAAATATAATTTTAATTTTATTAATTTAAGAAGTTCGTTATTCTAAAAAATAACTTTACTATTATGGATGTTAAAATTCCTTTCCAGCTTTCTCCCACATTTATCTCACCTCCTTCGTAAGATGATTTTATCTAATCTATATCCTCATTATATCCGACTTTATTCTGTCTTGAACAGACACCAAATGCAAGATAGGATAAAATTTTATTCTATCTTGAATTTTATTCTCGACTACCAAACGCAACCCGTGAGTTTCGATGTAATTTAATATTAGAAAACACTTAAACAGTTGAGCGATTGTAACTTTATAACAATTTTATTGATTATTAGATTTTTTGCGGTTAATACTCGGATCGAATCACGTAAATCTCTCGTACATATATTTTTCATTGTTACTAGTTGATTGCTTGAGTAATTTCTTCTTCTCACATCAGATTTGAAACGTAATATCCATTAGCTCCTGCGTTTTATTCTTATATACTTAAATGAACTCATTTCATTGGAGTTTCTTGCTTTTGATTAGATTTTTTAATTTTTTTTGGGTACACGGTGCGTGTGGAAGGCGGAAATCTCTCTCTCGAAGCCTTTGCAAACATGAAGTCGAGCTTTGCTGCTCTCTAAAAACTATGTGTGCTCTCTTCAACGTCACTCTATTTCTATGGACATGGCGTCGTCATTTACCGGTCTTCCCTCCATATTAAATACTAAATAGCATGTCCTAGCAATAGCACCTTCCATGTGACGCGACTATCATCTACTAGTCCCAACTTTTTTGCAACCCTCAGAGATTATCTCGAGTTGGGTTGCATTTCCTTCCTTGCAATATTCCCAATTCTCCTGCAAATTTCTCTCTCTCGATTTTGTTTTCTTGTTTCACCAAGAAAGGAATTCTAGTTCGTGGAAAATTCTTCCTTCACTGATGAAAGATGAACTGGAAAGAGAGGGAAACGAGAGAAAGATATATGCACCCGCTGTTGCCATTCTTTTGATTGTGAGGAAAAGTTCCAAGGTTTGTGCTTGATTCATGAGAATGATCAGCTGGGTATGTCGATTTTTCAAGGCATTCTTTTTCCCGTTTCATCCTTTTTGCTGCTCCCTTTACTTGATCCATGGAATTGGTTGAACTCGCGACTTTTGTGTCCTCTTTGTTTCCGGAGATCACAGGGACATATGTGAAATGGAGCAGAAATACAGTTCGCGGTCAATGGTCGATGGATTTTGAGCGGTCTGGTTGTTAGACATTCGATCTTGGAATGCGTTGTGCTACACTTCCGAAACATGTGGCTGCAGTTTTTAGGTACCAAAAAAGGATGCCCTTAAAGCGTTCGAGTTGTTCAATTCAGTTAAAAAAGAACACGGCTTCAATCACATGTCGTCGACTTACAAATGCATGATAAAAAAGCTGTGGTTTCATGGGGATTTTGAGGTTAAAGAGTATTTGTTGGCAGAGATTAGAACAAACATCAATGCCACTTACCGGAAGGAGTCTATATTGGTGCCATGAGAAGTCATGGAAGGAGTGGCCAGATTCATTAAGCCGTCAATGTGTTTAAGAGAATGGATTTCTACAATTGCAAGCCGTCGGTCCAATCTTGCAATGTGATCTTTGAGTGTACCGATGGAGAGTGGTTAATTTAGCTCAAAAAGTGTATCTGTAGATGAGGGATAAAGGGATTGCTCCAGATGTGTACACCTACACAATCCGGACAAAGTCCTTTTTCCAAACAGGTAGGCCTCATGCTGCTCTAAAACTTCTCCCAAATATGACTTCTCAGGGTCATGTCACAATGCTGTTGCATATTGTACTGTCATTGGCGGGTTCTATGGACAGAATTATCCATGTGAAGCATACAACTTTGTTTCTTGAGATGCTTAGTGAAGATATTTATCCTTGTGAGATTTGATGAGACCATTACCAATTTTTCTAAAAGCTTAAACTGTTAAAAAAACACGTAGTTTATTATTTAAATATTATAACATTCCCCCTCATATTTAGTATCTAATCTTTTATCTAGTACTATTTAATTGGGAAGGCAAATAGAACCTGGAAAGATTTGAATTCATAATTTTAAATTCTGATACCATGTGAGATTTGGTGAGACCATTGTTAACTTGTCTAAAAGTTTAAACCGTTAGATGAAGACGTGATTTATTATTTAAATATTATAACAATCCTGATATTACAATATTCAATAAACTTATACGTTGCAAGAATGGGACATCCAGGAGAGCGAAAAGCTTCTTTCCAAAGTACAGAAGACAAAATCGAGTCCAAATTTGTTCATGTTCAATATTTTCATTCAGGGAATTTGCAAGAAAGGTGCTTTTGTTGATGCAGTGAAGTTGTTGGTAAGTGTAACGGCAGGGGGTTTGACTCCACATGTGTTCATGCATAAGACTTTAATTGGTGGCTTGTGTAAGAATTCTAGGGCTGTGGAAGCTAAAAGCTTCATGAGTAAAATGGTGAATTGTGGGCTTGAGCTAGACGACTATAGATACAACCCCATAATCAATGGATCCTGCAAAGTTGGTCTGACAGAATTGCAAATAAAATTCGCAATGATGCAATTTTCAAGCGACTCGTGTCGGATCAGTTCACACATTGTTCTCTCATCAGTGGGTTCTACCAAGATGGTGATGGCAGCCAGGCTCTGACTTTGTTTAATGAGGTTTCAAGAAGAGGAGTGAAATCTAATGCCGTTCTCTACAATACAGTGATCAGAGGCTTGTCCCAGAAGGGGCTTATAATAGAAATCATGGAATTAATGACTGAGATGTTTGAAAATGGTCGTTCCCCTGACATATAGACATACAATTTAGTTATTAATGGACTTTGCGAGATAGGATCTGTATCTGATGCTTATGATGCTATAACCAGAGGGTACATTCCTGACATCTTTTTTTAACTTTCTATACATTGGCGGATGGCTATTGTAAGCAACTGAAGTTGGATAGTGCAATTAGAGAGAATGTGCAGTTATCGCATTTTTCCTGATGTGACCACATATAATTCTATGTCAGATGGCCTGTGCAACAAGGCTTCAAAGTCCGAAAATGTGATGGAAACATTTGACGTGATGGTCGGGAAACAGTGCATCCCTATCATTACTCACTACATACCCATTGAGAGCTTATGCAAGGCTCGCAAAGTAAAGGAAGCTTTGAATTTGCTTGATAAGATGGAAGTAAAGGGGAATTACACCAGATATTATGAGTTGACACACTGGTTAATGGGCTTTGTGATCATGGGGAGCTGCAGTAAGGTTTCTCATACGAGAGCAACATACAATACTTTTCTGGGGGAACTATATATTAATCTGGCAGCATCTCTTTTTAAGTGGGTGTCAAAGGTCACCTGCCCAACAGTTACACGTGCTGTGTGATGATTGATGGATGCTCTAAAGCAGGGGATGCTGACTTTGGGTGTAACCTGCTACTCGGAAAAATGGAGAACGGTTTCTTCCGACGTTTGCTTCATTTGGACGAGTAAGAAATTGCCTTTGTGCGAAACATAGGGTTCATGAGGCTTTGTGGTCATTCACCTTATGGTTCAAAAGGTATTGTTCCAAAGGTAGTGAAGACTGTTTTCTAGCTGACAAAAAGGGAGTAACGGACCGATCAAAAAAAAAAGAGGGAGTAACGGCACCTAAGATTGTTCAGGAAGACTTGTTGAAGAGAATTGGTATAACTTGTTATGTTGATGAACTCCATGAGAGTGTTCAAGATAAAAAGATGCTAAAGAAGATGCTCACATGATCAGAAGAAGATGTCCTTGTCTGTTCATACATCAATATTTTAAAAGAACGTAACAGTTGTACATTTTTGCATGATTTTAAATTCCAAACCTCGTGAAGCTTCAATTGCTATTGCCATGTAAGAAAAGCTCTACTGGCATATTGACAAAGAAGACATTCAACAGGATTGTACGAGGATGTGGTGACAACGTAATATTACGTTGAACTACATGTGCACTCATGCATAGAACCATCACTCTGTCATAGGCTGCTCTTTTCTTTTAAGACAGAACTCCCAACATGTCAGCAAGCACCTCCACTGAGAATCTTGTGTATATTGCTTCCTTAAGGCCCAGTTCATCTTCACTAGACTATAGAGGATCAACTCTTCGTGTCATGGAAGCTAGGGTAAGGCATTTAACTACCTCTTGGTAATTTACGTTCTCATTTCTAGTGGAAAAAAGGACATTTTGTTTTAGGTATCTTAGTTCTCCATCTAATGCTCTATCTGTTTATTGTGTTACTCTATATCCCCTCCTCTCTGCATCAGAGTTCCCCATATAAAAGAAATCTCCGCTACAGGAATCCTGTCCATAAGGATTCTTCAGGCTGAATTTACATGATATATAGATTGGCAAAAGATCTCTTCAAGTGCCATAACTTGGCACAAAAGAACACTTAAGTGCCATAACTTACGAAAGGTACACTTAAGTGCCACATTTTAAGAAAAGTGGGACACTTGAGTGCCACCTCTGGCGAAGCCGGCCGAAAATCATACGTGGCAATTGAATATTAATATTTCTCGCTAAGGTGGCTCGCCAGAGAGTTGAGTTAGCTCTAACTCACCAAAAACGACGTCGTTTCGGGTGTTGGCCAAAATAGAGCTCTTAAATCGGCCAAAACAACGTCGTTTTGGCATAATTTGAATTTGAATATAATATAAAAATAAATTAAATTAAATTAAAAATAATAATAATATAATTTATATTTATTATTAAAAAAAAAAAAACGGAGGAGGAGGAAGGCGGCCGGCGGCTAAGGGCTGAGCCCTCACCGCCGTCGCCGGAAGGTGGGGAGGGTCGGCCGGGGCCGCCGAGCCCTAGCCGAGGGCCGGCGGCCCCACCCTCGCCGCCGACCGCCTCCCCTCCTCCTCCTTCCCCCTAGTCGGATCTAGGCGAGGGCCGTGACCTCGCCCAAATTGACGAGGGCTCGCGGCCCTTGCCCCCAATCGGCTGGGGTCACCGGCCCTTCCCGGCGAGGGTGGGGAGGCGACACGGCGGCCGAGGGAGGCCTCCCTTTTTTTTTAATTTTTTTTAAATTTTTTTTAAATAAATTTAGTTTTAAATTAAATTTAATTAATTTTTATATTAAATTTTTTACCACGTCAGCACCAAAACGACATCGTTTTGCACTCACTTCGCCGAAAAATTGACACGTCAGCGTTTTGGCCGGATTTTAGTTGGATTGGCGCTCAAGTGATCCATTTTGCTCCAATTTTGGCACTTAAGTGTACCTTTCGTAAGTTATGGCACTTAAGTATCCCCTTGTGCCAAGTTATGGCACTCCGGGGGTCCGCATGTCTATATAGATTCAACTCATTTGTGCACTCAAACTTGGGTAAGGCACTATGCTAAGTTTCTGTAATTTACATCCTCATTTCTCTTTGTAAAAAGAAAATGTGGCACATTTTCAATGTAAGATATTTTAATGCTGGTGCGTGTTTTGCTCACTCCGTTTGATATATAAATTCTTTTTATTGTCTAAGAATCAACCACATCTATGCCCAGATAATTTTGTCAAACAGTGTTAAACTTCTTCAATGTTGCTTAGAGAAAGATGGCAATGGCCCTCTCCTTTTATAGTTTTATATCTTTTCTTGGATGAGTACCTGTGAAGCTTACGGCTATGATTCTTGATTGGACTCAAGCGATTTGACACGAGTGATGCAGTAATTTTGCTTTCACTACTTGCATTGGCATTTCCATACAGAGCTAGACAAATTCGAACTGACGTCGTAAGACTCATCTGTTTACATTCCAGATTGATGAGGTTGCAGTGTGTTTTGAGGTCGGTTTAGATGGAAAATGAATCACAATGGATGATTATACAAGTTCTAATAAGAGGGCGGAGCAATGGAGAAGGATGACCCAGCGAGGAATAGTCATTCGCAGCTCTATGAAGCATAAGAATGAGAACTTTGTGCAGGTGGTCATCTGGAAGAGAAATGTGTTTCATGAGAACTGTAAGATGTGGTGGACAGAACTATTTACATGCCTGAGAAGAAGATAATGGATAGTCATCATATGTCATATTCGGTTAAGCACTATTCGAGTATATTTCCTCAAGATCCTTATAAACTTGTATAACTTTGCATTTACTAATCGCCTTTTCTTTTTCATACAGCTGTCCATTCTATCTTATTTTAATAGTGACCAGGAATGTGGAATTAATTTACCGTCGGAGTCTAGAGCTCCTCCCTGAGTTGCACAAGACCTGAATTTGTGTTTTATCAAAGACAGTAGGAGAGAGACCCTTTTCGTTGTGGACACCACGAATGCTGGATGTCTGTTTAACAAATCTATGAGGTTATATCTTTATATAGCAAATCAACGTCATTGTCAACGATGAGTTACATCTATGGAGAAACACTATAAGTGTATGCCCTAATGTGCTGCTAAGTTTTGGTCATGTAATTTACAGATTGGGTTACCAGCTTTTTAGGAGGCCATTATAGACTATGTAACGTCACTCCAGAAAAACTCGTCAAAAGACCAAATATTCTTTTATGTCTACAGGGTTTTTTCTGCCTAGAGAGTCATTATTCTAATGGGAAAATAATGACGATCCGAACAATATCGAATTAACACAGCAGAACAAAATAATCTCTTTTCTTGTGCAAACCTAAAAGGTAACAATACAATAGAGCAATATATCTACCAAAATATAAACACCAAGCATCCACAAACACAAGGCAGTTTTTATGTGGAAAATCTCGCCGATGTGAGGAGAAAAAAAAACATGGGTCGAAGTCCATCCAAAATCGTCATTGTCAACGAAATTGGATAGTTAAAGTTCTTCCCCTATTAATACTAGAGGTACATAACAGTAATTATATCAAGAAGATTGTTTGGCAATACATATTAATTTCACAAGAGATCAATGATAAATATACTAAAATGCGGGTTCGGTTCAACCCACAAAAAACTTGATGTAGGGAGCACGAATCAACCTCTGATTGTCAACTTGAAAAAGACTGGATGACACCTTTCCTTAGATTTTCTACTTTGTTCTTCTCTCTTGCTACTGCATCTTTGCAAATGTTCTTTGTGGCTACCATATAAAAATCGGGAGAAATTCTATGTCTTCATATGTATTATATGAACTCAAACTTTTGGGTTTATAATTTATTGGGCTTTCTCTATATGGAAGTAAACCCAGCCCAACATATTCTTTAGCCGTTCAACCAAAAGAGGAAAGGAAAGAGGGGCATTGCCCGTCATGCTGGATGGCTCCCATGAAATAGACTACACGTTACCTCGGAAAGACTTTTCAAAATCCATGCTACAAATTTCCCATTTATACACTTATCCAATGATGATAAATAAAATCCCCGATTTAAACCTGTTCCTATTTAGGAACGGAGAGGGCGGGTGGGACCAAACAATCAGTGCAGGTAGCATGTGAACGAGATTTTAGTGGCTGGGAAGTAATTGGCTTGCCCCTGATTTCTCGACCCCAATGGCCTTCTCGATCGAGTTGGTTGAAATTAGTTAGAATCTCAAGACAAATTTATCGTACGTTAGCATTCCATCCAAATTCCAGGTACAGATGGCCCTGATGTCCACATTGAAAAAAGAAAAAGAAAAAAGTTTGCACTGTTCATCGTCTTCTCCGCTAGGAAGAACGGTACTTTCTTCTCCAGAAAACGAAGCTTCAAGGAGGTCGAGCTTGAGCTGCTGCCATGGCCTCTTCAGCTCGAGGCTTGGCTTGTTTGACCTCGACCTTCAAAGCTCACGGGCGGTAGCAAGCCGCCATAGCCAAGCATTGATACTCCCGGTTGCCATGGCCGCTCTTCGCTCGAAGCTTGGTTGAGGGTCTGACCTTGACCTTCGAAGCTCGCGAGTAATCGCAAGCTGCCAAGGCCAAGCTTCGAAGCAGCTTGAAGGTCGAGCTTTGATAGTCGCTTTGATAGTCGCAGGTGGTCGCAAGCCGCCATGGCCAAGCTTCGAAGCTCGCAGTCGTCATGACGCTCTAGCTTGAAGCTCGACCTCGACCTTCGAAGCTCGCGGGTAGTCGCAAGCCGCCAAGGCCAAGCTTCAAAGCAGCTTGAAGGTCGAGCTCCGCAGCTCGCGGGTGGTCACAAGCCCCCATGGCCTCCTGTTGGTATTTGTGGAAGCGTGTGTTTAATATGTGTATAAGTGTGTTTTATGTGTGAACTATCACGAGAGCAAAGGAAAGAACAATATGGGTAAGAAAATAATTTGCAGCAAGGGAACACAAGGGAACAAAAGAAAACTTTATTTTTAATTTAGTTGTAGTACAAAGGAAGGGAGGAGCTTACCTTTTTGCTCTACTTTCTGCTGTGCTCCCCCCTTTCCTATTTATAGTGGTGCTCCACCGACTTGGCCCATCTTCTAGTACTTTCTTTTACAATTTTTTTTTCTTGAACAATAGACTTTTTAAGGCAAATATCTCTGCCATTTGCAGAGATAATTTTGTAGACTCTTCTAGAATTTTTCTTGAATTTTCTAGCTCAAATCTATCCTGAAGTTTTTAGAATTGGATCAATAATTTAACACTCCTCCTTGATCCAATTTCATGTTACTCAAAGCGTTTCCCACAATGTCTCGAACATGGCTCGCGATAATGTTTTAGTGAAGATGTCCGCTATTTATTCCTCAGTTTTGCAATATTTTAGCTCGATCTCTTCGTTATTCTGCACCTCTCGTATGAAGTGATATTTGATGTCGATATGTTTGGTTCTTCCATGGAATACTGGATATAGCGATCATCGACTTATTGTCACACTATAATGGAGTCGGTTTTGTCTGTGCTTCTCCAATGTCTTCTAGAATTCTTTGAAGCCATATTGCTTGACTGGCGGTCATTGCAGCTGCGATGTATTCAACACGCAGTGAGGCGTGCCACTGAGTCTTGTTTTTTTGGATGCCCATGAGAATATTCCGAGCCCAGTGTGAAGGCATAGCCAGTAATACTTCTCCTATCATCAGCTGAACCTGCCCAGTCGCTATCAGTGTAGCCAATGAGCTTGGCATTTGCACTTGGCCAATACCAAATGCCGTAATCTATAGTTCCTCGTAAATATCTGAGAATTCTCTTAGCAGCTCCAAAGTGAATTTGACTCGTACTTTGCATGAATCGTGATAGTAGACTTGTCGCGTACATAATATCCGGTCGTGTAGCGATGAGATATAGCGGGCCAATCGACTTCGTAGAGGGAGGCATCGGCTTTTTTTTCTCGCTCCATCTTCTTTCAATAGTTTCTCATTTGTCATGAGCGGAGTTGAAACTGCTTTACAATAGTTCATTTTGAATTTCTTTTGGAGGTTTTTGGTATATTTCTTTTGCGAGATAAAAACTCAAAACTCCTTTGTTTTGGTCTATCTCGATTCCAAGGAAGTAATGCATCAAGCCCATCCTGGTGGTGCTTGACCCACAAGGCAAGGTTGTGTCCCCCAATGCCATTCACATGATGTGGATTTGGGGAAGCAATGCCTTCTCCTTCACTACACTGAGAGAGGAGGCTCTGTGGAAAGAGGGAGCTGGACTCTTGTGAAGAGCGATGATGTATGAAGACTATAAATTGTTATGCTGGTCAATAGGAGAGGCAGATGGTACTTTCTTCTTTGTAAGAGGCAGATGGTGCTTTCTTCTTTAATATCTCAGTATATTGTACTTGCAAGCAGTGAGGTGTTTGTATGTGTATGGTGGAAGTGGGATGCTTCCTTGGAAGGAAGTTTTGTAAGATATGACTTCTCTCTTCTCTGTAAATACACGACGTTTAGTATCTTCTACACATCTTCATGTCTTGAAAAAAAAAAACTGTTGGTATTTGCGGAAGCGTGTGTTTAATATGTGTACAAGTGTGTTTTATGTGTGAACTATCAAGAGAGCAAAGGAGAGAACAATATGGGTAAGAAAATAATTTGCAGCAAGGGAACACAAGGGAACAAAAGAAAACTTTATTTTTAATTTAGTTGTAGTACAAAGGAAGGGGAGGAGCTTACCTTTTTGCTCTACTTTCTGCTGCGCCGCCCCCCCCCCTTCCTATTTATAGTGGTGCTCCACCGACTTGGCCCATCTTCTAGTACTTTCTTTTACAATTTTTTTCTTGAACAATAGACTTTTAAGGCAAATATCCCTGCCATTTGCAGAGATAATTTTGTAGATTCTTCTAGAATTTTTCTTGAATTTTCTAGCTCAAATCTATCTTGAAGTTTCTAGAATTGGATCAATAATTTAACACCTTCAAAGCTTGCGGCCGCCATGACCGCTCTATCTCAAAGATTGTCTCGAGGTTCTAACCTCGACCTTCGAAGCTCGTGGGTGGTCGCAAGCGGCTAATGCCAAGCTTCGAAGTTCGCGGCCGCCATGGCCACTCAAGCTCAAAGCTTGGCTTGGTCGGACCTTGATCTCCGAAGCTCGTGGATGGTCAAGCGAGCGCCGGCGAGCGCCGCCAGAGGTCCAGGTAGCAGTAGACAGCGAAGCAAGACCACCGGAGAAGTTTGTAAAATCTCGACTTTTAATGACATGTAAAGTGCGAACTATTTCAATGTTTAAAGAGTACACAATTTCGAAAGAAGTATTACATAAACCAACAACAATTCAGACGAGAGTCCTCAGCATATGAAGTATTTGCCAAAGTAATAGCCTAGAAAAAGAAACCTCCCAAGTGATGCCCCAGATGCATGGATGGAAGCCAGTCTCCACCTGAATCTGACAAAATTGAACGAGACAACACACGACCGTAAGAATCAAACATTGTTTGATAATATCAGTACAATACAATAAAAGTGCCAACCAACCACGCGCTCTGGATCAAACCCCCAGGCGCGCGCTGAGGCGATCTGGCCAAGCAGGTGCCGAATGGAACAAGCCACGCGCTGAGACAAACAAGCCCAAGCACTCGCTCGGGATCAGGCAGGTGCTGAATCAAAACAGGCCACGTGCTGAGGCAAACGGGCCAAGCACGCGCTCTTGATCCAGCAGGGCGAGCACCGCTGCACCAGACCAGCCAAGCCGGGGAATTCTGCGGAGGCTCAATACGACATGGCTGCGCCCCCTGCTGCACACCAAGCCGGGGCCGCCTCGTCCTTGACCAGCATGACTCAACCCACCACAAGCAAGTGGTGACGGCTTCAAGAAGTTGGTTATGCCATGCATTGACAGCTTCTCTTCAACTTCATTGGTATGTTGGAAATTTTCTATAATATGGACTTACATTAATTAATTAATTTTTTATTTTAAATAATTGGGTTAATGGATATTCTAATATTTGTTAAACGCTTAAGTGATCTTATTAAATTAGATTTTGGCATCTATTAATAATAGGCAGCAAAGTGTAGACAATTGTGTTTAACTAAAGCCTATAATATGAGAGGCCCAGTTGACATGCTATTGATTAGGGTTTGCTAGATCACATCTCTAGCCTATAAAAGGATATGTTATGCCTAATCAGTTTTTTAATCCCATGAAAAACTACTATACGAAATAGGTTATAAAAAGGAATATATGGCATTCCAATAGATTTTGATTAAACAAAGTGATCTATTTTTTTCAAGTGAAACAATGGCTCAAATAGATACGTTTTAATTCCGCTATGCATATTAATTTTGGTATTTTACAGTCATATATGGATCTGATTGTTTTTAATTAATTCGTTGATTTTGTGAATAATTTTCTACATGTAGTATCAAAGCAAGGTCATATATGATTGTAGAATCCATAATTATTTTTCTTTTTATGAAAAAATTCGATTTTTTTTTCTTTGAACCGAATATTGTTGTTATTTTTTGTGTGGATTTTTTTGATCAATTGATCTTGAAACCTTAGGGTTTTTGTTCTACATGTCGAGATATTTTCAATCATATATAATTTGTATAGTTTCGTTGAGAATTAAGTGAGAATTTTAAATTTGAAATTCTAGGGTTTATACTTTGAAAAATTTCTAGAATTTTAAATTACTTGCAATTGATTGATGTTCGTTGTAAATTGTTGCATGGGTATTGTTATATATATGTTTTAGCATCTTTTGGTTGCATTAAGGTGAGTTTTTTGGGCTTGAAATTGAGAAATCTAAATTGCGGCCATAGGTGTTAGATCCGAAATTTTGAAGCTTAAATATGGTTGATTTTTTCGTTTGTTCTTCATTTAATTCATTCTAATCAATTATATTGATGTTAGATGCAAGATCCATGAAACAAATTTCATCAAAAATCAACCTTAATAAGTGTTTTTGAGGTTTAGATCGAAACCGAGTCGTAAGACCCGGTTTGCAGATTTTCGTGACCAGACTGGAGGTCGAAGAAGACCTCCAACCGGGCTGGACATGTATTATGGGTACAAGCCCATGGTTTTTTTTTATGTTTCTAGTTTTGGGCGTGAGCCAGAACTTTCCGCCTGGGCTACAAGCCCATTTTTCCCTTTTATTTATGATTCTGGGTGTGAGCCCAAAATCATTCTAAAGGGCCCAAAGGTCGCGCGGGCCTATAGCCCAAGCGGGGAGAAAAATAATATGGGCATGGGCTCTTGCGGGTCGGGCTTTTTGCAATATTCTGGCCGAGCGTTCCAAGCTGCTCCCGCGCATGGGCCCCGTGGTCCGATTTGGGCTGCTTGCTGGCATGGGCTCTGCGGGAGGTTCCGAAACATAAAAAAATATATATAATAAAAAATTAAAAATTAAAATTAAAATTAACAAAAATTAAAATTTAAAAATTGTGGCAAAATTTGTTGTTTGATAAAATGTAATATGATCTTGGGAAGCATATGTTGTAAAGTGCTTCATATTGTTAGATGAATTTGGGCATTGATTAAATGGTACATTATTTATAAATTTTGGAGTTTCCTATTGATAAAAATTAGTATAGACAATTACTCGCCCAAATGGGGTTATTGTGTATATTAATTTGGAAAATTACGTGAAGATTAATTCCCAATTTAAAAGATGGGGATGTATAATTGAAAAATATTTATTTGCTAAAATGGGATAAATTTTTTGAAAATTATATGTAATTCCCCTCTATATTGATATAATAGAGCGGATTTATGGGGATGTATAACTCAAAAGTTCTATCTTCCTAAAGGGGATAAATTTTAAAGTTATATATAATTCTCCTTATCGTCTCTATATATTGATATCATGGAGATGTATAATTTAAAGGATTTGTCTGCCCAAAGGGATTAGATCATTAACAATTATATGTAATTCTACTTGTTGTTGCTTTACAAACTTCATGCTATGGAAAATAATTGTGCATTGTACACTCTGCCCAAAGAGAAGCTTATAAAGTACTAATTATTTTTGTTGAATTACTTATTGCCCATAATTGATCTTATTGCATTATGTGTGACAAACAGTTACTTTTGCTGTAAACAACAACAATGCCACGGTTGAAATGTTAACTGCATCAAACATCAAGAGATTGAAGCAAGATATAGAGTTTGCTCTGGGAATTGTGGATATGGACTTGGCTTTACGCGATGATGAACCTTCCAAGCCCAATGATCAAAGTACTGCAGATCAAAAAGCCCACTATGCTATATGGGAAAAATCCAACCGACTAAGCCTCATTGCTATGAAGAGATCTATTGCTAAGCATCTCATTAGTGGTTTGCCGGAAGATACGAATGCGAGACAGTTCCTTGAAGCAGTGGGAGAAAGATATAGAGTCTCAGATAAGGCTGAAGTAAGAAACTTGCTGAGTGAGTTAACAAACATGAGGTATGATGCTGCTATGGGTATTAGAGAATTTATACTGAAGATGGTCCATATCAATCCAAACTTAAAGCCCATGAAATTGTTCTTTCCGAAAATTACATTGTGCATCACGCCTTAAATGTTTTACTAGCTGAATTTAGCTAGATTAAGACTACTTATAGCGCTCAGAATGAGACATGGAGCGTCAATACCTTGATTACTAAATGTGTGACTGAGGAGGAGAAATTAAAGAAGGAGAAGTATGAGTCCACCCACTTAATTGCCAATGCCAAGTTAAGTTCATCCAGAGGAAAATAGAAGCCTAAAGGATCAAATGCTCATGGTCCAAAGAAAGAGCAAGACTTCAAGAAAAATGGGAATCATGGGAAAAGTAAAGATAAGGATTTTAAATGTTTTCACTACAAGAAGCGGGGTCATAAGAGAGCCAATTGCCACAAGTTTCAAGCTTGGCTAAAAGCAAAAAAAAAAAAAGAAAGTCACCAAGATCAGTTGTTGGTTTGTTTTGAATTTAATCTGGTTGATGTTCCTTTGGATTCTTGGTGGCTTAATTCTGATGCTACTGTTCATATGACTATTACCTTACAGGGTCTCACAAATCTAAGGGATTCAAGTCTAAGGGAGTCAAAACTTAAAGTTGGAAACGATATTAGAGTTGATGTGGAACGCATAGGGACAGTTGTTTTGAATTTAAACTCTGGTTTTCAGCTTATTTTGAATAATGTCTTTTATGTTCTTGGTTTTAGGAGAAATTTGATATCTCTTTCTTCGCTTGACAAAACTGGATATTGTTTTTATTTTGCGAATAAAAGAGTGGATTTGAGTTATGATTCCAGAATTATTGGGAATTGTGTTATGTTTGATGGATTGTATCGATTATCTTTATCTCCCAATAGACCATATTGTTCTTTCAATGTCGAGAATAATGTTGCTAAGAGATCCTTAATCAAAGAAAAATCTGCATTACTATGGCATAAGCGATTAGGGCATATTTCCAAAGAAAGGGTAAAGCGACTCATCATGGCTGATATTCTTCCTCCTCTTGACTCAGATAATAATGAGACATGTATTGATTGTGTAAAAGGAAAATTGACTAAAACCAATAAGAAATGCGCTACTCGCAATCAAAATTTATTGGAGATAATTCATGCGGATATTAATAGGTCATACTCAACCATATTGTGTGGAAATAAATACTTCATCACATCCATTGATGATTTATCCGGTTGTTGTTATGTTTATCTAATTAAGGAGAAGACCGATGCTCTTGACATGTTCAAAGTGTTTCGCACTGAAGTTAAGAAACAATTGGGAAAAATTATCCAGATTGTTAGATCCGATCGCGGTGGTGAGTATTATGGGTGATATACCGAGACTGGATAACAAATAAGACCGTTTGCTAAATATTTGCAGGACTGTGGTATTGTCGCCCAATATACAATGCCTGGTAGTTCTGAATAGAATGGTGTAGCTAAACGGCGCAATCGCACACTCATGGAGATGAAACGAAGTATGATGGGCAGTTCTAATTTGCCTGAATACTTATGGGGTGATACAATTAAAATAACAACTTATATATTGAACCGTGTACCTAGTTAATCGATGCCGAAAACATCTTTTGAATTGTGGACGGGGAGGAAACCAAGCTTAAATCACTTTTGAGTTTGGGGTTATCCTACAGAGGTGAAAATTTATGATCATTCTCAAAAGAAGACCAAACCCAGGACTACTAGATGTTACTTTATTAGATATCCTGACCATTCCAAAGGGTATAGGTTCTATGGTCCTACTCGTGGCACTAGAATCATTGAATCTCAAATTGTCAAATTCTTGGAATTAGATGTTGCTGAAGAGAGTTCTTCTCAATCTTTCGAAAGGGAAGAACCAAATGTTGACACCTAATTTTAGCAAACTTAGGGAAATAAGGAAAATAAAAATGGCATTTTGAACAAATAAAAGGAAAAAATGAAAGAAAATGGGGGAAATTGACTTGATTGATTATGCATGGAAAATTGGAATTTGATTGATATTCGGATTTTGTTAAATGCAGAAGCAATTTAAAAATCGAGTGAATAAGGGGCAAGAATTTTTGCAAATTGAAAGAAATCTGAGCAAAATCGAGCTGATTGCGAAATCATGCCCTAATTTACAAATCTAATTTAATGTGACTGGAGATGGAAACTCAGAAAATGCCATACAAAGAGGCCGTTTGGAATCATTATAAAAGAGAGGTTCATTTTTTGTAACTAGGGGGATTTTCGAAAAAAATTGTGAAGCAAAAAAATTTTGAGAGCAAAAAAAAAAAACGTAAGAAGGCTTTCTTTTTCGGTCAAAGTTCAAAATACAAAAAAGAGAAAATTTTGTTTTTCTCTTTAGAGGGAGTGAAAAGTCAGAAAAGAAAAAAAGAAAGAGCGCAGAAAGAGAAGACAGCGACGTGAATAGAGTGGGAGAGGTGAGGGACGTCCGATAGGTGAGAGAGAGAAAAGGAAAAAAAAGGGGAAAAAGAAAATAAGAGCTGCTGTTCATCTTCTTCCTCGCGAGTTCTCCCATTGCTGCGACTGATCTTTTGTGTTGCCGGTTTCTTCGCGTCACCGCCGTTCCCCGAGTCGGCTGCGCGCACACCGGCTGCCGCAGATCATCGTCTCCGCCACGCTCCCGCACTCATCGCCGCAGCAACCCACGAGCACCGGTAGTGGCCCGCCCGCCTTCGTTAACCGTCCCGGCGCCGCTCGCGCGCCGATCTCCCTCGCCAAGCCCCTGCCACATCTCCGCTCACCACCGCGCCACACCGGCGACCTGCGACGACTTTGCGACCTACTCTCGCCATTTGTACAGCCCCGCACCCCCGCGCCGCTGTGATCTCGCGACTTAACGCCAGACGTCCTCTACTTCAACCTCGATCTGCGCGAGCCGAGCCCCCGCTCACCGCGCCCGGCGCTTCACCGACAGCACCACCGGAGCCGAGCACCGCCTTGCCTTCCTCCGCCCGTCGCACCCCCGTCCCCTGTCGTTTACCCTCTAGGTAGATTTTTCATTTTTTTACTTTTACTTTTTACTTTCTTTACATTTTAGTTTATTTTACTCTTTTTATTTGTTATTTTATTTTTGTTTATTCTGTTTGGCTTTTTTTTTAGTTTAGTTATTTAATTTGTAATATTGGATGTTAATATCTGTAATTTTTGTAGGCATTATCCGCAGGGATTTTGTCCGGAATTATTGTAATTATTAATTTGATCCGAGAGACGTCGGATCATTTTTTTAATTATATTAATTTTTGGGCTTTTTGGTAGAATTTCAATTGTTAAATCACAATAATTATTTAATTTGGTCCGTAAGACTTCGGATCAGATTTGTAATTATTTTGATTTCCTTGTTGTGATAATTAGGGTTAGAATAATCATTAATTTGACCTGTGAGACAACATGTTATTTTTTCGATTATTTTAATCCTTTATTTTGTTGATTGTTTAGATTTAACATTTGTTTAATAATTACTCATCTTAAAAAAACTAAAAAATCAAAAAATCAAAATCTTGCATGAGCATATAGGACATGTAGGTTTAATAAATTAGACACGTAGGTTTAGTAAATTATTTTTTCGATTATTTTTTTAGAATTGCATTTTTAGATATCTTTTTAAAATAGGTTAGGGTCAATCTTAAACAACCCTTTTTTTTATAGAGTCTTAGATAAAATTGGCATATTTTTATATTCTCATTTAAAAATAAAAAAAATAGTTTTCTAAGATAGAATAGGGTTTAAGTCAAAATTAATCCGAAAAATGAATTAGAAAATTATTCTTTTTTAGATAGCTTAATTAGGGTTTTTATTAATTTTGAATTTCAATAAAAAAAATACAAAAATACTAGGTGCATATTAACTAGTTTGCATAATAGGATTATTTAATTAGAATATGTTCATTAGTAAATTAGGTCATGAGGTGCATGTTAACTAGATTGCATATTAGGCCCATTTAATTTGAATTTGCATATTAGTAAAATTAGGTCATTTAGCTAAAAAATGCATTCTTTTTTTTATAAAAGAATTCTAACTCTTAAGAAAACCCAAAATTATTTGCTTTGTGTGATGCAATTTATTTTTATTCATTGAATATTCAATAATGGTTGAGCACCTGTGTGATCACCTTTTGACATGGTAGAAGTTTAGGTTAAAATAAATCCAAGTTGCTTGCAAAAACATTTTTTTTTAAAAAGAAAAAGAGGAATGGTACCGAAAGGGCATTAGAAAATTCTAGTGTAACCAAGTCCTCGTACCCATAGTCTTTGGTTTGTAGGAGTAAAATAAATCTCCCTTTATTTTACTTAGGTGTTTAATCGACCTACCGAAAACTGATTAGTGGCGACTCCTAGATAATAATCATTTGCATATTTACCTTGAGTCGCGAATTGGTATGGGCTTGAGAGAGCCCGAGCTAAACTTAAAGACTTAGTAGTCCATTAACCTAGTTTTAGGTGGTGCACCCGAAAAATTAGGTCGCGACATCAAACAAAATGGTTTCTATTCCATTGCCCATCTTGAATGATGATTCTATGCAAGAGCCTTGCGGAGTGGAAATTCAACAAGAAGTAGATATTGAATATATGATGATAGATCCTCCTATTACAAATGAAATTCCGCAAACGAATGATGTAGCTCTAGAAATGCCTGTGCGAAGATCACAGTAACAATGAAGAACAACACCTCTAAATGATTATCATGTCTATCTTGGAGAAGCTGATTTTGACATTGGACATATTGTTGATCTGGTGACCTTCAAAGAAACTCTTAATAATGATCAGGCAGATGAATGGTTAGGAGCAATGAAGGAAGATATGATTTCCATGTCAACTAATCAAGTATGAGAACTTGTTGATTTACCTGATGGGCATAAATCGATTGGCTACAAATGGGTATTCAAAATCAAGAAAGACAATAAAAGCAAGATAGAGAGATTCGAGGCAAGGTTAGTCGCAAAGGGCTACACATAGAGAGAATTCATTAATTATACTAAAGTCTTTTCTCCAATGTCCACTAAAGACTCTTTTCGGATAATCATGATTGATGGCTCATTTTGACTTAAAACTTCACCAAATGGATGTCAGGATAGCTTTTTTAAATGGAGATCTAGATGAAAAAGTATATATGCAGCAATCTAAAGGGTTTAAAGAAGCTGGAAATGAGCATATGGTGTGCAAACTTCAGAGGTCTATCTAAAGGTTATGAGATCATTTGATTTTGAAGAAAACAAGTTTGATCAATGCATCTACATGAAAGTAAGTGAGAATAAATATATTTTCTTAGCACTTTATGTAAATGACATTTTGCTTGCTAGTAGAGATGTTGATATATTGAATGACACAAAAAGTTTTCTATCTACAAAGTTTGATAGGATAGACTTTGGGGAAGCCTCTTTTGTTCTAGGCATTAAGATTCAACGTGACAGATCTAAGAAGGTTCTGGGATTATCTCAAAAAAGTTATATAGATCATGTTTTTAAAAGATACAATATGCAGACCTACAAGTCAGGTGAAGCTCCTGTTGTGAAAGGAGATAAATTGAGCATAAAACAATGCCCCAAGAATGATGTCGAAAAAAAAAGTAATGAAGAATGTTCTATATGTTAGTGCAGTTGGCAATCTTATGTATGCACAAGTATGTACTTGACCTGATATTGCTTTTACTGTATATACTCTTGGAAGATATCCGTCGAATCTAGGTCATGAACATTGGGTTGAGGTTAAAAAGATGATGAGATATCAACAATGAACAAAATACTTCATGCTCATGTATAGTAGAGTAAAGGACCTAAAAGTGATTGGATATTCAGATGCTGATTTTGCTAGCAGTTCGAATGACAAAAAATCAACTTTTGGATATATTTTTATGATGACTTGAGGTGTTATTTATTGGAAGAGCACAAAGCAAACATTGATTACGAACTCTACAATATATACTGAGTTTGTATCATGATGATAGACAAATGTCTTGTATACTTATCAAACAATTTAAACTTTTGGATATTAAAGTCTTTTAGCGTCTTGCTTGTAGCTGTGTTCATGGTTTATTTTATTTGGGATAAAAGTTATCAAAAACCTCAAACTTTTTTTATGACACAAAAAATTCTAAATTTATATCTTTGTGATACTAAAAATCCTAAATTTATATTCATATGACACGTTTCAGCAAATTTTTTCGAATTTTTTGTGTCATAAAAAAATTGAATAAATATGTCATATAAGTATTAATTTTGGGTTTTGATGTCGTTTTTTTTTTTGGTAAATATATGGTATAGGTAAAATTTGGAGTTTTTTTTTTTTTTTTTGGTGATTTATTCTCTGAAGATTTTCGGAGATCCGGGATTCGCACAGGCTGCTGCGGTCCCAGATGTGGGGAGGTGGAACGATTAGCTCTCTTGGTCACCCCACCTCCTGTTTTCATTAGTGAAGCCTCCCTCTCTCTCTCTTCTGCGATGCGGCACGATGAAAAAAACAAGAGGGGGAGAACCCATCCGGCTGTTCTGTAGGAGCATCTGATATATTATCTCTTGTAGGGGTCTACCATGGAGTCAAACTAGGATACTTGACGTGGGAGTGTGACCATGTGTCCTCCTTTTGAAAATGGGGAACAAAACAAAAACATCACGTTTTTTATCCTCAATTTACAATTCTCTACCCAATCGAAATTTTCTCATTGCTTTTACAAGAAACCTTATCCTGGCTAGGTCACTTAATTCAAGAATTCTAAGGAAAAAAAACACATTAGTAATTCCTAGAGTTATGATACAATCGCTTTCCAGCTCTCTCGAAAGCGAAGGGTAGAGAAAATTGGAGGATATGCCAATCTTATATATCCCACGAATTGGCAATTAAGTGAAAATTTTTGGAGTCAATATTGTTTGTCTAGGTTCAAGTATCATGAAACCAAAGCTGTCCCAAAACACATGCTTCATTTTTGAACTCACGATTTTAAAGGACGCCGGTGGAATTGCCCTCGGTTTGACGTGAAGGGAAAAACAAATGCTCTGACAAAATAGAGAATATTACTTCGGAAGACTTTTTGACACACTAATTTATGTATTTATTTGTTTAAAATAATGGCGGATTTAAAAAAATTTAATTATTTCAAAATATTACAGAGGTGCATGATAGCAAGAAGAGCTGTTTAACCTTACAAGTGCACTAGAAGTCTTAAATTTCATCATGAAAGTGTAATTGAGTTATAACATATACAAAAAATGCAATCAAGTTGTTGGGATATATTACGCGGAAACGACAGGATCTTGCAATTTACGTCAACGCGAAATCACCGGAGAAATTAAACGAGAAAAATAAGAACACCAAAAATTTACGTGGTTCGGTCCGAGTATCCCGGCACACTACGTCCACGAGGAGAGCCAACAGCAAATAATCCACTAAAATCGGAGAATCAGAGTTTACAATTATTCACACGCTCAAGTGTTTCCCACACCTAGATTTAACCACAAACCCAAAGTGTTTATAAATACATCACTCACTTGGGTATAAACTCACGGCATAAAATTATCGCACGTTCAAGCTCAAACACAATGCTCTACGTACGCCTAGTTCGCGTATGTACAAAATCGCGTATCACTTCAAGCTTCGCGCGGCTACTCTTTTTTTCTCGTACGGGTGCGGCGGCGCGGACGTGCAGACTTATATTTCTTCTCGCGGCTCCTCAGGTTCTCTGCATTCGTAGGGTTTTATTTTAAACCGCTTCACTGGAAGAAAACGCGTGCCCAAAAGTCAAACAATTGACCTGGGCCCACCAACTCCACTTTTGAATTCTTACGGATGCATGCAGAGGACTTCACATGCAGAGAAGTTTCGTCCAAGCTTCTTTCCTCTTTTGCTTTCTTATATAAAGTGTGCCCAAGATTCTTGTTTCGCCCGTTCGAAAGAGGAAATCCAAGAAAGAAATTATTTCTTTCTTTTTCATCTGATTTATAATCTGCTTGGGAAAAACTTTATTGACAAATTCGATTTCCGAATTCAAACTCAAGACATTAATTTAACACAAGTGCTAAAACTTAATAAATTGGTGTAATCGGGTCATTCCGTTAACTTTGTCCAATTTGACTAACGGAAAATGCCAATATGATATTTTTTTAATTAAGATTGAGAAAGGGCTTTTTCTCACATCCTTTTTGAGTAAGAATGGAAATCTAAGCAAAAAAAAAAAAACTTAAGCACAAAAAAAGTATCATTGAAGCTTATTCTAATATAAATTAACCCACATAGTGCGTAGCTAAAATGTCTTGTATACATACCTCATCAATGACATATGGTGGTCTTCTCTTTATATATCCTCTCTTTGCATAGTGCGTAGCTAAAATAATTGATCATGCATGGCATCATATGATGAGATGCAAATGTCTTGTATACCTATCAAACAATTTAAACTTTTGAAATTATATAGTCTTTTAACATCTTGCAAATAAGGATCTAAACTTAAAATTGTGCTTATGGTTCATTTTATTTGGGGTAAAACTTATCAAACATTTTAAACTTTTTTTTATAATGCAAAAAATCCCAAATTTATGCCTTTGTGATACCAAAAATCTTACACTTGTATCCGTGAAAGTGCGCGTTCACCGGTTGTTTTCATTAGTGAAGGCCCCCTCTCTCTCGCGATGTGACTGCAAACGAAGAAAAATCTTTTGTGATGTGACTGCAGCAAAAGGAACCCTCAAAATCTTTTGCGATGTGACTGCAGCAAAAGGAACCCTCTCTCTCTCCTCCTCTCTCTCTCTCTGCACTGCATGTGTTTTGGGTCTGTGATCAAAAGTGAAGACTCTCTCTCTCTCTTTGGGGTTTGAGAAAACATAAGGTTTGGAGAGGGGCATTAGATAAATATCGAAAAGATATCTCAATTAATTCACATCACATATATACTCCTATAAGTCAAAATTGTAGTTGAATGATTAATTTGGGTGAAAGGAGTTAAGGAGCGAAATAACGACGGTGGAGAATCTAACTTTTTTATTTCTCGTTGGATTTAATATTATCAAGGACAGTTTTGCTTCACTTTTCCAAATGCCCAGACATTGGAAAAAATAATTATCAATTTGATAATGATGAAAATCTAGGCAAAAAAATAAACTTCGTAAAAACCTTGCCAAGAGATCACATTGTTCATTTAATCTGTGTAGCATTCCTCTTAAGTTTTTAGACAGAGAAAATTTAAATTTAGGAATAATAAGGTTAACATGTATGGGTTTTGAAAATAAACTAAGAATTCTAGGAATGAAAAATTATCAAAAGGATACGTGGGTGGTTTCTGCCGATTCATTGATCATCCCCCTCGGAAAGCGCCGGTTGATTGGCTCTCAAGAAAAGGCCAGCGTTACCGACAGAATGGAAAGCCATCGTAATAATTGATTTATCCCTGTTCCTAGCAAAAATAAAAAATAAAAAATGAAATATCCCGGCACAGATTTCTGTCGTAGGCACAACACCATAAACATTGAATAGTATCGAAAAGATTCCTATCCTTGCTACACACCACACCATGTGATAGCCCTGTATAAATTCCGCGCCCTCCTCTTCACACCATAAACATTGACTGAGATGTCTGGAAATGGTTGTTACCCTGACATATAAACATACAATCTAGTTATTAATGGACTTTGCAAAATGGGATCCGTATCCGATGCTTATGATGCTATAACCAGAGGGTACATTCCCGACAATTTTTTACTTTCTACACATTGGCTGATGGCTATTGTAAGCAACTGAAGTTGGATAGTGTAATTAGAGAGAATGTTGCAGTCCCATGGTGATTTGTGAGAAAAATTTAGTCGGCATCATCACTATAGAATACATTACAACCAATTCCCAAAGAGCCGGGATAAATTGTAAAAATTGAAACTTTAGGTTGGGGGACGTGCCCGGCCTTGAAAATGTACGCACACCAAGCAATTACACGACTGCCAGCAACAAGGACAGTCATAATTTAATAATCAACAAGATTTCGCTTACACCCTTTTGGTGAATGAAGTACCATTTCATTTATTCATTCATAGCATTAACTTAATAAAGACGGTTGGACATTGAAAGAAATGCGATCCTTTTGACGTTTGTTTTCGGAATTGCCTAGCCACACACACACGATTGCTAGCTACAAAGGAGAGCCCTGCCTGACTCGGAACACCGACTTCACACAAAAACACCTACAGAAACAAGAAGACTCGACACAAGAATTCCAAATGAGACCGGCCCGCACCAGCCCACCCCGTGCAAATGACGATCCGGCATCGCAACCCCAGTCTGACAGCACGCCGTCCAAGGCTCTTTTATTCCGCCACGGTCTTTAGATACCAAATGACCGGTAGAATCTGATCATTGGCCGCTATTAAAAATTTATGGGATATGTTCAATAGAAGTCCTAAAACTTGTTAAAGAAGTGTAATTTAGTCCTAAAACTTATAAAATGTGTAATCAAGTCCTAAAACTTGTCAAGTTGGTTCAATTGAGTCCTAAAGTTAACACCGTCAAGAAAGTTAACGGAAATTGCGACGTGGCGGCGACGTCACATTTTAAATGAATTTTTATTTTTATATGGATTTTTTAAATTATTTTTATTCAAAATCTTTAAAAAATAGATTAAAAATTAAAAGGCAAAACTAAATTTATTTAAAAAAACAAACCTATTAAAAAAAAGGCTGGAGCTTCCATCGCCAGGAGGGCCGGCGACGGTCGCCGGAGGGGTGGCGACGGTCGCCGGCCCAGGTGGGTGGCGGCCCTCGCCGGCGAGGCCTCGGCAGCCCAGGTTGAGGGCCGGCCACCCCGCCAGTCGGGCGGGGACGCCCGGATCTGGGCACGCCGGCCCTCGCGGGGCCGCGAGCATCGCCCGCCCAGGCGAGGCCTCGCCGGCCCTCGCCGGGGTCGGCGATGCTCGCCCGGATCCGGGCGGCAGGCGTCGTCCTCGTCGGTAGAGCTGGTGGAGCGGGCGACGGCCTCGAGCGACGACCTTGAGCTCGTCGGACGACGCCGCTTGCCCAGATCTCGGGCGAGCATCGCCGACCCCGGCGAGGGCCGGCGAGGCCTCGCCCGGGCGGGCGATGGTCGCCGGCCCCCGCGAGGGCCGGCGTTCCCGGATCGGGCGTCCTCGCCCGACTGGCGGGGTGGCGGCCCTCAACCAGGGCCGGCGAGGCCTCGCCGGCGAGGGCCGGCCACCCGCCCGGGCCGGCGACCGTCGCCGGCCCCTCCGGCGATGGAAGCTCCATTTTTTTTTTTTTTTTTTGAATAGTTTTGCTTTTTTAAATAAATTTAGTTTTGCCTTTTTAATTTTTAGTTTTTAATCTAATTTTTAAAGATTTTGAATAAAAAATAATTTAAAAAATCCATATAAAAAATAAAAAATTCATTTAAAATGTGACGTCAGCGCCACGTCAGCAATTTCCGTTAACTTTCTTGACGGTGTTAACTTTAGGACTCAATTGAACCAACTTGACAAGTTTTAGGACTTGATTGCACTTTTTGTAAGTTTTAGGACTCAATTGCACTTCCTTGACAAGTTTTAGGACTTTTGCTGAACATATCCCAAAATTTATCGTACCCTCTATTATTCTCGGCTTCTTCAGGTGCTACCATCGCTAACACTGGCGTTATTTTCGATCTTTGAAAACCGTTGCTGCTCGAGGGGAACTATAGGCGTGTCCTTGGCTATTGCCAAGACAATGACCACCATGTTTGAACAGTACACTGTCCAGGGCTCATCAATTGTGCTACCCGAGTGTGTAAATCTTGTCCTTTCGGTTGTTAAAAAAAGAATAACATTCAAAGGCAGGTTTGCGAATTTTGAGGAATTTTTGGTTAGTACCCTGTACAACTAAAGAGCATCAGAGACTTTTTCCCATTACAGTCCTAAAGATTGGAAGAAGTCCGGAGTCGCTACATAAAGAGGAGCCTGGGAAAAGGAATTGGAAGGAGTCTGGAATCGCTACCTAAAAAGAAGAGCCTGGGAAAAGCTAGGTCACTCTCAAATTGGAAAAAAGTAGCTAAATAGGAGAGAGAGAGAGCTAGGCCTTGTGGAAAATTTTGTTATTTGAATTACATCAGTCAAATTTTGTTATTTAGAATCAGTCCAGTCACACCATCCTCAAGTAAATTCTTTCAAGACATTCGGGCTCACCACCTATGTATCTGTGCTTTGTAGGAAGAATTACCAAAAAAAAAAGAGTCATAAATTTATTAAAATTATATCAATTCAATCTTAAATTTATTTTTAATCAATTTAAATATAAATATTTTGCATTTGTATCAATTCAGTCCATCGACAATAAGTTCACGTTAATATGACATTGCTGGTGATGACGTGACATTTTTTAAATAATATTTATTTATTTTTTTGAATTTTTATAACTTATTTTCTTTTTCTTTTCTTTAATTTTTCCTCTTCTATTAGGGCCGGCGAGGGTGTTGCAACGACAGCCTCGCTGCCTCACTCAGTCAAATCTGGGTGAAGGGCCGTGTGCCCACGCCCTTGCCCAATGCAGGTGAGGGTGGGCCAACAACCCTCATCGACCCTAAGGGAAGGGAAAAAAATTAAAGAAAAATTCAAAATATTATCAAAATATCATTTAAAAATATTACATTAGCATCGATTAGCCAAAATTAGCCGAATAAACTAAACTGGTACAAATGTAAAATGTTTATAATTGAATTGACGAAAAAAGATTTAACAAAGTGAACTGATATAATTATAATAAATTTATTATTTTTTAAAATAATTTTTAAGTGATTTGCGCATCAAGTGCATGTGACTGCATGTTTGAATATGACAGGACTAGGGTTTTCGATAAATGCCGGTGTCAACGAATTGGTCTTATTGGACTGAGCATTTTGTGGAATTTCTCTTTTCTTTTCTAGGTTTTTTTTTTTTTTTTTTTTTTTTTTTTTTTTTTTTTTTTTTCTGAGTGTTAAAAAACGGAAGGATTTTTTTTTTTTTTAGGTCAGTCCTACTCTATTCCTATTCTACACTCTCTCTCAGACTTTTGCCCTACCTCTTGCAGGGCGTGGGAGTCGAAACCCACTCTTGAAACTTATGCGTCCCCACCCCATCCCCCTAAGAAGGTGGAGATTTGAACCCCTCACCTCCCCCTTCCATGTTGGAAGGTGGCCAGTAGGCGAACCCTCGGTGGTTAAAAACGGAAGGATGACAAACCTCAAAATGTTCATAAATAGATACTGTCCTCGTTTCGTGTCAGACAAATCGACTGCTTACCTTTTATCGCCTGCGATGAAAGGGGCACAGCCTCACCCTCCAGAAGCAAAGTGAAAAAGGGGCATGGACATTTTTTGCGCTAGAAAGGAACAACCATGTTTTTTTTTTTTTTTTTTTTTTAAATTTTGTTAGCATAACAATTTTTTAGATACTATGAAAATGACAATTTATTGTGAGTCATAAAATCTTAAAAAAATGAGCTATGCAACAATTTATAATTAAAAATAAAATTTTTTTTATAATTTAAAAATTAAAGATTGTCACGTAATTTTTTTTTCTTTTTTTTCAAAGTGGACCGGCATTTATTGAGTTGGATGCATCCAATCTCCAAAAAGACCACGAAAAAGATGGTGGACCCTTTCTCTCCCCGTCCTAAACGAGATAAATATCGATATTTGCAACTTGTCCCCTAAATTTCAAAATATAGATTGCATTGCGTCCCTTGGCATCGTCTCCGACCAAATTTTGCAGGGAATTTCGTGCAACACCCGACTAATTGCAAAGGGCAAGTTCGTCGTATAAGTGTGCACCAATATTAAAAAAAAAAGAGTAGAGGAAAATTTTGAAAGATATATTATATGCGAGAGCATGTGATTAAAGTACTGATAAGAATTTAATTGGAATTGATGCAAATGCACAATGACGTAGAGTTTCAGAATTATTTTTGAGCAGCCATTATATTTATTTTTCACGAATGTAGAGCCTTCCCTAATCGCCAGTTATATGGTTAGATTTGTGAGAAAAATGTAGTTGGCATCATCACTACAGGATACAACACAACTGATTCTAAAGAGCCGGATAAATGGTAAAAATTGAAACTTTAGGTTGGGGGCCGCCCGGAGACAAAGTTAGTCCGCAGGGCCAGCAAATACACTACTACGGGTGTGAACAAGGACAGGCCATCATTTCGAATCAACAAGATTTTTTGTTTTTGGTCTAAAAATTTAACAAGATTTCACTGTGACTTTTCGGGTCCACGCAAAGTGCCCAATCGTTCAGCCGATCTGTCTACTTAACAAAGACGGTTTGACAAAAGAATAGCCGTTCGACAAAAGATTCTTTTGTCGTGTTTTCGGAATGGCCTAGCCACGAGTTCTCCCTAGCCAGTTCTCCTTAGCCACACATGCGATTGCTAAGCTACAACGTTGTAACCCGTACTTTTACATGCTGGAACACTTACAGAAACAAAAGCACTTCCCCCCCTACAAAAACACATATAGAAACAAGAACGCTGAGATCCGTCCATGGCCCCGTATAAATTCCGCGCCCTCCTCCTCAAAAACTTCACACACAAAGTTTTTCAGGGAGAAAAAAAGAACCCCCGAATGACAGACCTCCCCGCCACCCCACCCCCGGAAAATAATCCGGCATCACCGGGGCCGCCGCAGTCTGACTGGTACAAGCTGATCATCATCCGCTGTATCGCATTTGCCGGGCCCACTATTCTCGGCCTCATGCTCATCTTCCTGGCAATACCCGCCGAAACGCCGCTGGAGCTTGGGCTCGACCCGGGCTCTTCCCTTTGGTCCCTCAACATCTCCATCTCCTACAGTAATTTCATCACGGTCGAGTATGCTCACATGAAGCTCCTCTCGAGTTTTGATGGCCAACTTGCTCTCTCTCGTCCCCCCCTCGTGTCCAACTCCACTCAGGCGCCCGGCTGCAGGACCTCACTCCAAGCCAAGGCCCAGACAACCCTGTCGATCATCACTGACTTGGGCGTGAATGGCATGGAGGTGACCATCGAAATGGTGGCAAAAGCCAAGCGGAGGCTGCGCTTGGATCTGTGGTGGGTGGCCGTACTCGACGTGGACGTCTCGTGCACGTACTTGACTTTCGCAAGTCAGTCCAACAGCGAGGGCAGCCGCCTCGAAGGCACCCTGAGCTGCTCGCTGGACATCACCCCTCAACTCTGGTAAGAAAAATCGTGAGTTCCTGCTTAGTTTCGTATTTCTATTATCGTGGCAGTGGTTTGTGTTCACCAATGAAGTTGATGAGAAGCTGTCGATCCTTAGTATAACCAACTTCTTGGAGCCGTCACCACCTGGTTGCGGTGGCGATGACTGGTCGAGTCATGCTGGTCAAGAACAAGGCGGCCCCGGCGTGGTGTGCACCACGGGGGGCAGCCATGTGGTACTTGAGCCTCCGCAGAATTCTCCGGCGTGGCTTGGCACTTTCTATTGTATTGACATTATTAAACAATGTTTGCTTCTCACGGTCGTCCGTCGTCTTGTTCAATTTTCTCAGATTCAGGGTGGTGAAAGTGGCCTCTATCCATACATCCGGGCGTCACTTTGGGAGGTTTCTTTTGTTAGCATATTACCTCGGCAAATACTCCATATGCTGAGGGGTTTCTGTCTCACCCGTTGCTGTCTCACCCGTCGTGTACTCTCTAAATATTAAAATATTTTGCACTTCACATGTCATTAAAAATTCGAGGTTATGCAAGTTTTGTCTCTTTAACCTTACTTCAGATCAGGCATTGGCGTACGATCTTGAAACTCATTTAACTTTTTCGGTTGCAAATGAGACAACAGAGTTGGCCTCAAATAATTAACCGAGTAATTATGCAACTTGACGGGTTTTCAGAGGTGCTTCGATGGAGGTTTCGAGCACGTTTTCATGGCGGAGAGAGAGCAGAGGAAATAGAGAGGGATTAGCTGTTGCAGGAGATGATGAGACGACGGCCATTTTTTATTTTTTTTTGAATTTTCGATTCTCACGGGTGACGCTAAAACGACCGGGATGCGTCGGGGTAATTGGATCACAGCTGTGATGGACGACGCGATTGGGTTCTAATTGGTGGGGCCCGGGTCAGATAGGACGGTCCCGCGAGGTGGGGGAGATCGCCGGGGAGGCATTTAATGGGGCGGGCGCTGTGGTTTTTGAGCGTGGGGGGGAAAGGACGGCCGATGCGTTGTCGCTTATTTTTGAGCGACCGCGCCTTTCCCCCACTTGATGAAAGCCTATTTGCTCATATATACATGGGACGTGACCTTTTATGCGCATACGAAGATATTTGTCGGGAGATTGAAAAAAATAATTAAGTGACTATTATTATATTATTTGCTCCTTAAGGAATTTCCCTCGCATTTAAGAAGAAAGATTGGGGAGTCCAAATATATTATGGCAAATTCAATATTTGCGAAAATGGCATATTTTTGAGATTTTGGAAATACAGGAATCGCAGTAAACACAGATTCCTCGATTATCTTACAAGTGAAATAGTGTCAATCTCAAATCCACTTAAATCTTAGTTTTTTTTTTCTCTACTCAATCCTAAAGATGTTCTCCAGATTTAAGCAATCCGGTTCAGCGACCTCAGGCACCCATTCGGTGAATGGTTATTATACAACCCTGTTTAGGGTAAAAGCAGAATTTTTTGGAAATGATGACGAACACTGGGGCCACTCAAAAGAGTCAAAACCCATAATTCTTCAGGCATCTTCCCCCTTGAGTTGCTGCCAATCTCCACTCCCCACGTGCCCCCCTAGCGAAAGGGCTTCTAGAAAAAGTACACGTGATTCCTTAATTATTTCGTAGTGGACGAGACCGTGTCATTCTCAAATCCATTTGACCCTAGTTTTTCCGTGCCAAGCGAAGGAAAAACCTAAATTGTATTGAAATTGATTTTGTTAAGACTTGATTTGATTTAAAGTGTGCACAAGCTGATTTTTTCATAAAAAAAAAAAGAAAAGAAAAATTCAATCCATCATATCCAATGGTCATTTGCAACGAAATTTCAAAATTCAATTCGTTTGAAGGTGACAAGTCTGAAGATTGTGTTCATTTTTTGAAATGAGCAGCAGAAGAATGTTAGATGGCTTGGAAAGCTATGGAGTGATGGAGAAACAATTTGATAACAAGTCGAGAATTGTGATGAAAAAGAGAAAAATATGATATTTTGTATATGATTGAATGGAGTGTTATGTAAGTCCACTCACAGGCTTTTCAAAAGATGAATATTTAAGATGACAAAATATCATTTACTATCAAACGGGACCACCAAGAAAAATATAAAGAAATCTTTTAATTGCATCTCCAACACGAAAAAAGCTACCCATCTAGGTCGATTGCTCAAACCCTGCAAATGATTGACAATACCATTCTTCGTCCCGAACATCCCCAACGGCACCTCTCCCGTCACTGTCCCGGCAAGACCAACAGCATCGCAATAGCAGCAAAAGCGATGGAGCTCGGCTACGGCGATGGCGTCGCTAACAAACTTGCGAGAACGTGGTCTGTCCTTGGATAGACACCTACGTTTGTGTCCTTGGATAGACACCTACGTTACCCAATTTGGTTCCCGGATCGAGCGAGAGAACGGATGCTGCAAAGTCGGCCATGTGGCCACCCTTCCAACATGGAAGGGGGAGGTGAGGGGTTCAAATCCCCACCTTCTCAGGGGGGATGGGGTGGGGACGCGTAAGTTTCAAGAGTGGGTTTCGACTCCCACGCCCTGTAAGAGGCAAGGCAAAAAGTCTGAGAGAGAGTGTAGAATAAGAATAGAGTAGATCGAAAAAAAAAAAAAAAAAAAAGTCGGCGGTACGGTCGGGGACGAAACTGGAACCTCCGCACCCACAGCGCGTACTGATCACTCGAGGTGCTCGATTACCTCGTGGGCGCGTGTCGCCCACCCCCACGTCCGATCGAGCACGCCGCATTCAACCTTGACTTTGAGCCCCTTATTTTGTCGTAATTCCGTAAAAGTAGTTAAATGATATTTTAAAGTCACTTTGGCACGCTTTAAAACGACGAGGACGGCACATGGGAAGGGTATGCAATCACCCGTGTATAAGAAAAACTGTCAAAAAAATCTTAAATTTATTATATTTGAACTTTTTTGATCTAGTATTAATTAAGCTATAAACCTTTTACTTAGTATCAATTCAACATTTCCGATTAATTTTGACAAAATATTACTGAATTGGATGTCAATCGACCTATGTAGCATGACTAATGTCAATGTGGACAACTTTTAATAATTTTTTTAATATTTTCTAAATTTTTTTATTAGCGAGACTCGGGCTCTTGCTAAAGGCTATGAGGTCTCGGCCTTCGACCTAGCAACTGATGAGGCTCAACCCTCACTAGCCTAGCATGAGGCTGCCCTCGCGCCTCTGGCGAGAGTTCAAGCCTTGCCAAGGGCTTGGGGAGCCACGACCTTGTTGGATTTGGCAAGGTTGGGCCTCATACAACCATGGTGAGACTTGCCAGAGGTCGTTGAGGTTGAGTCAACCTCGCCGAACCTCACTTCTAGCCAATTGCTGACTAGGGATTGACTAGAGGAAGAAGAAAGGGAAGGAGAAAGAAAAAATGAAAGAGAAATAGAGAAGAAAAGGAAAAAAATCACCAGCTGCCTTATGAAGCTTTCACTTTGATCACTGCAAAAAATGGAACATGTAGGAAGCTTTCACTCTGATTATTGCAAAGTGGCGACCGCTGGTTTTGCTTTCTGTACGAATGGCTAATTTTCAGTGGACTCGAGACACATTCCTAACCTTGCTACCAGAACTCCTCATCCACCAATTCTGGGTGTTAAAACATATAATACGAAAGGCCACAAAAATTGTGACAGTGTCATTCTAAATCTCTAAAAACAAGAGTACTACAATCTGAAGGACTCCTAAAATATGTTTGGCTGCAATGGAACGGGAAAAGAATGGCGGATGCATCTCAAAATCAGACATGCTCACATGTTCTCCTTTATTTTTTGACAAAAAGCCAGCGAGATTAAAGTCACGTGGAATTAGAAATATTCATTAGACTTCGCAGAAAGAATGCACTCACCTTGAGACCATCCAAGTCAAAGATCACGACCACCTTGCTTTGTTTGGCCTGCTCAGTTTCCTCGATCACCTCTTTCTTCTCTTTCAAGAGCTCCTCCTCCTGTGACGATGAGAACATTTCAAACAAGGCCGCAAGTAACGAAGTAAATCTCTCAAGTCATCAAGATTCCTAAATACGAACATAACTCCTTTGATAAAAAGCTGTTGACCTCAATTTTGCATGGCCGCTTCGGTCATCGATAACCGTAGTACGCGCTGCAGAGTTCCGATAATATTCCACAAGTCCTCTTAACATAAGCTTCTGCGGCTGATTCAGCCTCAGTGAGGACCAGCGCAGTTTGGTTGAGACGGGCAAACTGGCTTCCTTCCTTCAGGACAAGGGGCACTGCAAAAGTTACACGGCTCCTTTCCCTCCTGCTCGCAAACAATCTTGCCACAGGATAAGCAATTGCTGACCAACCTGTGCCTGCGGGCTTGGCACGAGCAGGACTTGCCCTGCCGGAACACAATGGAACCTTTGGCTGCCTCGGCTATTGACACGACCTTCCCAGATTTCTTTTTCCGGGAATTACTTTGATTCTCAGGTTTTGACTCACTGGTTCCGTTCACTACCGCCTTTTCTCGACTACTCGAGCCAGCAGCCTCTTTAGATGCTCTAGGCGGTTCCCGGATACCGGCAGTGGAAACTTCAGCTGAGAGCAGTTTGACATAGGCATATAATTTCGAGGACGAAACACTGGAAATGCTGGTGCGATCTGAAATGGCCTCTCCACCGCAGATATTCATCGATCACGCTTTTCCCTACTTCTTGCCAGATATCGTTCTGAGCGAAAATTCCAAATCACAAAGTTAACACCCATTCACAGCCAATTAGAATGTCTGCTCAAATTTGAGGTGTCTAACTATAACGTGTTACAAGATAAAAAGCCTAAAATAAATGGGTCTAGCTAGGAAATGTTATGAACCCATTTCCAACGTCGCCGGTCGGAGCTTTCAGGGATCGACTGGGGATTTGAATTTTCGGCTAGAATCGGGACGTGGATTGTGCAGGAGGATATGTGCGTGATTCTCCAGCAGAAGTTCTCTTTATTGTTTTCCCACTAGAGTGAAATTGGGGAAATGGAAAATGTTGGAGTCCATCCATGAAAGTTGGGAAAATTTCCAAAATAGCCCTGCACTCGGACGGCATTTTCGAAGTACTCATATACATAAATTTGTTCTCAATTTGCCCCTTCAAAGGAACTGAAATATTTCCAAGTGCCCAAATATTGATCTGGCGCTTTGAAAAGTGCATGTGAATTTCACGTGCTCTATTACTCTAAAATATGAATTTAGGACCTCATATTTTGATATTATGTGAGATTTTGGTAGGACCACTTTCAAATGTTTTATGAATGTATGATTTAATATTTAATTATTCTGTCTCTCTCCCGTGACACGTTATGTTATTGTCAATTTATGATCATCTAGCATTTTAATAATATTCATAATCTTGTCATCTCTTGCTTGATACATTGTCTCAAAGCGACATATGGATGTCCATTTGTTGCAATGGTTTGATTATGCAAGCCATTCTTCATATTTATTCTTGAGATTGTTAATGTTCATGGGGTAATCGTTGCCACCAAAACTAATGCATACATTGCATCCTATAGATCAAATGAGTAATTGAACAAATTTGTGCAGATAAAAGAATTACACAAATAGTGAAGCAAACAAATCCTTAGTTTATTTCGACCTGATTTAATTGCAAACGATTCGTTCACTCAAAATTGAATCCTTGCATTGTTCAGGTCCCCTTCGCATCACGAGCTTGAGTGTCTATAATTGCAACTTGTCCCCTGATATTCAACTAATTGATCGCATTGCATCCATTGGCGTCAACTCCAACCAAATTTTGCTTGGAATTCCAGTTACTTAGACTCGTCAAAATGGGTCTCAAACCCATTTATTAACCCAAAGTTATTGAAAAGGGTCATATATAGGTCACCTCAAATTTTAGGTGTCTAGTCATAATAGGTTAGAAATTAAAAAGCTCAAAATTAATGAGTCTAAATGACAAAAGTGAGTGGTTTTAGGTTCCAAATATCGATTGAAATATATTCAATAATTTTTGGAATCTAGAACTTACTCTACATGCCCAACAATCAAGAATCTTGTTATAGATTCTCGAGTTTACTCAAATTTCATTTGTACTCTAGGGGTCCGTTTGTTTCACGAAAAATGGGTAATTTCCGAAAAATACTTTCCCAGAAGTCATTTTCCAGGAAAATGATAATATTTTCTGGTATTCGGCTAAAACCTAAAAATGTTTCGGAAAATATTCTCCGGTGTTCGATAAGGAAAATATTTTCTAAGACTTCACCACTTAGGCATGCATCACTTACCGACCTATAAATCCATCAAATATGAACTTGCCTTTAAATCCAAGCAAACTTACTTCGGATCTTTGTTCCCTCATTGTTGCCAAACGCTCATCTACTCTAAAAAATGTTCGTATGGATTTTAAAAAGAAGCAAAAGAGAAAAGAAGCAAAGCCTGTACAGCCCTCATGAGAATCTTCCAGTTGAGTGGCCTGTTCTCCCTTTGCGTCTTTTGTGTTCTAATGAACAAAAGAAAAAAGAAGCAAAACATGTAGAGCCATTTGTTTGAGAAATGTACAACTGCAGGGTAGAATAAATAAAGAAAATGATAAGCAAGAGTACAGAGTGCGAGCTTGAGATCGACGAGCTCGAGGTTCGCCGGGCAACGGCTGACGACTAGCCAAGAAAGAAAAAAGATGGGAAGCAAAGAAAAGAAAAAAAGAAGAAAAGAAATAGAAAAGAAAAAATAAATTAAAAATAATTCGAATTAAAAAAGAAAAAGAAAATTTAAAAATAATTTAAACAAAAAAAAGAAAAGAAGAAAAAGAAATGGGAGGAGAAAATGAGGATTTGTAGAGGTGTGAGATAAAAGAGATCAAGTGAGGAAAATATTTTCCACTTTTCAAAAGTGGAAAACATTTTTCCCAAGGAATTTATTTTCCGTGAAATGAATGTCAGAAAATCTGGAAAACATTTTCCCGAAAATTATTTTCCGCGAAACGAACGGAACCTTTGAACAATTGTAGTGAATCATTACCTCTAGTAACCAACATTTGCTAATTCATTGATCATAACTTATGTTTAGACACACAGGATTATAAACCATTAACAAAATCAAAGTCTCAGTGATGGACGTTACTAAAAATGAAAGTTCAGATTAGTGGTTTCATATTACATACTCATTATTGCACGCTATAGAATACTGTAGAATCGTGTGAAGATATAGAATAAGAAAAATACAAAGACTTGTTCAAAGTTCTATGTTTCAAGTTTCCAACTTCACCTAAAACCTAAAACCCACCTTTCGGAATAGTTTCCCCAATTTTTTAAATTTGAAACCTATCATGAATATCTTAAAACTTGAAATTGGATTAGTAGGTTCTTGGTTCTACCTTGGAATCATGCTCACCCTTACCATATAGGTAACGTTATGAACCCTTTTCCAACCCACGAAATTGGGCCACTAACTCACTCTTAATGGACACCCGACGTTGTTCTCCGCTATCAAACTCTCTGCTCTCTCCCTATGACGTCGCTTGACAGCTTCTATTGGATGAAGGGCGAGCTCAGCTTCACGGGGGTTGCAATGGAGTGGAGGGTCTTGAGGGAGACGAGGGTGAAGTAGACGAGGTTCAGGAGGGCGAGGGTGAACAGAGACGATGACGATGATTACGGCTGCTTCTGTGCCGCCGACATTGCCAATCGAAGCGATTGGAGATTTGAATTTCCAGCTAGAACCGCGAGGTGGATTGTGCAGCAGGATGTGTGTGAGATTGGGGAAGGTTTGTCAATTGAGGGGACAATGGATTTGGGGTCGTGATTGTGATTCTCGAGCAGAAGTTCTCTTTATCGTTCCCCCTCTAGGGTGAACCTACGAAAATGGAAAGTAATGAAGTGAGCCCATGAAAGTTGGGGGAATTTTCAAAGTAGCCCTGCAGTCGGACGGCATTTTCAAAGTTCCCATATACATAATTTGTTCTCAATTTGCCCTTTCAAAGGAACTGAAATCTTTCGAACTGCCTAAAAGTGGATCTGGCACTTCAAATTGTACATGTGAATTTCGCGCGCTCTGCACACATGACATTTTGCACTTGAATAACTTGAAACCAGTTTCATAATTTATGAATGGCCCAGAAGCCATCTAGTTGGAACCTACTTCATAATCTATGGATTACCCGGGCCAGACCTTTGCCACCACTTTCACGCAACCTTTATAACCAAAACCCCGACTTGCCTCACTAACTTGACGAGCCGGTCCATGAAGCTACTCATTATTTTTTTTTGGTCAATAAGCTACTCATTATTCAAATGCAACAATTTAATAAGCAAAATTAATTAAAATGGATCTTGAGTTAAGTCAGGTATGGATTGCTAATTTTGCATTGCATATAAACAAGTTAAATGGGCTAATAATTTGGGTTTGACCATTTTTGATCCACCTCGACCCACCTATTTTGCAAGGTCTATATCTTGGTGAAGTCAGTTTAATTGCTAGTTCATGGCGCATATACATACTTCAATAGGTGGTTTTTGTTTTTCAATTTCTATAACCTCACAAAAGAAGTCCACAAGCCATTCGAATTTTTGAAGATTCTTCTTTGTGGATTACACTATGTGATTTATGCAATGTATCCAATTGAAATCGTTTGTCTTACTGAAAGGCTTAAGGCAACGCACTGTGGCTATGTTTGGTTGTTTGGATTTCTAACTGGAATAGGACTAGATAAGATAGTATATGAATTCCATGAATTTTATTATATCATATCTACTGTTTGGTGATTGTAGTGATAAAGTGATATATATTCATATCATATCATATATATTGTTTGAAATAAACAACATATCATTATAAATGAACAAAAAAATTTTACAAACGAATATGGTAAAATCTCTTATGCCACTTTTGCCCACTTTATTTTTATTTGATTTATTTATTTATTTTCCTCTCTTTTTAATCAATTTCTTTTTTTATATCTCTCTTCCCTTCCATCATTCTCTAATAAAATTTTATGGAATAGTAAATAATATTGATATACCTTAAATACTAAAATGCCTAAAATATGTAATAAATATAAATATATATTTATATTTAAATATTGAAATTATATTAGAAAATAAAATTAAATTAGAATATATAAATAAACATAAGATAAATTAAAATAACTAAATTGGTATTTTTGTTATTTTGAATTTCTTATATTATAATTAAAATATTGTTTATATTGAAATATAATTTTAATTTTATTAATTTAAGAAGTTTGTTATTCTAAAAAAATAACTTTACTATTATGGATGTTAAAATTCCTATCCAGCTTTCTCCCACATTTATCTCACCTCCTCCGTAAAATGATTTTATTTAGTCTATATCCCCTTATATCCGACTTTATCCTGTCTTGAGTAGGTACCAAATGCAGGATAAGATAAAATTTTATTCTATCTTGAATTTTATCTTGATTACTAAACACAACCCGTGAGTTTCGATAAAACACTTAAACAGTTGAGTGATTGTAACTTTATAACAACTTTATTGATTATTAGATTTTTTGTGGTTAATACTCGGATCGAATCACATAAATCTCTCGTATGTATATTCTTCATTGTTACTAGTTGATTGCTTGGGTAATTTCTTCTTCTCACGTCAGATTTGAAACGTAATATCCGTTAGCTCTTGCGTTTTTTTTTCTTATATACTTAAATGAACTCATTTCATTGGAGTTTCTTGCTTTTGATTAGATTTTTTTTTTTTTTTTTTTGGGTACACGGTGCGTGTGGAAGGCGGAAATCTCTCTCTCGGAGCCTTTGCAAACATGAAGTCGAGCTTTGCTGCTCTCTAAAAACTATGTGTGCTCTCTTCAACGTCACTCTATTTCTATGGACATGGCGTCGTCATTTACCGGTCTTCCCTCCATATTAAATACTAAATAGCATGTCCTAGCAATAGCACCTTCCATGTGACGCGACTATCTACTAGTCCCAACTTTTTTGCAACCCTCAGAGATTATCTCGAGTTGGGTTGCATTTCCTTCCTTGCAATATTCCCAATTCTCCTGCAAATTTCTCTCTCGATTTTGTTTTCTTGTTTTACCAAGAAAGAAAGTCTATTTCGTGGAAAATTCTTCCTTCACTGATGAAAGATGAACTGGAAAGAGAGGGAAACGAGAGAAAGATCTATGCACCCGCTGTTGCCATTCTTTTGATTGGGAGGAAAAGTTCCAAACTTTGTGCTTGATTCATGAGAATGATCAGTTGGGTATGTCGATTTTTCAAGGCATTCTTTTTCCCGTTTCATCCTTTTTGCTGCTCCCTTTACTTGATCCATGGAATTGGTTGAACTCGCGACTTTTGTGTCCTCTTTGTTTCCGGAGATCACAGGGACATATGTGAAATGGAGCAGAAATACAGTTCGCGGTCAATGGTCGATGGATTTTGAGCGGTCTGGTTGTCAGACATTCGATCTTGGAATGCGTTGTGCTACACTTCCGAAACATGTGGCTGTAGTTTTTAGGTACCAAAAAAGGATGCCCTCAAAGCGTTCGAGTTGTTCAATTCAGTTAAAAAAGAACACGGCTTCAATCACATGTCGTCGACTTACAAATGCATGATAAAAAAGCTCGGGTTTCATGGGGAGTTTGAGGTTAAAGAGTATTTGTTGGCAGAGATTAGAACAAACATCAATGCCGCTTACCGGAAGGAGTCTATATTGGTGCCATGAGAAGTCATGGAAGGAGTGGCCAGATTCATTAAGCCGTGTCAATGTGTTTAAGAGAATGGATTTCTACAATTGCAAGCCGTCGGTCCAATCTTGCAATGTAATCTTTGAGTGTACCGATGGAGAGTGGTTAATTTAGCTCAAAAAGTGTATCTGTAGATGAGGGATAAAGGGATTGCTCCAGATGTGTACACCTACACAATCCAGATAAAGTCCTTTTTCCAAACAGGTAGGCCTCATGCTGCTCTAAAACTTCTCCGAAATATGACTTCTCAGGGTCATGTCAAATGCTGTTGCATATTGTACTGTCATTGGCGGGTTCTATGGACAGAATTATCCATGTGAAGCATACAACTTTGTTTCTTGAGATGCTTAGTGAAGATATTAATCCTTGTGAGATTTGATGAGACCATTATCAATTTTTCTAAAAGCTTAAACTGTTAAATAAAAACACAGTTTATTACTTAAATATTATAACATTCCCCCTCATGCTTAGTATCTAATCTTTTATCTAGTACTATTTAATTGGGAAGACAAATAGAACCTGAAAAGATTTGAATTCAGAATTTTCAACTCTAATACCATGTGAGATTTGGTGAGACCATTGTTAACTTGTCTAAAAGTTTAAACCGTTAGATGAAGACGTGATTTATTATTTAAATAATCTAATAATCCTGATATTACAATATTCAATAAACTTATACTTTGCAAGAATGGGGACATCCAGGAGAGTGAAAAGCTTCTTTCCAAAGTACAGAAGACAAAATCAAGTCCAAATTTGTTCATGTTCAATATTTTCATTCAGGGAATTTGCAGGAAAGGTGCTTTTGTTGATGCAGTGAAGTTGCTGGTAAATGTAACAGCAGGGGGTTTGACTCCACATGTGTTCATGTATAAGACTTTAATTGGTGGCTTGTGTAAGAATTCTAGGGCTGTGGAAGCTAAAAGCTTCATGAGTAAAATGGTGAATTGTGGGCTTGAGCTAGATGACTATAGATACAACCCCATAATCAATGGATCCTGCAAAGTTGGTCTGACAGAATTGCAAATAAAATTCTCAATGATGTAGATTTCAAGCGACTTGTGCCGGATCAGTTCACACATTGTTCTCTTATCAGTGGGTTCTGCCAAGATGGTGATGGCAGCCAGGCTCTGACTTTGTTTAATGAGGTTTCAAGAAGAGGAGTGAAATCTAATGCTGTTCTCTACAATACAATGATCAGAGGCTTGTCCCAGAAGGGGCTTATAATAGAAATCATGGAATTAATGACTGAGATGTTTGAAAATGGTTGTTCCTCTGACATATAGACATCCAATTTAGTTATTAATGGACTTTGCGAGATGGGATCTGTATCTGATGCTTATGATGCTATAACCAGAGGGTACATTCCCAACATTTTTTTTTAACTTTCTATACATTGGCGGATGGCTATTGTAAGCAACTGAAGTTGGATAGTGCAATTAGAGAGAATGTGCATTTATTGCATTTTTCCTGATGTGACCACATATAATTCTATGTCAAATGGCCTGCGCAACAAGGCTTCAAAGTCTGAAAATGTGATGGAAACATTTGACGCGATGGTTGGGAAACAGTGCATCCCTATCATTACTCACTACATACCCATTGAGAGCTTATGCAAAGCTCGCAAAGTAAAGGAAGCTTTGAATTTGCTTGATAAGATGGAAGTAAAAGGGAATTACACCAGATATTATGAGTTGTCACACTGGTTAATGGGCTTTGTGATCACGGGGAGCTGCAGTAAGGTTTCTCATACGAAAGCAACATACAATACTTTTCTGGGGGAACTATATATTAATCTGGCAGCATCTCTTTTTAAATGAGTGTCAAAGGTCACTTGCCCAACAGTTACACGTGCTATGTGATGATTGATGGATGCTCTAAAGCAGGGGATGCTGACTTTGGATGTAACCTGCTACTCGGAAAAATAGAGAACGGCTTCTTCCAACGTTTGCTTCATTTGGACGAGTAAGAAATTGCCTTTCTGTGAAACATAGGGTTCATGAGGCTTTGTGGTCATTCACCTTATGGTTCAAAAGGTATTGTTCCAAAGGTAGTGAAGACTGTTTTCTGGCTGACAAAAAGGGAGTAACGGCACCTAAGATTGTTCAAGAAGACTTGTTGAAGAGAATTGGTATAACTTGTTATGTTTATGAACTCCTCCATGAGAGTGTTCAGGATAAAAAGATGCTAAAGAAGATGCTCACGTGATCAGAAGAAGATGTCCTTGTCTGTTCATACATCAATATTTTAAAAGAACGTAACAATTGTACATTTTTGCATGATTTTAAATTCCAAACCTCGTGAACATATTGTACAGAACATGTTCAGATGACAATAGTTGATCATCGCCGTCAATCAACTAGAGACTTCACTGGAGTTCCTCTTGCCCGGGCCTAGCAAATTATCACAGTCGCATTGCTTGCAAAGGCACTCCAGAGGACCTGCATAGAAGTAATCCTCCTCCTTGGGCTTATCGACAATAACTCTACGATGACTTGGCTGTCCCATCTTCTCATGTGCCAGACGTACAGCAACTTCAAAATCATTCTGTGAAAGTGTCCCATTCTGATACAAATCCAGTAACACCACAAGCTTTTTACGATCTAAGAGAACGGTTCTCTTAAATCCAAGATATCTGCAGAAAAATGTCACAGTTTGCACACAGCCTTTTGAAAGAAAATTGGATAGGCCTAATTTATTTGTCTTGTTCTTCCGAGGGAAATAATGGAAGAACATCAATCAAGTCGACAGCTTACCTGCGGTGACCTTCCACAAGTTTTGCCATATTTCCATCATATGTGGGGATGAAAGTATTGCTGGCTATTGATACCATAAAATCTAGAGCTGCCATTTGTGATGAGTGATTATGGAACTGCTGCAACTCCTTTGGATCCAGCAGCATCTCCTTTTTAACCCGACATAAAAGTAAAATCTGTGAAAAAAGATAGAAGAACTAAGTGTCAGATTACATGGAGATGGACTCATCCCAGTGCCAATTGCAAAGCATCAATGGATGTTCTAATACACGCTCCAAGCATTAGCAGCCGCTAAAGCATCCTTTTATATACACTGTCTACCGTTCTTGGATCATTTTTACATACGCCCTCAAGGTGAAGATGGAACTTTTTAACATTCTCCATTACGATTTTCACCTTCAGAGAGTTCAACACCGCTAGCATCAGAAGATGTTGGTCACTGAATTAGAAATATAACAGCACGTTAATTTGTTAACTCACAATCCGTGGAAATGCAGCCCTCAATGTGGCTAATCTCCGTTCGCTGCCATAGATTTATCCAGATGCGATGTAAATCTGCATGTCTTTGTCAAAACCTAGTGCCTGTAAAACTAATGATGTCTCTTCCGGAGTCAGAGGACACAGACCTTGTGATCTCCTTTCCTCAGATACAATCTCTTCCTCCCTCCACCAGGGAATGCATACCTGAATGAAAAGCACAATTCATGTGGCACACATTTTACGTATGAGAAACGAGAAAAACAGATAAATTGATGAAATAAAAGGATGAAATACATCTAATGCCACATTCCTCGTATTCAATCAAGCTTACTTTTGCCCAGGTGCGACACCTAGAGCTTCAGAGCTAAAGCCACAGGATTTGACTAAAATGTAGCATAGGCCATGGAATATATTAGAGTTCCATCTCAGGGTAAAGTCACATGAACTTAAAGACTTAAAAACATATCCCTTCCTAGAGTGAAATATCAGATAAGTAAGTACAGAGAAATGTACAAAAACTTCATCAACTTTCCCTTAAATACAATGTGCATCTCTAGTTAAACTAGATTTTACGCCTTCGCTCAAGAACCTATAATTTGCACCTTGAGGTTTCAAAAGGCTCGTGATTTTTCCTCGAGGCATAAGTAGCACAACATCAATTGATTAAGTTAAATGAAAATTATTCCAATGGCAAACAATAAAGCAAGCACGTGTCAAGACAAACCTCATTCGCTTGAGCTCTTCAGCTTCTTCTGCTGTACAACCTTGGGTGCATCCAGAGAAAGCCAACATATCCATCTCGTATCTCAGATGCAAAGCCATGAAAGGCCCCTTATCTCGAAGGAGGTGGACTAATTTGTTCCCCAGAGCCTTGATCTGAGGAGTAAATTTTAAAGCCTGAAAGTTGACTCGACATCTGAGCCTCTGAAGATCTAGTGAAATTCCATTGTTTGCCAAACGAGCATCTGTCTTATTGAAATGTACCACCTTATGCTTGCTAAATAGTGGCAAAATCTGCATGGCATAGGCAAAGATATTACCCAGGGAACATATATGTAAACGGCATCAAACTACATTAAAGCACTACAACTGCCAAGTTCTCTGTATGCAGAACGGCATGCCATGCAGGGCAAATATCTCAGATTTAAATTGTGATCAATGGATAAATCACAACCAGACAAAAAGGCCAGATACATGGCCAAGTGAATCTCCATCAGCATAAAGCTAAGTGGAAAAAAGTCCAATATAAGCATGCTATCATTACACTACAATCTAAAGCAACCAAATTTAAAGAAGAAGGAGAAAAGGATGCAGGCCATCAGGAAACAGAGATGCAAATGCACAACCAATTGAAGGCCATGCCCTGCCCAGATGAAGACTTACACAAATGGCCAACTGATTCACGCACTTAGGTAGCACCTTGCCCTACCGAGGCCTTTTATAATGGGTCAAAAGACGATGCATATGCACAAGCACAGGCAAAGGAGATAGAATCGAGACATGTACAGAAAAACATGGTTGGATTTGACTGAAAGTGGATCCAAGTTTCAACTATGACAACATATACCAATTACCAGAAATTCAATTTCTGGAATCGAAAACAACTTTTGCACAAGCCACGGCCTCCGCTTTGATAACGCCAGATAAATCTAGTTCAGTTCTAGCAGATAACCAGCAAAGCTCACAATCAACCTAGCCTTCAATATGCATCAGCGATTATACTCCGGTAGTTACCCTTTGACAGCGAGAGGTCCGAGAACAAGCAACAGCAAAGGAGAACCGTGATACATGGAACCTGTGGAAGGGATCAAAGCATCAAACAGCGACACACCAGAGATTGAACGGAGCTGAACCTACGTAGGGAGACATCGCCTACTGCTTCAACCAGTAGCCTTTGCCAACTGTAGGCAGCACAAACAAGAAAAACCAGAAATCGTATCAAAAAATGAACCACCAAGATTTCAAGGGAGGAGGGGGCGGGGATCGGGGATCGGGGATCGGGAATCGATCGACGGAGCGAAGAGAGGCGGCGTTACGGCGGCGAATGCTGGTGAGAGGGGTGGCGACCTCGTGGCGGGTGGACAGGCGGAGGTTCCCCGGGAGGTAGACGAGAGCGAGCCGGAACGCGACCGACGCGACGAGCCATATCCAGAACCCCGAGCGCGCGCGCTTCGCTTCTTCGTCTCCGTCTTCGCTCGCGTCGCCGTCGCCGGCGTCGTCGAGCTCGTCGTTTCGCTGGAAGAGAGGCACGACTTCGCGGAGGGGGAGAGGGAGCAGAGCGGACGTCGCGAGAGGGAGGCGGAGGAGCGTCGTCGAGCGTTGGCGTCGGCGTCGGCGTCGGCGTCAACGTCGGCGGCGATGGAAGCAACCAGCGGAGGCGGAGGGAGAGAGACAGAGAGGAGAGAGACGGACCAGTCCTCCCGCGCGAGGCGCGAAGAAAGAGACTCGGAAGAAAGAAGAAACCCTCAGTCAGTCAGTCCGAAATTTTTTCAAAATGGCGCCTGACACGAGGACACGTGTCGTACTCCGAGCGCCTTCTTGTTTGTCAGGCTGGAACGTCTCACGTACCCAATATTTTTTCTCGAGATCTCGAGAAAATATTAGGTGGGTTTTACCCTCCACGTAGGCCAAATGTACCACCATACAAA
>CM024635.1:4610541-4686844 GCA_014182715.1 Eucalyptus cloeziana | reverse complement strand
TTCCACATCATGCTAGCTTATCAAAACTGTTAAAAATTTTGGGATATGGCCATGATACCATGTTAAAAATTTTGGATGTGTGCGTGCGGAAGTATGGTTTTGGTATTGATGATAGTTTTTTATTAATGATATGTGCAAGTGTATGGTATAATTTATAGTGGATGGACAAGGGATAATATGTGATAGTTGGAGGATATTGGTCATGAGATATAGGTGAAATAGTTTAATTAGTTGAATAAAATAGTTTGATGGAGGTGTTGGTAGTCACTCCATATGCATGGTGGAGGTCTAAGACTCTCAGCTGGAGGGTTCACCTCACACACAAGATGAACGAACTACAAACGTATTTATAGGCGTAAGTTACCGCTTTATTCTACCGATTTAAAGTACAAGAATTAATATAAATTTCAGCTTGCTTCTTTGTCTCCTTCTTGTTGCGGCTAGTCAAAGTTCAATTTGGACTTTGCTTTCCTTTCCTTCTTTCTTCCAATCTTCTCGTTCCTTCTTCCTTATTCTTCCATTTTTCTATTCTCTCCGGCTTCCTTTGTTGATTTTAGTTTACTTCTTTAACTTGACTTCTTGCTGCCCACGTTCAAGTTTCTTCTTCAGTCACTATTGTTGACTTTCATTCAAGTTTTCTCTTAACTGCCTTAGCCTTCTCTTGACTTCTTTTATCTTCTTCTTGGGGTGTTTCCCATGGACGTAGACTTCTCCAACTTATTCTAGGATTTTCTTTCAACTTGGCTTCTGCTTGCTTGCATTCCCACGTGAATCTTCTAGGTTAAGCTAGCAACCTTCATTCTCAACACTAAACAATCTTCATCATAGATGCTACTGTGGAGGTTCTCGCTCATGATTAAGTTAGTAATTTCTAGATGGTTTTAGAGAAAATGGATCACAATTTCCAACAACAAACTGAAATTACGAATTAGAAAAGAACTCATTGAACATCCATGGATGATACTGTTAGCTGTTAAAAAAGAACATGTAGAAAGCTTTCCTCTGATTGCAAAGAAGCGACCATTGGTTTTGCTTTGTGTAAGAGCAGCTAATTTTGGCCTGGAGAGACACATTACTAACCTTGCCACCACAACTCATCATTCACCAATTCCACTTCCAGGTGTAAAGCATCGAGACAAAAAGCCACAAAATTGTTAATGTGTCGTTCTAAATCTGAAAAACCAGAGAGCACAGCAATCTAAAGACTCACAATATGTTTCGGCTGCTATGAACTGGAAAAGAGAAGCGTGATGCATAGAAAATTAGACACGCTCACTGTTTTTCTTTTCATTTTGCGGAAAGCCGGCAAGATTAAAAGTCATGGAGTTGACGAATTCCCAAAGAGAATGCAAAATTTTCACCTTGCGACCATCCACGTCATGATCACGACCACTTCGCTTCGTTTTACCTGTGCAGCTTTCTTGATCTCCTCTTTCTTCTTTTTTTCGAGAGCTCCTTCTCCTGTGAGGGATTAGAACGCTTCATACAACGCCTTAAGTAACGAAGTAAACCTCAACTGATCAGGATTCCAAAAGGCGATATACTCCTTCGAAAACCGCCTGTTGCCCTCAATTTCGTAATGATCTCTTTGGTCATCGATAACCGTTGCATACGCTGCAGAGTTTTGATCATATTCCACGAGTCTCTTTGGCGTAAGCTTCTGCAGGAGCTTCAGCCTCTGTAAGACCAGTGCAGTTTCATCGGGACCGTATACTGGCTTCCTTCCTTCAAACAAGTGCACCGGAGTTACGCGGCTCCTCTCCCTCCAATCTTGCCCAGGATGACCAATTCCTCACCAACCTGTGCCTGCGGGCTTGGCACGAACAAGGCTTACCCTGCTGGAGCACAACGGAACCTTTGGCTGCCTCAGCTGGCGATACGACCTTCCCAGATTTCTTTTTCCGAGAATTACTTTGAATCTCCGGTTTTGACTCTTTGGTTCGTAACTGCCGCCTTTTCTCAACTACTCGAGCCAGCAGCCTCTTTAGATGCTCTAGGCGGTTCCCAGATACCGGCGGTGGAAACTTCAGCTGAGTGCAGTTTGACATAGGCATATAATTTCGAGGACGAAACACTTGAAACGCTGGTGCGATCTGAAATGGCCTCTCCACCGTAGATATTGATCGATCACGCTTTTCCCTACTTCTTGCCGGATATCGTTCTGAGCGAAAATTCCAAATCACAAAGTTAACAGCCATTCACAGCCAATTAAAATGTCTGCTCAAATTTGAGGTGTCTAACTTGGGTTACAAAATAAAAAGCCTAAAAATAGATGGGTCTAGCTAGAAATGTTATAAAACCATTTCCAACGTCGCCGGTCGGAGCTTTCAGGGATCGATTGGAGATTTGAATTTTCGGCTAGAATTGGGACGAGGATTGTGCAGGAGGATGTGTGCGAGATTGGGGAAGGTTTCTTTCTTAATTGAGGGACGATGGATTAAGGGTCGGGGTTGTGATTCTCAGCAGAAGTTCTCTTTATTGTTTTCCTCTAGAGTGAAACTGGGGAAATGGAAAATGATGTAGTGCATCCATGAAAGTTGGGCAAATTTCCAAAATAGGCCTGCACTCGGACGGCATTTTCAAAGTACCTTATATACATAAATTTGTTCTCAATTTGCCCCTTCAAAGGAACTGAAATCTTTCCAAGTGCCCCAAAATTGATCTGGCGCTTTGAAAAGCGCATCTGAATTTTACGCGCTCTGCACGACATTTCACACTCGAATGTTGAAACCTAAGTTATTAGATGAATGTGTAATTTAATATTTAAATATTATATTAGTTTAAAAATATGAACTTAGGACCTCATACTTTGATATCATGTGAGATTTTGATAGGATTACTTTCAAATGTTATATGAATGTATGGTTTAATATTTAATTATTCTATCACTCTCTCCGTGACACATTATGTTATTGCCAATTTATGGTCATCTAGCATTTTAATAATATTCATAATCTTATCATCTCTTGCTCGATACATTGTCTCAAAGTGACATATGGATGTTCATATATTGCAATGGTTTGATTATGCAAGCCATTCTTCATATTTCTTGAGATTGTTAATATTCATGGAATTAATCGTTACCACCAAAACTAATGCACACATTGCATCCGATAGATGAAATGAGTTGTGTAGATAAAAAAAGAATTACACAAATAGTGAAGCAAACAAATCCTTAGTTTATTTCGACCTGATTTAATTGCAAACAATTCGTTCACTCAAAAATTGAATCCTTGCGTTGGGATTGGTTATACCTGGCAGAAGTACCCAATTTCCACATGATACCAGATAATGCAACATATGTCGTCGTCATGCAATATGAATAACATGAGATTCATGATTGAAGTATCCCTGAATTTTAAAGTCACAACTGAATTTTTTGTCCAATTGGTATTTCTGCAGACAAATAGATTATTTGGAGGTATTGGGGTTTTTTTTTTTGTCATAAAGAGAGTCTAATCTTTTTTTTTTTGGGGGTTTGATCCTATATATATTTTACAATTTACTGTGTGTTTTTTATGCTGTGCGGAGGTTGCAAAATCCTGCCTCCTTACTCATGTGTCCATCTCAACTTAATATTTTAATCTTTTAAAATTATTTTTTATATATTCTTTCATTTTTATCTTCTTCTTTTTTTTCTCTTCCATTCTTTCCCTAGGCTGATCACCAAACCTTAGCAAGCAGAGGAATAAAGGGCAAAAGTCGAGCTTGTTGGCCACTAGAGATGACAAGCCTTGCTTGCCCTTGCAAGGCCTGACCTCACCTTAGTTGGGCCAAGACTCGCCATCATTGTGCTGAGGCGAGGCCTGTTTAGCTGATTGCTAGGATCCAATGACCGACTAGAGGAAGAATGGAAAAAAAAAAGAATAGCGTTTTTTTTTTTTATTTATTTATCAAAATTGGATTGATAGAAATTTGTATTGATATAAATATAAAATGTTTATGATTAAATTGATATAATGCACTTGATAGGTATAGGAATTTTTTTTTTTGTAATTTTCCATTGATTCCACCGGGCCAAACCATATATATTATGACGTTTCAATTTCGTTCGGGGAGTATCACTCACACATTCTAGGTCACATCAAATCACATAATATCTAGCCTTTCTTAATTGCTCAATAAATAAAGTATTGAATATTATCTCACAGCCACAAACGCTCACATCTTGGAAAAATGCCTCAAATGAATGAAAACTCTCATGAATAACGTTAAAAATATTATTTCATATCACTTGACAACAGGTCTCACATACTTTTATGTTCATATGATTTTCATTGACCTATCGATTTAAGCTTTTGTGTTAGACCAGTGTTATCCCTTTTGCAAATTTATCTATCCCTCATGAGCTTAAGTGAGAAGTTATGTTAGAATATTCCTCAATATTACTTGACAATAGATCTTATATATTTTTATATTTTGTGATATTTTTTATCCATCATTATCATTTATTAATTTAAGTTTTTGGGTTGGATTTTTTACCGCACAGGATATTGCCATGTGTTCCTCCTGCTCTGGGCCCGACCGAAGTCAGGGAGCTCCGCTTTTCTTTCTTTTGTGCGGCTGACAAACTTCCAGGTGCGGCTGTTCTGTAGAAGTCCACTGCGGAGTCAAACTAGGCTAATTGACATGTAGGTGTGATCATGTCCTCATTTTGAAAACGGGAAAAAAAAACAAATATATCACAAGCTTTTTCTCCTCAATTTACAATTCTACCCAATCGAAATTTTCTCATTGCTTTTACAAGAAACCTAATCCTGGTTAGATCACTTAATTCAAGAGTTCTAAGGAAAAAACACATCAGTAATCCCTAGGCTCTCTCGAAAGCGACGGGCAGAGAAAATTGGAGGATATGCTATTCTTATATCGCACGAATTAGCATTATAGTGAGTTTTGGAGTCACTGTTGTTTGTCTAGATGCTAGCATGAAACCAAAGCTGTCCCCAAAACACACGCTTTCAGCTCACGATTTTGAAGGACGCAGGTGGATTTGCCCACAGTTTGACGCGAAGGAAAGAGCAAATGTCCCGAAAAAATACTGAGATATTAGATATCTTGATTCGATCTCCCCTAACTGGGCACCGTAATATGTTCATTTGTAACCATGTGTAGACATGGAAATAATCATACCAGACATGTGAAACCCTAAAATTAAGACCACACAAAGCGAAAATTATCAAAAAAAGTTATGAACTGATTACATTTGTACCAATTTAATTATAAATATTTTAACTTGGCTAATTTAGTCTTAAACCTTTTAACAATTTGTTAGTTGAGTTCTTGCGATCAATTTTGGATGAAAATCACCGATTTACGGATACCGATCGTCTTATGGCATGACTTCTAGCATTGGAAACAATCATGTCCAATTTTAGCATTGAAATGCCGATTTATATATTTTTCTCATGGATTTGGCGATCCATGAAGAGAAAATATTGGGTTACTATTGTTGTGCCAACACATTAAATTACAAGTCCATTGAGCTTGCGACATGTGTCGTAAGTAGCCCTACTGTCATAGGAAATTTGAACCCCTCTCATGGGTGTCCTCTCTCCTATTCTAGATCCTTTCTTTTTCTCTCCCCCCAACTCACGATCGAGCCCTCGTCCACTGAACCAACGATTGCGTCGCCCCCTCTGGCTCTGGCTCGCCTGTTGCCTCCGCCTTCTCTGAATCATACGATTTTTTCACCTTGTCCGTTAGTTGTTCGTTAGTTGTTCCAAACCCTTCGAAGTTGGGTTTGATCTTGCTGGTTGGGAGTTGAAGGCGACACGATGGTTCATTATGATTCAGCGATGGTGGAGCAACGAACGTTCCAAAGCAAGAGGCGGAGCACTAGTTCATTGGGCGAGGGCTCGGTCATGAGTCAGAGGGAGAGAGAGAGAGAGAGAGAGAGAGAGAGAGAGAGATAGGGTAGAGTCAATAGAGTCGGGAGGGGGCAGCAATTCAGCGACGACAGACGAGTCAAAGTCAGAGGGTGGCGTGGTGGTTGGTTCATCGGAGGAGGGGCTCGGTTGTGAATTGAAGGGAGAGAGAGAGAGGGGCAGAGTCAGGGGGACTAAGCATGAAGAGAGAGAGAGAAGAATTTCCCCTAACAGAGGGGTGCACTTGTGACACATGTAAAAAGTTCAATAAACTAGTAATTTGACGCACTTAAGACAACAAAGTGATACCCAATATTTTCTTCGATGATTGGTCTAAGTACACACATTCTTCTCATAGACTTACCCCAATTCATACGCATGTAAATTAAAGAAGGGAGGTCAGGTCAAACTTCTCTATGAATACCTTGTTACAAGATAAGATCTCATCGTAATCAAATCATCCTTAGAAAAAAAACTATTTTCTATAATAATTTAATACATTTTGCTCTCATCTTTTCGGGTTACCTTATACTCTCGATTAATTTATATGGTTTTATTTGCCTCGATCATTATAGTTCTAGCTTTTCACGTGCTAGATTTTAAATTATGTGACGTTGCTGCCGTAGAGTTTTGATCTTTATAATTTTATTGAGTTATGTGAGCTCTTCTTGCCACCATTCGCCTTAGTAATATTTGAAATAGTTGATGGGTTTGAAATGCTCCATTATTCTAAACAAAAATTAAATTAGTTTCTGCCCGCATCAAGATTTCCAAAAGATGCATAAGCCAAGGCAATATTCAAAGCTCTTATTTCAAAAATGACGATCCACAACTGCTGTTCAACTTTTTGCTCCATCTGTAGGTGTAATTGACCATTTCCAATCAACACTTTTTGGTTCTGTGCTGTTATGGGATGATCTGGAAGGGACATTTGTATGGCTACCAGATACCCGCTAGGGTTTGGAAAATGACCTGCTAGAATTTTTGCCCGATGACATGATTGCGATTTTGCCCGATGCACGAGGGTCACGAGTGTCGGCTGGGACAATTTGCGTACAAGATTGTCAATTTGTATATTTAAAAGTCGTCGGTTCTTATGCTTCGTAAAAAGGAATAAAATCAGGTTGGTCTCTAAAAACAGGGCCCACTTCATCCCTACAAAAAAGTAATCTTTGTTATGTTCGCCAGAACATATGGATTAATAACTTGGATATGGATGAAACTTGGAAGTCAATGACGATTATATTGTTAATTTATTAATGGGAAAAAGTGTGATCGGGGATGAATACTAAACTGTCCTTTGATACGGCGATACCGATGTAGATAATTTTAAATGATAATTTAATATTTTTGAGTTATTTTTATTTATTTATTTTTCTCTTTCTTTTTTTCTTCTTTCATTTTTTCTCTAGCCGATCACCAAACCTTGGTGACCAACCTAAGGCGAGGACCAGCAAGGTCGACCTCACTAGCCACTAGAGATGACAAGCCTTACTTACACTTGGCGAGGCCCGACCTCACGTGTGAAGTTTTTACATAATCATTCGTGTTTATTTCCAACTAAATCATTTGATTGATTGATTTCATTCGGTAGATACGACTGTTATCTTTTTCTCATCGCTTTGGCGATCCGCAATGAGAATATATTAGGTTACTATTGTTGTCCTAGCGCATCAAATTACGAGTCTATTGAGCTCCCGACATGTGTCGCAAGTGAGCCCTACTATCAAAGAAAATTTGAACTCCTCTTTGGAAATCCTCTCTCCTATTCTAGATCTACTCAGGCTCTCTCTCTCTCCCTCTAAATCACAACTAAGCCCTTCTCCAATGAACTAACCACTGTGAGGCCCCTCCCGCTCTCGCTTGTCCGTTGCCTCCGCCTTCACCGAATCGTTGAATTTTTCACCTTGTCTGTTCATTGTCCAAAACCCTTTGAGATGGGTTTGATCTTGCTGGTCAAGAGTCGATGGTGGCACAGTAGTTCATTGCGATTCAGCAATGGTAGAGTAATGGACTTGCTAGAGCTAAAGACGGAACATCGGTTCGTTGGACCATGGCCTAGTCGTGAGTTGGACGGAGAGAGAGGATAGGGTCGGGAGGGGTTGCAATTTAGCAATAGCGAAGGCACGGATGAGCCGCAGGGGCGGCATGGTGGTTGGTTCATCGAAGGAGGGTCGGTTGTGAGTTGGAGGGAGAGAGAGGGGGCAGAGCCAAGAGGAGTTGAGCATGGGAACAGAGAGAGGGAAATTCCTCCGATAGGGGTCCACTTGTGATACGTGTCACAAGCTCAGTAGACTTGTAATTTGATGCATTGACACAACAGTGATTTCCAATATTTTCTTGTCGATGATTGGTCTAAGTACACATGTTATTCTCAAAGACTTACCCCAATTCATATGCATGTCTATTAAAGAAGGGAGGTTAGGTCAAGCTTCTCTATGAATACCTTGTCAAAAGATAAGATCTCATCGTAATCAAATCATTCTTAGAAAAAAACCATTTTCCACGATGAATTAATACATTTTGCCCCTATCTTTTTGGGTTATCTCATACTCTTGATAAATTTATATAATTTTATTTGCCTTGATTATTATAGTTCTAGCTTTTTACGTGCTAGGTTTTAAATTATGTAACGTCGCTGCCATAACGTTTTGATCTTTATAATTTTATTGAGTTATGTGAGCTCTTCTTGCCACCATTCTCCTTCGTAATATTTTGAAATGGTTGACGGTTTTGAAATGTTCCATTTTTCTAAACAAAAAAATTAAATTAGTTTCTGCCCGCATCAAGATTCCCAAAAGAAGCATAAGCTAAGGCAATATTCAAAGCTCTTATTTCAAATGCTGTTTGACCTTTTGCTCCATTAGCTAGATACTTGCTAGGGTTTTTCCGGCCCGTTCGTTCACCACTTTTGCGAGTGGAAAATGGAGAAAAGATTTTCACGTAGATTTTGAGGGAAGATTCAACGATTGCATGCATCATTCGACCACACCTAGGATGAATACGCTTGACAAATGCGATGTCCATAATAATGATTGGCTGAAGTTCTTGACTTGGTACAGAAGAAAAGTGATACAGTATCACGGCTTCATCTCAGCTGATAAAATTCTTGGAAAGAGGAAAGACATAAAGTGACAAACTATATCTTGGGCAATAACTCGAACAGTCCTCAAAACTTGAATTATTTGCCAAAGCAAATAGGCCAGTAAAGAAACCTCCATTTGATGCCCAAAAGTGTGGAATCCAGAGTCTCCAAAATCTGCAAAAAGAACACGAAAACACGACCGGAAGAATTAGGGTTTTTGTTAATAGAATATCCAGATCAAGATGGTTAGGTGGGGGGTGGGGAGTGTGGGGGGGGCATTGTAGTTACTCTCACTCTCTCTAAGCTATCATCAACTTCATCGCTGAACAAACTGCCGCTAGTCCAGTTGGGGAGGATTTCATTGCCCAGACGCTGGAAAGAACGGGGTCACTGGTTCAGTTCCCACTTGCAAAGTAAACAGGACCAAGCTAATTGTACTTAGTCTCCTGGAAAATTAAGTTTCTGGTCCGGTTGCTCGAGAAGCGGGGAGATCCTCATTGGCCTCGTTTTGTATGGGAATAATCTCAATAGTTTCGTAGACTCAATGGTCCACATCTATTGGGAACTTAAGCAACCTAAAGGAACTCTCTCTCTCTCTCTCTCTCTCTCTCTCTCTCTCTCTCTCCCCACTAATTATCTTTCCGAACCTATTTCTGTTGCTTAAGCAGGAACTTGTAATTTTTTTTTTTTTTACCAGAGTAGAGTGAGGATGTCGAGCGTGCAGCCCAGGGTCCCTTCGAGGATCCTCCAATGGCCAACACCCTTGCTGTCGGTCGAAGCCATGAAGGTCACGTCCATGCATGAGGCGTATGTGTCAAACATGGGCACCCACCATGGACCCAAGTGCAGCCTTCGCTTGGCTTTCACCTCTATGTTGATGGTCACGTCCCTGCGGTCCTTCAAGGCGCTCACCAGGCCCTTTGCGCTCAAGTCATTGATGTTCGCCACTGTTGCCATGGCTGGGACTGTGGTCACATTGCTAGGGCCCTGAGTGAAGGCGGGAATGACCAAGTGATAAGGGAGAGGGAGTTGGCCAACACTCAAAAGGAGCTTCACGTGAGTGTACTTGACGTAATGAGCTTACTAGGGTTCTTGACGGAGAGAAGGATGTTCCATTTGACAGTGGAGATGTTGGGGGACGAAATGGAAGAGTCCAGGTTGAGCCCGAACTCCGGTGGCATCAAGGCAGGTATTGCCAGGAAGATCACCATGGCTAGGGCAAGAATGGCGGGTACAGCAAATGCGACACAGTGGCCGATAATAAGCTTGTACCTGCAGATCCGCAGCGACTCTGGAGATGGGAGAGGTGATTCCGGATCATTATCCGGATGGGGATGGTTGGCATTGAGGGCTCTCATTTGGGATTTTCGTGTGAAGTGCGCTCTTTTTCCCCTAAAATTATAGCCGTGTGAAGTTTTGTGAGCACGCAGGCCATTTAAATGGAGAGGAGTGAGGAATTGGAATAGGGAAGTTTCGTGGGATTTGAGTCGAAATTACTGAACTCTTTCCTCGGAACAAACGAATTGCAAAGGCCTCTGCTAATTTTTGTCAAGTGAAGTCGAGTCTGAAAGAGAGCATTCCCTCGTTTACACATTTGCCATTAATCAACTGCTTGATTAGTAGCGAATGTGAAATCTAACTAGATCTGTTAAAATGGGTCAAAAATCTATTTAATAACCCAATATGGCTTGGGTTGTTTCTTCTTTTGCATTTGCTTTATTTTTTTGTATGGGTATTAGAACTGCATAATCAGCAATTAAAACCAAAAAAACATTGCATCAAATAATGTATTATTAAACGGACATTAACCAATATAATAAGATATCTATTATAATGAAAATCAAAGCCCGAACACGTTTAATGATTTGTGAATGGGTTGGACTAGACTTTCATCGCCATCTTCACGTCCCGTCCATAACCCAACCCGAGCTCCCTCACTTACTCAATATGCCGGTCCTTGGAACCATGCATTCTTCGAAGGAACAATATTAAGAGAAAAATGCTAAAGAAGATTCTTGAGATGGTTTGGATATCGTTAACATATTTCTATTGCAAATTAATGTGTTAAATGGGTCAATTTGTGTGGGACCGTTTATGGTTCAAGTCAAGTTCGACCCGATTCACTCGTTTAACAGGGCTAGATCTAACATTTCTATTGTTTGCTATCCGCTTGGGTTGATTCGGTTCTTGATGGGAAACGAGGGAATGCTCTCTCTCTCTCTCGCAGAGACAATAACATTTTTCAGTTTTTTTACTTTCCACTACCTCTCACAAAAAGAACAGCGGATTGGCGAGTATGGTATTTGAGCTCACCACCTCTCTCCAGGTGCTGTGGTTATCGATGACTTACGGAAGCACACCGCTTTCCCGAATCCCTCTACGGCCAAGAGGCCACTTTTCATTCATGTCGTGACTTTTCACTACCTCAAGTTTTGGTATGTTCATTTGGTTAAATAGAAATTACGTGCTAAATCTTACTCTGACTTTTATCATTCCCTTAGATTTTTATAATTTTTTTTTGTAAAGTGTAAGAGTTGAATCTCATATTTGAAGCTAAACGTTCTCAAAGACATAGATTTTCAGTTTGAAAAGCATAATTATACGTGTCGGCAAGAAATTTTAGGATATGTCCATCCGTCACTAGACGTCCTGATTATCCTTTAAAATTGAGTCCTTTGAGGTGGAGGGTCTTTTTCTCATTTTCACATGTGAAAAGAAAAACGCTTCTTTGGGGATTTCTTACGGCAGTTTTCACATTGCTACGTGTGCTTCATTGTCATAAGCAGGAGTGATCACGTGTTTTCCAATTGTACTTAGTAGGTAAGTTTAAAGAAACTCCCAGCTATATTCTATGAATCATTTGCATTTTATTTTGCCCATAATTAATATTTTAATTTAGAAGGAAGCACTTAGCGACATGAAAACTTTCATAACAAATCGAGAAAATATACAGTAATATCAAAGGGTCATGTTCTATGTAGCATCAACACGACACGCGACACGACACAACACGACGCGCCGATACGTTATTTCTAAAAAATAGAGAATTGACAGGTTTTGACACGTTATATATAAATACAAAAATAAATAATAAAAAGAGACCACCGGCCGTGGTGGCTTTGCTGGATAAGAGCTCCGTTGATCTTTCCCCAAAGGTGAGGGGTTCGAAACCAGTGGAAGCGCTTGGTGTCTTAAGTGTGACGTCGGGGTGGTGGGTCCTCCGCTAGCGTCACCCGGGTTTTACCTTGCTGGCTACCAACTGTACGGGGGCTTAGTCATAAGTAAAAAAAAAAAAAAAATAATAATAAAATAATAAAAGAGCATAGAATTAATTTATACTAAAAATATTAATTCAACATTTGTTAATATCATTCATTGTTTTAATTTGACAAAGATTGAATAAGAAATTTAAAAATTGCAAACACAAAAGAGTAAATTTGAAGGAACATGTCATGTTTTCTTGCACTTGTCAGAAATTAGTGAGATTTCTTATAGTTCCAGACAAAGTTCGGAGTTCATGATATAGATTGGCTTGGAGCTCCTCTACAAAACAAGGTTTGAGAAAAATGAAAATCTAGGACAAGAACTCTCGAAGTACAACCAAAAGAAAATGAAATAACTAAATTCGCCATGAAAAATGTAAGAGATAACTCACAGGCTAATGACATAAATCAAAAAAGATAACTCACAGGCAATGCCTGCGAAAGGCCGAAAGAAGCAAAAATAAAAAATAAAAAAATCACAACTTTAAGTGCGCAAGGGCGGCGTGGAGCGACACCGGCAAGAAGAGGGCGTTCCATCATCCCTCACGGGAATGTCAAAACTTATAAGTAAGAAACTTGAGAGTGAGAATTTTATTCTTTCCCTTTATTTTTGTTATTTTTTTATTTTTTTAATATATTTATATTTTGACCCCTCAAATATTGAAAATTTTTAAAATTGACCCGTGCGTGTCGGAATTTCAAACTCTCGTGTCGGAGCGTGTTGGGAAGAGTTGACCACGTGTTGAATTTCTCTACGCTCATTGACCGCGTGTCGAGTGTCGGACACGACACGGCGCTTCCGAAGAGTGTCGGCGCTTTAGGTCATGTTAGCCATGGACATGACGTGCTTATACCTAGTCATACCCACTCAGGGTTTGACACATTGCAGAGTCATATAATTAAATAAAAGGCCCTGCAAAAGCTGGAGTTGGGGGATCATAGATGCATAGCAGCTGTATTAAAAAAAAAATTGTAATGGCCGCCCAGCTCCTCTCCCCTCCAACACACTCTTTCCTTTTGACAAAGGAGAACAACCGAAAATTGCTCTTTGCTTGAACGCTCCTTCCCCAGCTCCACCTTCATCCTCTCACTCTCGCATATCCGTTCCTCTCCTCAGTGCCTCGCCCTTGTCAAGACTCTGACTCGACCTGCCCAAGGCTCCAGGTCTCGCTACTCGTCCTTGAAGGACCCATTGTCCAGCTGGAGCAACCACCCTTGTAAGGAGACGATCCTCCTCAAAAAGGGAGTTCGAGCGGTTTCTCAATGAAAGAAAAGAAACAAGCAATTCTCCAATCTATAATACGTGATTTATCTAAGTAAAAGAAGGTTCTTCTTAAGCATTACAAAGGCATGAAAGTTTATCCAATTAGTCCTAAATATTGCTATTCACACCAGCAACTCTTAGTTTTATCACAAATTTTATGATATTTTACTACCAAATTATCTTTGCTGAGATCAATTTGGCGTTTGTTTAAGAATTGACTTAGGCCGTAGCTTGTCTTGTCATCTGAAAAACCTCATTTTCTTAGATAAATGATGAATTATAGATTGGAAAATTGATTGTTTCTTTCCTTTCATTGAGAAACCAATCGAAGTCCCTCTTCGAGGAGGATCATCCTTGGGAGGGCGGTTGCTCTAGTAAGGGGACGGGTCATTCAGGTCGAGCAGTGAGACCTTGGGTCTTGGGCAGGTCGAGTCCGGGTATTGGCAAGGTCGAGGCGTTGGGGAGAGGAATGGAGAGGCGAGAGCGAGGGAAAGAAGGTGGAGTTGGGAAAGGAGCGTTCGAGCAAGGAACAATTTTTGGTTGTTCTCCTTTGTCAGAAAGGAAAAGGTCGGTCGAAGGAGGAAAGAGGAACCGGGCACTCATTGCAAATTTCTTAAAAGAGCTGCTATCCCTTTATGATCCGCAGCTCCAACTTTGCGGGGCCTTCTATTCAATTATATGATTTTGCCACGTTTCAAACTCTGAGTGGGTAGGACTAGCGCACTGAATATTTTCTCCACTTTAATCCCCCCGGGACCTCAATCAAGTAATTTGCTGCCAAATCAGACACGTCTTTAAGCTTGCGGTCGGGTTTTGAAGTGAGTGAATCGCTATGTTTTTCAAGTCGTGGGAAAGCATACTTCATTGTCATGACAACTTGCTTGCCAAGACGACGACGGCTCTCTCGTGAGTCATGTTGATTCCACCTTGGACAAACCCTCTGGTAAGAAAATGTTGCGTGGAATTCTTTTTCCTCCTTGTTATTGTCTTATTCCCACGTTCATTTCTAACCACCTAAAACCTAAAACGTACGTAGACACCTCATATAGCCCTTTTTCTTCTTTTTTTTTTCTTTTCAGTTTTCTTAGACTCGAATAATATGAATGTCGGCAATATCCTTCCCGAGAAATCCCAAATGATATGGCAAGAATTAGGTTTTCGTTCTTGTAAAAGCAGGGAGAATATTTCGATGGATGAAAACTCCACGCACGAGGACAGCACAATCTGATGAAGTGATAACCACAAGAGATCAATTATTCAGTTTGACCGTTCGGAGCAATCAATTACCCAAAGTCTGGCCACAAGCTGGACCCTTCAAACACGTCGCACCTTTGACTGACAAAAAAAAAAAAAAAAAAAAAAAAAAAAACGTCGTACCTTTCGACCAAAAAAGAGAAAAAACACGTCGCACCTTGACATTCTTTCGACCGTACAAAAGAAAGTGGAGGAATTTGTCCTGCGAAGACCCGGGCGTTTCTAGCTCTGAGGTGACTTCTCAGTGATCTATGCATCCTGCAATTATGGGACGTTGAATGCCGTGTGAGCGATTGTACTCCTATCGATTTATTTGCAACCGGTAGAGCCGCCGAATGAATAGATCGAACAAAAGATAGTTTGACCAATATTGATCTATATCCCTATAATATAATTATAGTAGCCTATATTCGATGTGACTTATACCTAATTTATATCGGATCCAATCCAAATTCAAATTCTTATTAATTTTCTCCTTAAATTCTTGTTTTAAAGAATGGATGACTTCATGGATCTGCTCAGGTTATGGGCTAGGACTTCGCATTGTTTTGCATAAGTTCGGATATCAGGTAATGGATGTGGGCGTGAAGATGGTAGTGACACAAAGGTTTGCGGATCTTGCTTGGGTGGGGAATAATGCTCTAGCTCTTGTGAACCTATTCATTCCCACCTAGATGTCGTTTCTAGCTCTGAGGTGACTTCTTGGTGATCTACGCATCCCGCAAGTATGGGACGCTGAATGCCATGTGAGCGATTGTACTCCTACTAATTTAATTGCAACCGGTAGGGCCGTTGAATGAATAGATCGAATCAAAAATAGTTTGACCAATATTGATCTATATTCCTATAATACAATTATAGTAGCTTATATTCGACCTGACTTATACCTAATTTATATCGGATCCAATCCAAATTCAAATTCTTATTAATTTTCTCCTTAAATTCTTGTTTTAAAGAATGGATGACTTCATGGATCCGCTCAGGTTGTGGGCTAGGACTTCGCATTGTTTTGCATAAGTTTGGATATCAGGTAATGGATGTGGGCGTGAAGATGGTAGTGACACAAAGGTTTGCGGATCTTGCTTGGGTGGGGAACAATGCTTTGGCTCTTGTGAACCTATTCATTCCCACCTAGATGTCGTTGTTATCTTGTCACTATTGGAGAAACATCTCAAGGAAAATTTTGATGATCTAAAAGCTATCCTTGGTATAATACTTACTATGGCATTTACAGAGACAATGTGTAAAAAGAAAAAGAAAGGTGCAAAGGCCATGCTTTTTTGCTGGTGCTGCATGACTTTTAAGGGAACACAAAACTAACTAGGGAAGACTTTTTCCAACGCCAATGTGTCACAGGTCGATCAATCTCACATTCCCAAACCCGTGCAGCTTTAGAATTTCTCCCAAGTCAGCTTTACATACAAGCACGCTTGACTCACGAAGTGTATGAAGAATGAAGCATGAATGTATATTCACTTGTGAATAAACCAATACAATTAAAGGGGAAAGGCCCCTATTTATACAAGTGCAGGACTAATCTTTGTTAGGACTAGAATTAGCACCTAGGGGGGGTGAATAGATGACTAAAGCGATTTTATAAATTTTAACCCGAATGAGAGATTAATGAATTAAAAACAACAATCGCTGCAAATGAAAGTAATGAAAGATAAAAGGATTAGAGATAGAGAATCAAGACTCCAGATTTATAGTGGTTCGGCTTAGACCAAGCCTACGTCCACTCTCCCGCACGAACAGCCCTTCTGGCTGGATTTCACTAAGAATCAAAAAGAGTGTTTACAATCTCACACCCTTGAATCCACAGTGTAGAAACTCTACTACACTTCCTCAATGTCTCACCACACTTTGGTCTCTTTTTTGATTACAAGTATTGCTCGAAGAATAAGATCACAAAATAACAAGGAGATTCAGACTTTGGAATTTTTCTATCCGGCACCCTTTAACAACTTGAGCGTCTCTCTTATATACTTCTCCATGCCTTCATTACCGTTGGCACCTTCCAAAGAAGTTCTTCCAATCAACCCGTTGGATAGAATCAATTTAGAGAGATTTCGAGCTCTTTAAGGTAAGTGTAGATAGCCCATCAATCCTGCTCGCCCATACAATCGGATCTTGGTTTCCATAAGTAGAACTTTCCAAATATAAGTTGCGAATCTTAGAGAATCTATATTTATTCGGATACGAATATAAGATCTTGTAGTGCTGATTCTAGTCGAAAGATATTCCTTAGCCATTGGAGCCAAAACCATATTAGATAGAATCAAAATAGAAGTTTTTAACTTGACGGTCTGGAAATTGTCCATGAGAGTAAACTTTGAAACTTGAGTCTTGATATCGTCAGACTTTGATCTTCAGACTTTGCCAGTAAAGTCTACAAGTCTTCAGACTAGACTGATGGAAATGTTTTGTCGACTTCAAAATATCTGAAGAGAATTTATCCAACAATCTCCCCCTTTTTGATGGTGACAAAACTTTCCTGCAGATTTGAATACTATTGCCCTCCAATACAACATTTAAGCTAGCAATGATATCTCATAAAAGATTAGAGTAAAGATAGTATAATTGTCATGAACACAGATGTCCTGTACACAGACTTATCTTGTATACAGATCTGCATCCACAGAAAACACATTAGTCCTGTGTAGATATCAACTATCTTTATCTAATTTAACAGCTTAAAGTAATGCAGTAATAAGCAAGCATTCAAAAACTCAAGATAAAGTCAAAATGTCAATCACAAATGTCAAACATATAAAAAGTGAAAGTTTGGAATGAATGGAGTGAATAAAGTGAAAATCTGCAAAGTCTTCTCCCCATTTTTGTCATCATAAAAAGGTGAGAAAATCAAGGAGCGCGAGGAATGCGAACAAGTTGAAAGTCCTCCATAGACTTGACAGTTCCTTCCAGCTTCCTCAAATCCTCCTGTAGTTGAGTGAGAGCAGTGCCTTGCAGTGGCCTGAACCTGACGTTGAACATCTTTAATCTGATCATGCAAGGAGATGAACATAGCATGATTCTCATTCTGCAGAGTCTGAAATTCACACCCTATAGCATATATTTGGCCTTTGAGCTCCAAAATGATTTCAAGCAACCTTCCGAAATCAGTTGAATTGTCAGTTTGTGTGCTTGCATCAACTCGGTCTAATGGTGGAGTTAAGCCAGTGGAGTGAATATCAGTAGGAAGATCATCATGTGGAGATGTTGCTTCTTCCTCAGGAAAATGAGCAGCATGAACATCTTCTGCATCAGGAGGTGATCTACTAATACTTGCACTGGTAAATGTCAAGAGAAGAGGAGTATTTTCTCTTTGGACATCTCCCCCTGTTTCAATGCCTTCTGGAGGGGAGAAGTACTCTTCTTGCTGAGGAGTTTCCTCAGTGGCAAAATGTTGTTGATCCTCCTTTTCTACTGGAGAATCTGCTCGATCTTCTTTGGCTTGTGAGTCTGCTGGTTGTTGCTGGGAGTCTGTCTTTATTGTTTCTTCTTCTTATTCTTCTTCTTCTTCTTCTTCTCCTTCTTCTTCTTCTTCCCGCAAGGATTCCTTTTCCCGGTTCCCTTTCTCGGTTTCCTCGCAACTTGTTGTTGCAGTTCCCGCCGACACGGGAGCAGAATGCGAGAAACAAAGGCGAGATAGACATATCATCCTCATCATCTTCATCCTCCAAGATGATTGCCCGCCTTTTCTTGATAGGACCAGTCACACAGTTCCTTTCCTTTCCTCTTAGTAGCAGAAGAGTCCGGTCCGGTCGTAACAGGGGTTTTCTCCTTGAACCGCTCCAACTTCTTGCTGAGTTCTTTCAGACGCATTTTTGTAATCATCCTCAGACCAATGACCATTTGATCAATAGTCTTGACAGAGAGAATGTGGGGAGGCTGAACGTTCAAATGTCTGAAAAGACGAGTGATGAGAGCAGCATAAGGGAGTTTTCCCTTGTCTTTCGCCATAGACCTGTACATGTGAAACATGATAGTATGGGGGCAAAGAGAAGTTTAGACCGATCTTGATTGCATACATCAGTTTGGCTTCTAAGATGGATACATCTGTCTTCGATGTCGATTTCGATGTCCGAGAGGTTGATCACTATCTTGTGAAGTAGAGTGTTTGTAGCATTCATCCTTGAGTAGGAGAGACGACCTTCTGCGATTCTGTCTCTCGCAAGTTCCAGAGTTGCATTACTCACAGACACGGAGATTGATTGGAAAGCTCTTCTTTCCACACCAATTACATCCGCCAGAGTATCTGTGTCAACCACATACTCTCTATCTCTCACATCAAGGAAAACTATTGGCATCAAGAAAACCGAGGTTGGAATAAAAATAGACTGTCAATTCAGAATAAGCAACCTCGCTCTCAGTACAGAATTTATGAAGTTGAAGCTTTTCAAACTTCTCCCTCAAATTGATGCTCAACAGATCCAGAAAATCAAAATCCACCATTCGTGGGTTCATCACCCCACGCTTCAGCAATTTCCCATACACTTTCTTGTGTTCCTCAGATCGGAACAATTCGTCCTTCTTTCCTCGAAGAGTTGCAGCCACACCCATCCTAGGCTTAAAATTTACAAACATCTTCTCATCATTATCTTTCCCCTCAGGCTGATTTATACTACCAAAGCGAGGGTCACTCGGAAAGTTCGCAAAGGTCTTTGCTGCCGTTCCAACAGGAACAACGCCCGATCGCTCCATCACAGTGAGAAAATGTGTCTCATTTTTATAGCCTTTCTCTTTCAAAAACTCATCAATGAAAGTCATTGCAGAACCTCCTTCCTTCAATGCAAAATAAAGCCTATAAACAAACGCAGGCTTAAGAGACCTTACAGGTTCGATATCTTCAATGATTTCCTCTGTATGTTGCGGATGACGAACATGGGATCTAGTTGAAGAGGAGCGTTGTTGAGAGTGTTGGTGCATTTGTTCACTTGGAAAGTCACCTTCATCAGTGAGATCAAAATGCGTAGGCCCCTCACTCGAGCCCTGTGGTCCCCTGCTCGCAATTCTTGAAGATTTCCTCTGGTATGACATTGTCACTTTCTTGGAGGGAACTTTCACACTTGTGTCGCAAGAAAGATAAAAACTTGAGGAGAAGAACTTGAGAAGGAGAATCTCAGAGAGTGAAAGAAAAATGATCTAGGGTTTCTGTGTAAAAGAAGAAAGAGGAGGAGAAAGAGTATAAAAAGTAATCGAATCGTGGTATCTGAAGCGTCGCAATAAGGAAAGAATAAAAAATTCTTTTTAAAAAAAAATAACTGCCTTAAACAAATCGATAACCACCTTCGTTTAAAAATAACTGCCTTAATAAACTCAATTAGAGATAAACAGACAATCTTACCTTTTCGAGATATTAGTTTAAATGAGTAAATGAACTGTAATTCTAACAACTTACAGTCGTGACGATTTGCATTCCAAGTCTAAATCTTTGAGTCTGATACTTTGTCAGACTTAGATTCTGAGTATAAGCTTCAATAGTCTTCAAGAGATAAAATGTTGAGTCTTGAACGAATAGACTCAAATAAACTTTTCTCGAGTGGCTTTGTGAAGATGTCTGCCAATTGATTCTTTGAGTCAATAAATTGTATCAAGACTTCTTTGTTCTGAACATGATCTCTTATAAAATGATGTCGAATCTCAATATATTTTGCTCTTGAATGTAGAATAGGATTCTTTGTAAGATTGATTGCATTGGTATTGTCACATTTGATCTCTGTACAAGAGTCTTCAATACCAAAGTCTCGTAATTGTTGTTTTATCCATAGTATTTGAGAACAGCAACTTCCAAGAGCTACGTATTCTGCTTCAGCTGTTGAAAGAGCCACAGTACTTTGGTTTCTTGAAAACCAAGATACCGCCTTTGTTTCCAAGTAATTGACAAGTACCCGAAGTGTTTTTTCTTTCAACTCTACAACCCGTAAGATCCGCATCCGAATAACCAAGAAGAGTAAAGTCTCATTCTTTGGGATACCATAGACCAATCTTAGCAATAGTTGCAACATATTTAATGATACATTTAGCAGTACTTAAATGAGATTCCTTAGGATCTGATTGAAACCTAGCACATATGCAAACGCTAAATAATATGTCAGGTCTAGATGCAGTAAGATAAAGAAGTGAACCAATGATACTCCTGTATAACTTTTGGTCGATTTTCTTCCCTGCTTCATCTTTGTCTATCTTCAAAGAACTTGACATAGGTATGTCAGTCTTTTTGCAATTCTCCAAACCGAACTTTTTAACAAGTTCTTTTGCATATTTTTCTTGATGAATAAAGATTCATTCTTTCAGTTGTTTCACTTGTAGACTAAGGAAAAAGGATAGTTCACCCATCATGCTCATCTCGAATTCATCCTGCATAGACTTAGAAAATTTCTTGCACAAAGTCTCATTAGATGATCCGAATATAATATCATCAACATAAATCTGAACAAGTAGAAAGCTTTTGCCTTCCTTTTTAATAAATAAAGTAATGTCTACCTTTACTTTAAAGAAACCACTTTGAATTAAAAAGTTACTTAGCCTTTCATACCAAGCTCGAGGAGCTTGTTTTAATCCATATAAAGTTTTCTTGATCCCGAACACCGAGTCTGGGTTTCTTTGAGTCTTCAAATCTGTGAGGTTGCTCCACATAGACTTCTTCTTGAATAAATCCATTCAGGAATGCGCTTTTGACGTCCATTTGAAATAACCTGAAATTCTTATAACATGCAAAAGCAAGTAGTAATCGATTGCTTCTAACCTTGCTATTGGAGCGTAAGTCTCATCATAGTCTATCCCTTCTTCTTGCGTGTATCCTTTAGCCACGAGTCTTGCTTTGTTTCTTGTCACTTTGCCTTTTTCATCGACTTTATTCCTGAAAATCCATTTAGCTCCAATAACAGATTTACCTTTTGGTTTAGGAGTTAATTCCCAAACATCGTTAATACTGAATTGTCTGAGCTCTTCTTACATTGCTTCAATCCAGCTTTCATCAGCTAAGGCTTCTTCAATGTTTTTGGGTTCTATTTCAGAAATAAGTGCAACAGCACTAGACTCTTCTCGCCTTTTGGATCTTGTTTGCATACCCTCATTAACGTTTCCAATAATGAGTTCTTCAGGATGACTAGACTTGTGCTTCCAATTACTGGATAATCTGATAGGTTGTTGATCTTTTTCTTGAGTCGATTCTTCATCAGTAACTTGTTGTACTGCTTCTGAATTTTGAACTGCTTCAAGAGAGGTAGATCTAGTAGAGTCTGGAGCAGATTCTGATTCTTCAGTTTGAATTTGCTGAATTTGTGGAGAGTCTTGAAATTTGACATTCATTGATTCTTCCACAATCTGAGTCTTATTGTTGAATACTCTATAGGCTTTGCTTGTAGTTGAGTAACCAAGAAAGAATCATTCATCTGATTTTTCTTCAAACTTACCAACTTGATCATTTGCATTCTTCAGAATAAAGCATTTACAACAAAATACTTGAAAATAAGAAACAATTGGTTTCTTTCCTTTAAAAATTTCATAAGGGGTTTTCTCAAGAATTGGTCTTAAAAACACTCTGTTAATAATATAGCAAGTAGTTGAAACAGCTTCAGCCCAAAACCTTGAAGAAATATTACTTTTAATCAAAAGAGTCCTTACCATTTCTTGTAAAAATCTATTCTTCCTTTCCACAACCCCATTATGTTCTGGTGTATATGGAGAGGAGAATTTATGCTGAAAACTAGACTCATCACAAAATTTAGCAAAGTCTTGATTTTCAAACTCACCTCCATGGTCTGTACGAATACTTGAGATAGTGTGACCTTTCTCATTCTGCACCTTCTTAGCAAATATTGAAAAGAGAGAGAAAGTCTCAGACTTACTTGAAAGAAAGTAGACCCAAGTAAATCGTGAATAATCATCCACTATTACTAGGCAGAACCTTTTTCCACCAATGCTTTTCGTTCTAGTAGGTCCAAATAAGTCCATATGCAAAAGCTGCAGTACACGATTAGTGGAAACTTTACTTATTGGTTTGTAAGAGTTTCTAACCCGTTTACCCAAGACGCATGGTGTGCATAGATCAGACTTTAAGTAATTGAGAATAGGCAATCCTCGAACAAGTTTCTTGGAAGAGATCTTGGTGATTTGCTTCATATTGGTATGGCCTAGCTTTCTGTGCCATTGATTAGCTTCATCTTGTACTGATATTAAGCACTGTGATCTTTCATGATTCACATCCAGAAGATAGATATTTCCATGCCTTCATCCAATAAAAGATTGAGTAAAGTCTTTACTGATCCCAGAGCACGTTCCTTCATGGAAATTGATCTTGAAACCAGTATCACACAACTGGCTTATGCTAAGCAAGTTGTAATTTAATCCTTCAACTAAGGAGACATTCTTGATTGACAGACTTCCAATCTTTACTGTTCCACAACCAGTAATTCTTCATTTATTGTTACCACCAAAAGAAACTTTTCCTCCATCTATCTGGACAAGTTTTATGAAGCAACTTGAGTCTCTCGTCATATGTCTTGAGCAGCCACTATCTAGATACCATTTAATCTTCCTTTTGATAGTGACCTGCAATTAAAAAGAATTCAAGCTTTCTTTGGTAGCCACATCATCTTGGGTCTAGAAGAGTTAGAGCAATAAACAGTCTTTGCCCAATTCCTTTTAACAGGTCTCCAAACCAAAGGACATTATTTCTCAAAATGTTCTGAGCTTTGACACTTGTAACATTTCAAAGCATTTCTGCCAACAGGTTTTACAAAGACTTTCTGGAAATGATTTTTATAAACAATTCTGGTTGGTCTTTGTTTGATTCTTTCCTTCATCTTTGGGAAATCAATCAGAGGAATAGTTTCAGAAGTCATACCAAGACCTAACTTATCAAAGTAGGGTCTTTGTATTGAAAGAATCTTATCCAACTTTTCAGAACCATTTGAAAATCTTTTTGATATATTAGAAATATCATTTTTCAAAAGATTATTTTTTTGAAACAGAGTCGAGTTTTCTTTCACGATAGTAAAGTTCTTTTCCAACTTTTTCAACTTTTCTTTCCAAAGTTTTTCCTGTTGCTTTAATGTAGAATTCTCATTTTTTAATTCGGAGATCCTCTTAAGAGAAGTTTTTAGACTAAGACAAAGTTCATCAATATACTTAGAAACCTTAACAGGAATTTTTAGATTACTAACCTCGAGTTCATTGTCTGAGTCTGTATCTGTATCAAGGTCTGAGTCTGAATCAGATTTTGCCATCAAACAGATATTGGCATAATCATCATCACTCTTTTCACATTCGGTATCATTCCGTGTCTCTCGCTTTGAGTGCCTTCCCCCGTATTTCTCAATCTTTCCTTTTCTTTTCTTTAACGAGAGGACAGTTGGGTACGATGTGTCCCTTTTTCTTGCATTCAAAGCAAGTCACTTCTTTGTTAGAATCATCTTCCTCTGTTGATTTGTTTTGAAACCTTTGTGAGCTTTGTTTCTTCCAATTGAATTTCCTTCCCTTTCGTTCAGCCTTTCGAATCTCTTTATCATGAGTGCGTTCTTCATCATCTAGATCTTCTTCGAGTCTCGTAACATCGAATAATCATTAGACTTTAAGGCAATAGATTTCTTACCTTTTGAATCTTCCTCTTCGTTGGTGTGCTCTACTTCGTAAGACCGAAGAGTTCCAACCGTTCGTCTACGAGAGTGGAGCAATCCTCTCGTGTCTCTCTTATTGAGGTTTTTATGTAATTCCAGTCTTTAAAAAGTCCACGTAGGAGTTTGTTGACCTTCATATGTCCTGAGATTGGATGTCCCTGATATTCAAGCCCATTCACAATTTCAGTAAAACGACTAAACATGTCAGTTATTAATTCTCCTGATCTCATCTTAAAGACTTCATATTGTTCCAAAAGAATATTGATCATTGTTTCTTTCACTCGATCAGTCCCTTCATAGGTAATGTGAAGCCTATCCCAGACTTCTTTTGCTGTATCACAAGAAGATATTCTGTTATACTCAGTAGGGGATAAAGCACAATATAAGGAGTAAATGGCTTTAGCGTTAAGAGTCTGTCTCTTGGTTATTTCTTCTTGAGTCATCTGAATAGGACCAGCAACTTCTTTTCCTCTCTCTGATTCTGATGCAGCAGCATGAATGATTCTTTTATCTACCACTTCCCATTCCAAAGGATCTTTCGATCTTAGGAATGCTTTCATCTTGTTTTTCCATATGCTGTAGTCTTTTCCATCAAAGTATGGAGGTCTGGTATTACTTTGACCTTCAACCAACCATGTAGGCAACATACTAGCCATAGATCTTTTACTCAGAAGTAAAGACACTTCTTATAAACGAGTACACAAACTCTGATACCAATTGTTATGACTAGAATTAACACCTAGAGGGGGGTGAATAGGTGACTAAAGCGATTTTATAAATTTTAACCCAAATGAGAGATTAATGAATTAAAAACAACAATCGCTGCAAATGAAAGTAATGAAAGATAAAAGGATTAGGGATAGATAATCAAGACTCTAGATTTATAGTGGTTCGGCTTAGACCAAGCCTACGTCCACTCTCCCGCATGGACAGCCCTTCTGGCTGGATTTCACTAAGAATCAAAAAGAGTGTTTACAATCTCACGCCCTTGAATCCACAGTGTAGAAACTCTACTACACTTCCTCAAGGTCTCACCACACTTTGGTCTCTCTTTTGATTACAAGTATTGCTCGAAGAATAAGATCATAAAATAACAAGGAGATTCAGACTTTGGAATTTTTCTATCCGGCACCCTTCAATAACTTGAGCGTCTCTCTTATATACTTCTCCATGCCTTCATTACCGTTGGCACCTTCCAAAGAAGTTCTTCCAATCAATCTGTTGGACAGAATCAATTTAGAGAGATCTCGAGCTCTTTAAGGTAAGTGTAGATAGCTCATCAATTCTGCTCGCCCATACAATCAGGATCTTGGTTTCCATAAGTAGAACTTTCCAAATATAAGTTGCGAATCTTAGAGAATCTATATTTATTTGGATATGAATATAAGATCTTGTAGTGCTGATTCCAGTCGAAAGATATTCCTTAGCCGTTGGAGCTAAAACCATATTAGGTAGAATCAGAATAGAAGTTTTTAACTTGATGGTCTAGAAACTGTCCATGAGAGTAGACTTTGAAACTTGAGTCTTTATATCGTCAGACTTTGATCTTCAGATTTTGCCAGTAGAGTCTACAAGTCTTCAAACTAGACTGATGGAAATGTTTTGTCGACTTCAAAATATCTGAAGAGAATTTATCCAACAATCTTAACCATTGATCTCTTACTTGATCCAACGGTGGGGTTTGAATCCCACAATCATTACATAGACTGTACCATAAGATACTCAAGGGTTCCTAGGCTTGGGGAAGCCCAAAGGTCATGCGTCAGAGAGAACTGGAGGATCGCCTACCCATGTCTGGCATGGGAGCTCAAGAGTGGTGGACTGGTTCTTGTATGGATCGTGGGCTTGTTCTTGCATGGATCATGTCCTGTTGTTTTGATGTCTTGCATCATGCTCGTCTGTCGATCTGTGTCAAATGCCTCCCATTTTGGCCTTCCCATTCTTTTTGGATAAGTAAACTTATTAACTGTAAACCTCTCGGTTGCATGCCTATATAATGCTGGAGTGGCAATTCTCCCCGGTATCCCAATAAAACTTCACACAACAAGAACAATTTAATAAGGCAGTTCGATATGACAGCCCCCCACGCCACCCCACCTATGCGAGGAATAACCCGGCATCACCATCACCAGGGCTGCCGCGATCTGACTGATCAAGCAGATCATCGGCCACTATATCGCATTTTCCTTACCCATTATTCTTGACCCCCTCATGATCATCTTCCTTGCCATACCTGCCACAATGCCACCGCAGTTTCAGCTTGACTGGGGCTCTTCCCTTTCGTCCCTCAACATCTCCACCTCCCACGTCACCGCTAGATGAAACATCGCTCCCTCTGTCAAGAACCCAATTATGCTCATCACCATCTAGTACACTCACATGAAGCTCCTCTTGAGTTTCCAAGGCCAACTCGCTCTTTCTCGTCCCTCCCTCGTTCTCTCCTTCACTCTGGGCCCTGGTAACGTGACCATAGTCCGAGCCGAGGCCCGATCAACCTTGGCAATCATCAATGACTTGGGCATAAAGGGCCTAGTGAGCACGTTGAAGGGCCTAGAGGTGACCATCAACATAGTGGCGAAAGCCAAGCGGAGGCTGCAGTTGGGTCCATGGTGGGTGCCCATGTTCAATGTATACATCTTGTGCATGAGCGTGACCTTCACGGCTCCGTGTGATGGCAAGGGTGGCGGCAATTGGATGATCCTTGGAGGCACCCTGAGCTGCATTCCCGACACCATCACTCTACTCTGGTAAGAAAACTTACAAGCACGTGAATTCCCTTAATCAAGCTCATGATTTATGATTAAGTGGTCCGAACAATTTATGGTTATGCTATATAGTGAGTGCTTCTATTGCATTAAACACCTATTTTAAGTAAGTTTTATGTGGTTTTATCGAACACTTTTGCATTTCCAGAAATCATCTCGGCTATTTATTCTGTTAATATAAACGAGGTTTAATTCTCACAATATCGTGTTTTTGCGTTATTTTTTTTCAGAAGACTCTGGCTTCTACAAATCCGGCCATCCACTGGACGTTTCTTTCCTAGACTATTACTTTGGCAAATACTTTAATTTTTGTTGTGGGTTTATGTGTATTTCTTTGTTAAAAGTTGTATTCTCTGGATATTTGAATTTTCGAGTTACCGTGTGGAAGAAATAGTTTGTACTTTACGTGTCTTTAATTTGTGAGGTTTTGCAAGTTTTCCTCTTAACTTGGTTACCGATCATGCATTGCATTGGTATGCAACTCCAAAGTTCGTATTGCTTTTTCAGCTGGAAAGGAGGCAACAGAGTCGGTCTCCAAGAATTGATTGAGCAGTTAAATGCCTCAATTGGAATTCTTACAAAATCCGTGTTCAGATAATGGTGTTTTTCACTCAAAATAATATTGGGATTCGTGCATATCCCCTGCTCACTGATGTCTCTTGCTAAGACTTCCCATTTGAGGTCGTTTCAAAATGGTCATCAACCATGAAGCGTTTCAACTCGTTTCTCTCTCGCTGCATCCTCCCGGGGATTTCCAAGCATAATCTGCTCTTGAGACTCTTGTTCGGCACTCTAGCCTTATCCTTCGTGGGGCCTAGATCTATAAAAATTAGTTGGATTCTAAGGGCTGGGTCCGGTTTTACTCTGTTTCACTTCCCTTTTGTCCGAAGGCTTTATACACTACTCCTCGGTTCCATTTCTGAAACTTGATCTTCATTGAAGAGGACCTGCACACATTCCACGTCATGCTAGCCTGAAACTGCGGATGTGACAAGAATTGAACATCCGTGAATGATACTATAAGCAGTTAAAAGAACATGTAGGAAGCTTTCTCTCTGATCACTGAATAGTAGTGATCATTAATTTTGCTTCGCAGCTAATTTTCAGTGCACACGAGACGCATAACTAAACTTGCCATCAGAACTCATCATTCATCAATACCAGCTGCCAGCCATTGAGATGGAAATCCACAAAAATGCTGAGTGTCATGCAAACAGAGCACAACAATCTGAAGGGCTCTCACTGTATGTTTGTGCTGCTGGTATGCATAGCAAAATCAGACATGCCCACTAGTTTTTCTTTTGTTTTTCTAGACGAGGAAGTCGGTGAGACTAAAGTCATGTGTAATTAGACAGATTCATTAAACTTCCTGAAAAGAATGTACTTAACTTGCGACGAACCAAGTCAAAGATCGTGACCGCTTTGCTTCGTTTGATCCGCTCAGCTTCCTCGATCTCCTCTTTCTTCTTTTCCCAGATCTCCTTCTCCTGTGAGGACGAGAACATTTCAGACAAGGCCTCTCGAGTAACGAAGTAAATCTATCAGCTCGTCGAGATCTGTTAAGACGAAAATACCTCCTTCGATGACCAGCTGTTGCCTGCTATTTCGAAGAACAAATCATTCATAAACTAATTGTCCAACTCACCGTGGATATCCAACCTCTTCCTACAAATAAAACAAGTGCATATGCGTAGATGCTCCATATGATATTCGATTTTAGAAATCAAAAAGCGAGAATCCCAATTGACAATAACACCGTACGATCGCGAGTGACTGAAAAAAGGCGCAAAAAGCGCAAGAAAGATGAGAGATTTACGTCGAGGTACCCTTTGGCGTCGGAGGGCCGAGCGAGGTCGCAACAGGAGACAGACCGGATTACGTCTTGAGACCCGGAGATTGCGTCCTTTGTCCAAGTCCAGACCCGACTCTGCTCCGCTGCAGAGCTCCAGAAACACCCTTCACCAGCCGGCAGCCACTGCCCACGCGATTCGATCGCTCTGCAATTTCAAAGACAATCAAAGCTGGACTTCATGAAAGGGAAAAGTAGCTTCCTTTTCTTTTTTTTTTTGGGTCAAAAAAGGAGCTTTCCTTTCACTTTGGTTCTTTCTTGGAAGGGCGAGTAGGGCGACTCAATGATAGGTCGGCAGAAAGTTTGTCTTTTTGTTAAAAATAAAACTATTTTTCTATTTTTAAAATATATTTCTATTCCAAAAATAGATTTAACAAAAATAAAAAATTAATCTACTTCCGGAACAAAAGTGAGAAATAAAAACTCTTATCATCATTCACTCGTCAGCACCTACCGCTCGCCCATAAGAGAGAGCAATTATTTTTTAAGTAAAAATAACTGTGGTGTAAAAAGAAAAAAATGGGAACTTTAAACAAATACATACATTCTTCCTCTTTTTGATGACAATGAATTCTTTCTTAAGAGCGCAATTCCAAGGCTGCAATTGATCTCTTTGAGACTACAACAAGTATTTAATTTGTGACAAATAAGGTATGTCCATTTTCCTAATATCCTTTTAGATCGGTGTTACGTGTATCTTCGAGTCCGTTTCCGCGTTTGTTTTAAGAATTCGATATTTCATGGATCTGTTCATTTTTAGGAATCCTAATCCTTCACCCAAGAACACAAAACTCTCACACTATTGCTCATTCAACCTCTCCCTATTGCTCAGAAACTATCCGGAGCATCAAGATTTGGTTGTGGAGCCTGTTTATCGCAATGTCTTTTCTGAGTTTTTTTTTTTTTTGGGTCGGTTTTGTCTTTTCTGAGTTGAAAACGTTGTTTCCTTGTTTTTCTGTCTCGTGCAAAAAGTCTCCCCACCTTCCCACCTTCCATTTGCACGGCCCGTGCTTTGTTTTGCCCCGATAACATTTGTAATTTACCAATTTTCATCACTCTTCAGATAAAAGAAAAGGGCCTTCAATTAATAAATATCTGGTACGTTACCGACCTTTTTTTAATTTTAGGGGCCGCAGACCATTCAAACCGTGTTCCTATATTCACATTTAGGAATTTGGATCTCATCGGCCATTTATGCCATTTCGTGTTGAGGCGTGTCAATTCAGGGACCACTCTATTCATAGCATGTTATGATCGGGCTCATAAGAGATCTCTTGTCCACATAGCATCATGTTCAAGACAGGTCTGAAATTTACAACCTCCTTCGCTTTTAAGTTACCATAGTGGAGCAGATATAAGAAAAACATATTGCGCGCGGGAGAGGAAGCCCTATCTGACCAAAGGAGGGAGGGAGTGAGGGAGGAATCAATAGTGACAATACAGGAAGACAAATAAGGTTTGAAAAATTCGAATTCACGATTTCTTGCAATCTGATATCATGTGAGATATAATGAGATCACTGTTAAAAGTTTAAATTTTCGTAATAATGTGTGGTGTAATATTTAAATATTTTATCGATAAAGTGATAATGCTTAGATCAAGAAGACTCTTTCTCTGCTCCTATGAAGCAAGATCCAGACACAGAATGGAGTTCGGTGGCTCTGTACGAAGAGGCCGAAAATGGAGGGCGATGGCTGACCCAACTGCGCGGAGCGGCTCTTCTCCTATCACCGTTTTCCTACCTTCCTGATTGACATTTTCAGCTGAAGTCGTGTATATACAACTCGAAGATCCAGCCTCTCCATCTAAACACCGGATCCTCTCCGTATTCTGTCATCCTCGACTGATCCCCCTCAAGCCCACTTGCCATCACGTCTCCATTTTTTCGTTGGTTTCGATTTTAACATGCTTTTAAACCATTTTTTTTTCCCTCTTTATATTAACTCAGTTTCCAATAAATGAACTCATTTCATTGGAGTTTTCTTACTTTCAATTAGATTTTTTTTTTTTTTTGGCTACGCGGTGCGTTTAGAAAGTGGAAGTCTCTCTCTCTCGAAGCCTTTGCAAACATGTGTGCTCTCTTCTGTGTTTGATGGTTTTAGTTCCAGGCTAGAGCCATTTTTCCACGAGCCTCTATAACACAAACAGAATGGTGGCTTGCAAAACAAGCAGCTTATTAAAGTAATTAAATATTAAATCACACATTTATTTAATAACTTAAGTTTTTAGAACAATCGCAGTAGTCCTTGTCGCACATCAAGTCCAAACTTGTTGATGTTCAATATTTTCATTCAAGGAATTTGCAGGAAAGGCGCTCTCGTTGAGGCAGTGAAGTTGTTGGAAAGTGTAGCTGCAGGGGGTTTAACTCCACATGTCGTCATGTATAACACTTTGATTGGTCGCTTGTGTAAGAATTCTAGGGCTGGGGAATTTATGAGTAAAATGGTGAATTGTGGGCTTGATCTAGACAAATATAGATAGAACCCCATAATCCATGGATCTTGCAAAGTTGGTCCGACAGAAATTGTAAATAAGATTCTCAATGATGCAGTTTTCAAGTGACTTGTCCCGGATCAGTTCACATATTGTTCTTTCATTTGTGGGTTCTGCTAGGATGGTGATGGCAACCAGGCTTTGACTTTGTTTAATGAGGTTTCAAGAAGAGGAGTGAAATCTAATGTCGTTCTCTACAATACAATGATCAGAGGCTTGTCGCAGAAGGGGCTTATAATAGAAGTATTAGAATTAATGATTGAGATGTCCAAAAATGGTTGTTACCCTGACATATAAACGTACAATTTAGTTATTACTGGACTTTGCAAGATGGGATCCGTACATTCCCAACAATTTTTTACTTTCTACACATTGGCTGATGGCTATTGTAAGCAACTGAAGTTAAATAGCGCAATTAGAGAGAATGTGCAGTTATGGCGTTTTTCCCAGTGTGACCACATATAATTCTCTGTCGAATGGCCTGTGCAACAAGGCTTCAAAGTTTGAAAATGTGATGGAAACATTTCATGGTTGGGAAACGGTACATCCCTAACATCATTACTTACTATATACTCATTGAGAGCTTATGCAAGGCTCGCAAGTAAAGGAAGCTTTGAATTGGCTCGATGAGATGGAAGTAAAGGGGAATTACACCAGATATTTTGAGTTGTCACAGTGGTTAAAGGGCTCTGTGATCATGAGGAGCTGCAGTAAGGTTTCTCTTACGAAAGCAACATACAATACCTTGATTAATGCTTTTCTGGGGAAACTATATGTTAATCTGGCAGTATTTTCTTTGTAATGAGATGAGTGTCAAAGAAGGAATAAAAAAAAACCAGTTACACGTGCTTGTGATGATTGATGGATTCTCTAAAGCAGGGGATGTTGACTCATGCCCCCTGCCCGCCTTAAATTCTGCGATCTCACACCGAAAAACTTGTTAGGGAAAAAAAATTGCAAAGTAAAAAATCACACTTGAAAAAAGTTTTTGCAAGTCTGCCCCCTGCCCTGTTTAAATTCCAAGTGAGCGGCGCACCAAGATTTGCAAAGTCAAACATCCAAAAGAGGATGTTCCCTCTTCATCTTCCGCTATTAAGAATTTATCGTACCCTCTACTCGCCCATGTTGGCTTTGGCCTCCCTGCGCAGTACGCACTTGTTGGCTCTCCTTACTATTTATTGCTCGAAAGTGACTCGCCCCTCCATTCATTTCCCCTTTCCAGCAGAGGAGATAAGCACGAAAAATGGGGAAAATGACATTGTAACCCTCAGGTTTTCTCCAAGATTATAATGTGTCACGCGTTGATGTGTTGATACTTGCAACTTGTACCCTGAATTTCAACGAATTGATTGCGTCACGTCCCTTGGCATTGACTAAGACCAAATTTTGCTGGGAATTCCTATTACGCTGACAGCACCTGATTGGTTACGGAGAGCAAGTTCATTGTGTAAGTGTGCACCTATAAGGAAAAAAATAAGTAAAAGAACAATTGGAAAATGAGAGCATGTGATTAAAGTACCAACTATAATTTAAGTAGAATCTACGCAAATGCACAATGAATAGAGTTTTGGAACGTAATTTCCAACGGTTGCTATATTTGTACTATGTAGATTAACTAACATCCACATAAGTATTTTCTGATTAAAATTAATCGGAATAACTAAATTGATACCGGTCAAAAGATTGAAACAATAATTGATATTAAATTAAAAAGATTTTGAATTAAATTGATATAAAGATAATATATTTAGGATATTTTTTAATACTTTTCCGTGCACGGGTGATGCCCACGGCAGTTTTCCACTTTCCACGTGCTTTCTTCGTCGTTTTAAAGCGTGACAAAAGTAACTTAAAAAAAAGGGAAAAAACCACCAAAAACCCCCAACTTTGCCTCGAGTGAGATTTACCCCAAACTTTATTTTGTGACGTGAAAAACCCCGAACTTTGCAAACCGTGACATATTTACCCCATTAAGGGTATTTTCGTCTTATTCTTTATTTTATTCTTTTTTTTTTAAAAAAATTTCTTCTCTCTCTTCCCTCCCGCGGCCCATGGCCTAGAGAGGGAAGTCCGGCGTCCGGCGAGGGCCGCCCCGCCGACGTCGGGCCGCCCTACGGGTCGGGCGAGGGTGCCTCGCCGGCGTCCGGCGAGGGGTGCCCTCACCGGCGTTGGGCGAGGGTCCGGCGAGGGCACCCTCGCCCGACGCCAACGAGGGCCGCCCCGCCCGCGTCGGGCGAGGTGCCTCGCCGGCGTCGGAGAGGGTGCCTCGCGGACGGCGGGGAGGTCCTCGTCCGATGCCAACGAGGGCCGCCCTCGCCCGCGCTTCGGGGAGGGCCGGGCGAGGGGTGCCCTCGCCGACGTCGGGCGAGGGTGGCCTCGCCGGCGCCGGGCGAGGGTGCCCTTTGGCGAGGGAGGCCCTCGCCCGACGCCGACGAGGACCGCCCTCGCCCGTGCGGGCGAAGGGTGCCTCGCCCAGATCCGGGGCGAGGGCGGCCCTCGCCCGACGCCGACGAGGGTCGCCCGCCCGCGTCGGGCGAGGGGTGCCTCGCCGGCGTCGCGAGGGTGCCCTCGCCGATCCGGGCGAGGGAGGCCCTCGCCCGACGCCGGCGAGGGCCGCCGGACGCCGGCGAGGCTTCCCTCCGTCACCATGGCGGAGCGAAGAAGAAGAAGAAAAAAAAAAAAAAAAAAAAAGTTTTTAAAAGTAAAAAAAAGACCAAAATGCCCATATGATTTAGGGTAAATGTGTCACACAAATGAAAGTTCAGGGTTTTTGGTGTCACAAATAAAAGTTTGGGGTAAATGTGTCACGCTTAGCAAAGTTCAGGGTTTTTCATGTCACAAAACAAAGTTTGGGGTAAATCTGTCACTCGAGGTAAAGTTTGGGGTTTTTGGTGGCTTTTTCCCTAAAAAAAATCATATAACTACCCCTTCAAAATCAATGTCGAATACGGCGTGCTCGATCGGACGTGGGGGTGGGCGACACGCGCCCACGTGGTAATCGAGCACTCGAGTGGTTCCAGTTTCGTCCCCGACCGTACCACCGACTTTGCAACATCCGTTCTCTCACTCGATGCGGGAACCAAATTGGGCAACGTAGGTGTCTATCCAACGACACACCACATTCTGGGGTGGCGCAGCAAGTTCGAATATTATATCTTGCCTCCAAGGTGGCAACACCAGATGTTTTCTTTCTTCTTCTTTTTTTACCCTGAAATAACTAAAAGAAATGTTGGAATTACAAAAGCGAAACTGAACATTTCCGATTTATTTATCTCTTGCTGCTTTTGGAAAGAGCGATCGTCTTTTTGGGGGCGCATGATGTTGAAATTCTTTGCTAGGATTCATGTTTTAGCCTCCGAATAATATTGACATGTTAAAAGGCTCAGTGAAGTACAGACAAACGGTTTACATCAAAAGTGGCTCATTCCATGTGGGCATATATATATATAGACGGTTGATTTTTTTTTTTTTTTTTTGTAAAACCTAAAAAAGTCGAATTTATGTTAACATTTGTCAACACATGTAAAATTGCAAATAAGCATCAATTCGTCGTAGGCACGTAGAATTAGGCTTTTAAACTTCAAGTTCTCATAACAAGGTCAAAGGTTGACTGTTTTTGTCCAAGTCAACCTTTGGTAAAAAATAAATGATTCATTAATTTTTAGATTGAATTTCTTCTAGGCATTTGATTTAGGGACCACAATGATAAAGATTTGGGGCCTAACTCCATAAATTATGAATTTTTTTTTTTGAATATGTTTTATCCGGTGGGGATTCTTATTTTCCTCATCAGTATAATTATCTGTCAAGATTCGGAGAGTTGGTCAGCGCAAGAATAAGCTTGAATAGACAGTTAATTTTTTTTTTTTTTAAAGAAAAAATAAGCTTATGCATCAATTCGTCATAGGCATGTAGAATTAGACTTTTAAATTTCAAGTTCTCATAACAACATCAAAGGTTGGCTTTCTTTCTTTCTTTCTCTGTCCTACAAATAGTCCGAGATAGGCAGCAACTGCTCACAACAACGTGCTCACAACAACGTGGCAAGAGCAGCTCAAGGGGGAAGATGCCTCGAAGAATTACTGGGTTTTGAGTGGCCCCCAGTGTAAACGTCACCCTCATCAATCATCATCATTTCCCCAAAATTCCACTTTTACCCTTCCTTCGCAGTCCACGTCTTGACCGATCGAAAGTTCTTGGATGGCTATGCCGACTGCGAGTCTCCCATTCTTCGTTTTATTGGTAGGGTGTGAGAATTTGATGTCAGATTAATGGGGAAGATCTCGATATTCATTAAGGGGGTTTTGTAATAACCATTCATCAAATGGATGGCCTAGGGTCACTCAACCCAAAATTTTTAAACTAGGAGAACATCTTTAGGACTGTAAACAAATAAAAGCCCAGAAAAAGAAAACTAAGATTTACGAGGATTGAAGATTGACGCTATTTCGCTCATAAGATAACACACGATTTGCAAGCATTCGAACCAAGCGCACTTAATTACTCGTTGAATCATTTGAGGCTGGCTTGGTAGCCTGCTTCACAACCGGAAAAGCTAAATGAGCTTCGAGATTGTGTGCAAACGTGCAATATAAAATTAAGCTAAAGGGACAAAACTTGCAGAAACTTCGAATATCAAAAGATATTGTAAAGTACAAGTTATTCATTCAACAGTATATCGAAGATTTAAAATATTTTGAGAGTACACAATTTCGAAAGAAGTAAATATATAAACCAACAACAACGGGCGAGAGGGAAAGCCCTCAGCATATGAAGTATTTGCCAAAGTAAATAGGCTAGAAAAAGACACCTTCCCAAGTGATGCACCCAGATGCATATGTCACGGTCCGTGAATCCTCCTGTACTCGTGACACTTGTGAGTGGCGTTTGGGGTTATCTGGTGAAGAGTGTGAGGCAGAAGGGTAGAACACAACTGGTCCGTGAGAGTGGCGTCAGGACGGTTGGCGCTAGGAGTTTTAGGATAGAAGGATTACATTACTTAGGAGCTCAAGACGGGGTAGGCCTCCCGTGCACAAACCGGTCGGAAGCCGATGCCGCTCTCCCGACGAGGCCATGGCGGCCGAAACCGCTTGTTGTGCCCGAAGAGTACCGTTGCCTTACTCGATGGACCAGACGCCCAAGCGAAGTTGGACGTGGTAGGATCTTGCACGAAGAATCATTCACCGTATCGTTCGTGGAACAGCTAAAGAAGAAAGGCTGGCCTGTCGAATTCCGATCGCCAGGCGCCCACGGGTCGTTCCGAGGCCAATGAAACTCTCGGCTCGTGACAAGTGGTATCAGAGCAGGAATCCCTCTAGTAAGTGAGCAAGTCGGAGAATCGAACTCCTCGCTCAAGTGTGAGTCAAATTGATAAGTTCTAGTGGATGGGTACTAGGACGAGTCGGTTTCTCGTCGAGCGGCATGCGAGTTAGAGAAGAACTGAATCCTCACTGAATAGGGATAACGTTCCTGGATTGATCGGTGAATTCGAAGAAAAGGTCTACTATCACGTTTTCAACAAGGAAAGAACCTCCATTGGTTTGCTGGGGTCAATATGCTGATTAGGCTAAAAAGGTGCTGCCAAAAGATGCAGTTGGTGAAAAATGCCACACTTACCGGAAAGCGTAGGTGACCGACTGGCCGAGCGGCTGAGATCAAAAGAGGCTACCGATGGAGCAAGACCTGTTTTGTTGGGCGAGCGTGACCGTTCGATGTGAATTCCCAAAGTGGCACATCAGTGGTTAATTTACGCAAGGAAGCGACAGAGCAGCTCGCAACGAGGGCGTTGCGAATAGAGTGGGGGAGAATGTCACGGTCCGTGAATCCTCCCATACTCGTGACACTTGTGAGTGGCGCTTGGGGTTATCCGGTGAAAAAGTGTGGGCAGAAGGATGTAACACAACCTGGCCCCGTGAGAGTGGCGTCGTGACGGTTGGTGCTAGGAGTTTTAGGATAGAAGGATTACATTACTTAGGAGCTCAAGATGGGGTAGGCCCCGCGCACAAACTAGTGGCCAGTCGGGAGCCGCGTCTCCTAACGAGGCCATGGCGGCCGAAACCAGGTTGTTTGCAGGCTCGAAGAACCGGGGCCGCCTTACTCGATGGACAGACGCCCAAGCAAAGCTGGGACGTGATAGGATCTCGCACGAAGAATCATTCACCGTATCGTTCGTAAAAATGTAAAGAAGAAAGCGCCTGGCCTGGCGATTCCGCTCGCCAGGCGCCCACGGGTCGTTCCGAGACCAATGAAACTCTCGGCCCGTGACACATACATAGAAGCCCCGGTCTGCACCAGAATCTGAAAAAAAAAATAGACAGAACAAGACAAGACACGCGACCGTGAGAAGCAACCATCGTTTAATAATTATCAGTACAATCCAATAAAAGTGCCAACCAACCATGCGCGCTGGATCAAACAAAGCCACGCGCTTAGGCAAACGGGCCAAGCAGGTGCTGAATCGAACAAGCCACGCGCTCTTGCGCGAGCAACCCGCTGCGTCAAACAAGCCACGCGCCGAGGCAAACTGTCTAAGCACGCGCTCTTGATCGAGCAGGGCGAGCACCGCCGCACCAGACCGGCCTAGCACTCGCGGTGACGGCCCGGAGGAGTCGGTTATACTGAGCATCGACAGCTTCTCATTTCTTTCATTTTGTTCATCAACTTCATTGGTGAACACAAACAACTGCCCCGATACTAGAAATACGAAACTGAGCGTGAACTTTTAACTTTTCTTACCAGAGTCGAGGGATGATGTCGAGCGAGCAGGTCAGGGTGCCTCCGAGGATCATTTGATTGCCGCCACCCCCGCCATCAGAAGGAGCTGTGAAGTTCAAGCCCGTGAACGAGACGTCCACGTCGAACACAGCCACCCACCATGGACCCAACTGCACCCTCCTCTCGGCTCTCACCGCCACATCTATGGTCACCTCCCCGCCGCTCAACGTGTTCACCAGGCCGTTCACGCCCAAGTCAGCGGCAATTGTCAGCGATGACTGGACGTTGGCTCGGACTGAGGTCGCGCAGCCGGGGCCCTGAGTGAAGGGAGACACCGGGGAGGCACGAGAGAGGGCGAGTTGGCCGTTGAAACTCAAGAGGAGCTTCATGTGAGGGTACTCGACGGTGACGAGCTTACCGTGGGAAGCGGAGATGTTGAGGGACCAAAGGGAAGAGCCCAGGTTGAGCCTGAGCTCCGACAGCGTTCTGGCGAGTATTGCCAGGAAGATGACTATGAGGAAGCCGATGTAATTGGCAAAAGAGATACAGCAGCCGATGATCAGCTTACGGCGGTCAGACCGCGCCGGCGCTGGTGATGCCGGATCATCATCTGCATGGGATGGGATGGCGTGGAGGCCTGTCATTTGGAACTTTTTGGTGTGATGTTTCGCGAGGGTGCGGAATTTAAAGGGGGGCGGTGGCAGACTTATCAAAAAAAAATTTCCCTACAATTTTGTTTTGGTGTGATGTTTTGTGAGAGGACGGACTTGCAAATTTATTTTTCCCTAACGAGTTTTTTTGGGGATGGGCAGACTTCCAAATTTATTTTTTCCTAACGAATTTGTTGGTGTCTACGAATTTTATGTTGTGATGGGCAGACTTGCAAATATATTTTTCCCTACGAGTTTTTTAGTGTGGTGCCAAAGGGGAACTTCAAGAGGGCAGAGGGCAGACTTGCAAAAATATTTTTCCCTATGAGTTTCTTCATGTGATGGCGAGGGGAACTTCAACAGGGCAGGGGCAGACTTGTAAATATATCTTTTCTCTACGAGTTTTTCCAAGAGGCAAGGGGCAGAATTGCAAATACATTTTTTCACTACGAGTTTTTTTTTCGTGTGATAGCGACGGGGAACTTCAAGAGGGCAAGGGGCAGACTTGCAAATATATTTTTTCCTTATGAGTTTTTTCGTGTGATAGCAATTTCGTGTGATAGCGATGGGGAACTTTAAGAGGACAAGGGGCAGACTTGCATATATAAATTTTTCTTAGGACTTTTTTCATGTGATAGCGACAATGAACTTCAAGAGGGCAAGGGGCAGATTTGCAAATATATTTTTTTCTTAAGAGTTTTTTTGTGTGATAGCGACACCGAACTTCAAGAGGGCAAGAGGCAAACTTGCAAATATATATTTTTCCCTACATGTTTTTTCATGTGATAGCAACGTGTAGAGTTGTTAAACGGGTGGGTCGGGTCGGGTTTAGGTCGGGCCATTAATGGCCCAACCCAAATCGACTCCATTAACCCATTTATAACTCATTTATATCTAATGTAAATTTTCCGACCCATACCCAACCCGACCCACACTCAACCCATACCCAACCCAACCCATATTAATAAAATATTTTCATATTTAACCAAATTTAGAAAAACTTAATCCTATATATATATATATATATATATATATATATATATATATATTTTTAAGATTATATTACTAAAATACTTTTAAGCTTATTTCTTTTATATATATATATTATTTTTTAAAATGACATTGCTAAAATAGTTTTATACAACACAAATTTAATGGACAATTTTTATAATTTTAAAAATAATTATTTTTAAAAATTGAATTGTAAATATTTTGTATTTTATAAAAATTAAATTATTATTATTTTTTAAAAATTAATTTTTTAATTTTTAATTTTTAATTTTGTTCTTCTTCTTCTTGGCCGGCCGCCGCCATGATGACGGCCAACAAATGCCCAGCCATAGGCGAGCCTTGAGCTCGTCGGGCGAGCTCGAGGCTCGCCAGATCGGGAGACTCAAGCCTCGCCTAACGTCGGGCGAGCTCGAGTCTCGCTCGATGTCGATGAGATCGAGCCTCGCCAGATCCAGCAAGCTTGAGCTCGCTCCTTTCCAGATCTAGCGAGCTCGAGCTCGAGGTTCGCTGGCGTCGGGCGAGCTCGAGCTTGGCCCTCACTCGACACCGATGAGTTCGAGTCTCGCCGGGCGTTGGCGAGGCCTTTGCCTCGCCGCATTCGGCGAGCTCGAACTTGCCCGATGCCGGCGAGCTCAAGGCTCGCCCGCCGATCGTTGGCCATCACGGTGCCGGCCACCGGAGGAAGAAGAAAGAAAAATAAAAGAAAAATAAAAGAAATGAAAAATAAAAAAATATTTATAATTTTACTACCTTTAATAGGGTAGACTAGATACTGGGTATTTTTAATGGGTTGATAAATGGATCTTAAATGGTACAGAGTATACCCATATATTTTAGTCATTTTATTTTAAAACCCATTATGGGTGTCTTGAGAAATAAGGCCTAACCCATTAACGACCCATTTAAGCTAACAAGGGTCCATAAATGCGTTGCACAACCCATTTAACACCTATAGCAACGGGGAACTTTAAAAGTGCAGAGTGTAGACTTGCAAATATACTTTTTCCCTACGAGTGTTTTCAAGAGGGCAGGGAACGATGGGCAGACTTCCAAATTTATTTTTTCCTAACGAATTTGTTGGTGTCTACGAATTTTATGTTGTGATGGGCAGACTTGCAAATATATTTTTCCCTACGAGTTTTTTGGTGTGATGCCAAGGGGGAACTTCAAGAGGGCAGAGGGCAGACTTGCAAAAATATTTTTTCCCTACGAGTTTCTTCATGTGATAGCGAGGGGAACTTCAATAGGGCAGGGGGCAGACTTGTAAATATATTTTTTCTCTACGAGTTTTTCCAAGAGGCAAGGGGCAGAATTGCAAATATATTTTTTCACTACGAGTTTTTTCGTGTGATAGCGACGGGGAACTTCAAGAGGGCAGGGGGCAGACTTGCAAATATATTTTTCCTTATGAGATTTTTTCGTGTGATAGCAATTTTGTGTGATAGCGATGGGGAACTTCAAGAGGATAAGGGGCAGACTTGCATATATACATTTTTGTTAGGACTTTTTTCATGTGATAGCGACAGGGAACTTCAAGAGGGCAAGGGGCAGACTTGCATATATACATTTTTGTTAGGACTTTTTTCATGTGATAGCGACAGGGAACTTCAAGAGGGCAAGGGGCAGATTTGCAAATATATTTTTTTCTTAGGAGTTTTTTCATGTGATAGCGACACGGAACTTCAAGAGGGCAAGAGGCAAACTTGCAAATATATTTTTTCCCTACATGTTTTTTCGTGTGATAGCGACGGCACGGGGAACTTTAAAAGGGCAAAGTGTAGACTTACAAATATACTTTTTCCCTACAAGTGTTTTCAAGAGGGCAGGGAGCAGATGTGCAAATATACTTTTTCTTGGAAACAAATGGTTACCAAATAAACCTTTAGATTTCCTTGAAATGTATTAATCATGATATTATGTGTTGCTGGCGTATGAGAAGCCTTATAATGCTCCTCCACTTTAATGAAAAAATTTTAGGCTTTGTCCAGCTCCTCATGATCTTAAAGCCCATTAATCAGTGTGCCAGAACTCATGGTATCTGGTGTAATCCCCTTCTATTCCCATATTTTCGAGCAAAATCTAAGCTCCCTTCACTTTGGGAGCCTTGCATAAGTTCTGAATGAATATACTGTAAGTAATGATGTTAGGAATGCACTCTTTCCCAATCATCATGTCGAACGTTTCCATCACGTGTTCAAACTTTGAAGCCTTGCATAGGCCATTCAACAAAGAGTCATATGTGATGACATCCTAAAGAAAACCATGACTGCACATCCTCTCTGCAATCTCAATCGCATTATACAACTTCAATTGCTTACAAAAGCCATCCACCAATGTATTAAAAGTAAAAATGTCGGGAGTCCAGCTTCTAGCTACAGCATCATCCATCAGCCATAAGCATCAGATAAACAACCGATCTCGCAAAGTCGATTGATAACTAAATTGTATGTCCATATGTTGGGGGAACAACCATTTTCTGACATCTCGGTCATTAATTCCAAGGCTTCCGTTATAAGCCCCTTCTAGGACAGGCCTCTGATCATTGTATTGCGGAGAACGACAATAGATTTCACTCCTCTTCTGGATACTTCATCATATTAAGCCATGGCATGGCTGACATCACCATCTTGGCAGAATCCACTGATGAGAGAACGATATGTGAACTGATCAGGCACAAATCCCTTGAAAACTGCATAATTGAGAATTTTATCTGCAATTTCTGTTCGGACCAACTTTACAGTATCCATTAATTATGGTGCTGTATGTGATAGAAATAAATTATATATTTCAAAACACGAGAAACATGCCCAAGAAATTCTTGAATCACTTATTTGACTGGATATATTATGCTTCGAAACATATCTTATTTCTATAGATTGAATGCCCTTGATGGCAGTCTCGTCAGAAAGAGTTCTTCCTTTGGGTTTTTGTTGTTCTCCAGGGAAGTACTGTGTGTAGAGAGAGATAAAAAGACGACGAAACTTCCAAAGTTACTTTTGCAGGTTACGGGCTGGGTCAGCCCAACATGGGTGGCCCATCCATAAAACTCATCGGTATGTATAGTCATCTAGCTCAAGCTCACAATTCATCGTAATAGCTTCCAGCTTTCACAACCTTCGAATTATTACACAAGCCATCAATTAAAAGTGGCACACGTGACAAGACAATGTCTGGAGTTAAACCCTCCGTAGTTACCCTTTCCGAGAACTCCACAGCCTCAATGTCTGTCGGCACACACAAGCAATGTTATCATACTCTAGAATATCTAATGTTCTCTTTTTAGTTGAATATCATAAAGAACCTAGTACACTCGTAACTAATTTATTCTAAACTAACTTTTTGACCATCCAAAACCCCAAATTGGTACATTTATGACAATTTTACCTTCTGTTAATTTCTTTTAAATTTTATGGTCAAATTGTTGAGTTGTATGACATGTGACAGTTGAGAAGTGTATTAGTTTGGGGTTTTAATGAACAAATGTATCAGTTTGTAATCTAACAGAACTAACGGGGGGTAAAATTATCACAAATGTACCAATTCGAGGTTTCTAATTATCAAAAAATTAGTTTAAGGTGAATTTATTACGGGTTTACCAATTTGGAGTTTTTTGTGGTTACAAAATTAGCTTCGAATAAATTTATCACAAGTGTACTAGTTTTAGGTTTTTTGTGATATTAATTCTTTTTTTTCTAATCCAACAACTAAAACTCCTAATTAACTGAGATATTGTTTTTCCTTTTCTTCTTCTTCTTCTTCTTCTTCTTCTTCTTTTTAAACTAAAGGAAGCCATAGAGGTCGAGAAATAAAGTGATGAATCGAATGAATCGAATCCTTTCAACCAATGAGAGTTGCCCTAGTGGTCACTCTTTTCACATGAAAAGGGAGAGATGGGGACTTCAATTCCTCACATTCTCAAGGAGAATTGAGGGTGATGACGTTTAGTTTCAGGTGTGAGATTCGACTTCTGTACCTTGTAAAGAGATAGAGTAAAAGTTTAAAGCAAGTTGAGAGTAAGAATAGGACGGATTTAGAAAAAAAAGCATCCTGAGTTACTTCCCATCCATCTTGAGAAATTCATGAAATTCACAGGAACTCCTTACACCCAAAGCAACAATACATGAAAAGTGGCAGCTCAAGGGCAAGTTGCCTTCGAGAACTAAACAAGTGATTCTTTAGTGGCACGAGAGCAATAAAAATAGTTGCATGTTATATCAAACTATTATGGTCCACTTAAGGTGTTTTCCATAATCCTAGATGATTGTCCTCTTTACGTAGTAGATGCTGGCAGAAATAGTTGAATTCGAGGGTTGAGGTTATTTGCTAGGATTCATATTTTAGCCTCCCAATAAATAATATTGACATAAGACCGAGTGAAGTATGGACAAAGGGCTTACATCAAAAGCGACTCATCCCGTGTGTGTCTTTATATGTGTGTGTGTTGAAAGTTGAATTTTTTTTTGTAAGACCAAAAAAAATCGACTTTAGGTTAAAATTTGTCGAGGCATGTAAAAATTGCAAATAAGTATTAATTCATCGTAGGCATGTAGAATTAGGCTTTCAAACTTCTAGTTCTCATGAAAAGATCAAAGGTTGGCTTTTTTTGTCCAAGTCGACCTTTGGTCGAAAAATAAATGATTCATTAATTTTAGTCAGATTTTAGATTGAATTTCTTGTAGGCATTTGATTTAGGGGCTACAATAATAAAAATTTCGGGTCCCACTCCATAAATTACGAATCGGGAAGATTTGGAGAGCTGGTTAGCCCTTGAGAATAAGTTTGAATGGACAGTTGATTTTCTTTTTAACGAAAAATCAGCTCATGCACTCTAAATCAAATTAAGTCTAACAAAATCAATTCCAATACAATTTAGGCATCCCGAGAGAATTTCAGAAAAAAGAAATGGAGCGAAGTTGAGGAATCCACGGGTGCGTTTCCTTCGCTTAGGATAGAAAAACTAAGTTCAAAATGGATTTGAGAATGATACGGTTTCGCCTACACCATGGGCCCCAGCGCGTGAGGATCAAGCGTGAGTATATCCGTCACACACAAGCAATGTTATCATACTCTAGAATATCTAATGTTCTCTTTTTAGTTGAATATCATAAAGAACCTGGTACATTCGTAACTAATTAATCCTAAACTAATTTTTTGACTATCAAAAACCCTAAATTGGTACATTTGTGACAATTTTACCTTCCGTTAATTTCTATTAAATTTTATGGTCAAATTGTTGAGTGTATGACACGTGATAGTTAATGAATATATCGGTTTGTGGTTTTAATGAACAAATGTATCAGTCTGTAATTTTTCGTGGTATTAACTCAATCTAACGAAAACTAACGGGGGGTAAAATTATCACAAATATACCAATTCAGGATTTTTAATTATCAAAAAAATAGTTTAAAGTGAATTTATTATGGGTGTATCGGTTTGGATTTTTTTGTGGTTAAAAAATTAGCTTGAATAATTTTATCACAAGTGTACTAATTTTAGGTTTTTTGTGATATTAATTTTTTTTTTTTGTAATCCAACAACTAAAACTCCTAATTAACTGAGATATTGTTTTTCCTTTCTTCTTCTTCTTTTCTTTTTTATTTAAACTAAAGAAAGCCATTGAGGTTGAGAAGTAAAGTGATGAATCGAATCCTCTCAACCAATGAGAGTTGCCCTAGTGGCCACTCCTTTCACATGAAAAGGGAGAGGTGGGGAGTTCAATTCCCCACATTTTCAGGGAGAATTGAGGGTGAGTTCGTTTAGTTTCAAGTGTGAGATTCAACTTCCATACTTTGTAAAAAGATAGAGTAAAAGTTTAAAAGTGAGTTAAGAGTTAGAATAGGATAGATTAAAAAAAAAAATCCCAAGTTATTTCCCATCCATCTTGAGAAATTCAAGTGATTCTTTAGTGGCACGAGAGCAATAAAAATAGTTGCATGTTATATTAAACTATTATGGTCCACTTAAGGTTTTTTCCATAATCCTAGATGCTTGTCCTCTTTACGTAGTAGATGCTGGTAGAAATAGTTATATTCGAGGATTGAGGTTCTTTGCTAGGATTCATGTTTTAGCCTCCGAATAAATAATATTGACATAAGACCGAGTGAAGTACGGACAAAGGGCTTACATCAAAAGTGACTCATCCCATGTGTGTCTATATATATGTGTGTGTTAAAAGTTGATTATTTATTTATTTTTTTTGTAAAACCTAAAAAAGTTGACTTTAGGTTAAAATTTGTCGAGGCATGTAAAAATTGCAAATAAGTATTAATTCATCGCAGGCATGTAGAATTAGGCTTTCAAACTTCTAGTTCTCATGAAAAGATCAAAGGTTGACAGGTTCGGACTTGTGCTCTGTCTTGGCAATCTCCCCGAATAAAAATATTTGACTTCTATTGCGTGCACGCTTCCAACAAATGATAGATTGGTAGGTCTCACATGGTCGATACTTTCTGGTTTTATTGCTAGTCAGATGGGGTTCTTCTAGAAAGCATAAAAAATTTGACAGATGCTATGTCTATAACAAGAAAAGCCATTTTGCTAAAAATTGTTTAAAAGCTAGAGGAACGAATTCTCTTTTGATTCATTAAGCAGCTTATTAAGCATACTCGTCAAGAGGTTAAAAAGTATGTCCAGTCCTCGAAATCCGAATAGCATCCTATCCTTGCTACTTAGCAAGAACATTTTCTCACCCTTCAAATTCCTTTCGATTTTCCATGGCAATGGATACAACAAGGAACCTACTCATGACAGAGATAATCATCTAAAAACTTTTATGATTCCTCAGCTATATGAGGTAGATTGGTGGGTCTCTCATGATCGATCCTTTGGTGATGTGAGATAAAGATCGTGAGTTTTAAGTGAATGTAGATCCAACTAGATATGTTGACGGTCTTGGATTTGCTCTTAATATATTCAAGAGTTCATAGATAATTTCATATACCAAAATTAGTGTCTGCTGCAGTTCGGTGGCTGTCTTTTTCTCATGGACTATAGTGTTGTTAAGCATCTCTTTTCTTCTGCTTATTTTTGGCTCGACTTATCCCCACGATGCAAGTAAGAGGTACCATCCAAGTACATTCGGCGAGTTGAGAACGGTACCTTATCTTTCAACAAAACATGTACCTTCCGTACTAGCAAAATGCCAAAAAACAAAAAAGAAAAATATTCATGTTTGTTCGGTCGCATAGGGACTTGGGAGCTCTTGCCGTTGGCCTTACGTTTCAAGAAATTTTGCTCGCCTTTACGGAAAAAACAATTCATTCAATGGATCCTCCAACGTAATGTGGTGCCATCGTATAAAAAGTCCCCCTCGACCCCTCTGACACCATACTTTGAGTTGTGAAAATTTATCTTTTAAAGAGTGTGGAAATTATCATTCTTCTACTGCTCCAGGTGTGAAACTTCCTCTTGGGGCGACTTGCTCCAATGTGGTCCTGTTCAATCTAATCTTCGAGCATTTCTTTTGTCTTCTTTGCGCTCGCGAGAGTCCAAGTCTGTGTCCCAACATGTTCCCCACAGCAGTCCCTCCTGACAAATTGGATCGAATATTTAGCGATTTCTCATTTGTTAATGCTTTTCATGTTAGTGTTTTTTCTTTTTGTATTTATTTATTTTCAGTGTGCTTCTCCATATTGATGGAGCTCGGCTACCACCGCGTCGCCTGGGGACGGACAAAAGATATACTAATGTCCGATAATCCAAAGTCAAACACGATTAAGATAAGTGGGAGAAAAATATGGTTGGGAATCAACGGTGTGGGAGGGGGCCCACAGGAAGATGTCTTGAAAAGGTTGTCCCTCATATCTTTAACAGGTCGTGCCCCACGTACACGACAATGTTTCCCCAAACGCGTTCCTTCTGCTTTCATGGGGCCCGTGCGTCCATGGACCCCACCGCCGCCGGGACTGACCTCACCCGCACGTGCAATTACCATGCCTCCTCTGGTTGTTCTGATTCCAATTTTAAAAATCAGGGGTTAATATTACGGAAAATTCAAAATTATTATATTTTATGATAAATTTATTTCAAGTTAATTTTTTGATCACTAGAAAGTCTAAAGATAAATTTATCCTACGTTAATTTCTGTTAAATTAGATTAATACTATGAAAAATCACAAATCAATTACAAATGAAAAGTAAAATCCCAAATTAGTACATTTTGTCACATGTTATCTAACTCAACAATTTGATGTTAAAAATTTAACGAAAATTAGTAGAGGGTAAATTTATCATAAATGTATCCATTTTGATTTGTGATATAGACACCACAAAAAAAAACCTCAAATTATACATATGTGATGCAAATGTGTTACTCAAAATATCAAACTATATCCATTATGACGCAGATATTCCAAACTTCTTTTGTGTCATAAAAAAATTTGAACGTGTATAAGCATGACAAATATACTTTTAATGAAATTGAAATAGATGGTATATATATCATGCACGTATAAGTTTGAGCCTTTTGCGTGAAACAAAAAAAAAAATTGAGGGTATTTGTATTATAGTAAGCAAGTTTAGGGTTTTTGGTGATAAAAAAAAGTTTGGGCATAGATAGTAAAAAAAGAAAAAGAAAAAAAAAAGGTTATTATCTTAGAGTTATTTCCACAAAATTCCTATTAAAATAAAAAAGAGGAAAAACAAGGAAGACTTCGATTAGAAAATAAACAACAGATGCCCGCAGCTCCCTTTATGTTATAAAATGCTCGTTGCTCCCGGTACTAAGCACCAAAAATTCGAAATGGCAAGCCCCCTCGCCATCCCGCCCCGTTCCAATGACGAACCCGAATCCCAATCACCAGGGCCGCCGCGTTCCTACAAGTACAGGCGGATCATCGCCCACTGTATCACATTTACCGTGCCCACCATTCTTGCCCTCCTCATGGTCATCTTCCTAGCAATACCCACCCTAACGCCCCCGGACTTCCGGCTCCACTCGGTCTCTTCCCTTTCATCCCTCAACATCTCCAACTCTAGTGTCACTGCCCAATGGAACATTGTTTTCTCCGTTAAGAACCCGAGTAAGCTCATCGCCGTCAAGTACACTCACATGAAGCTTCTCTTGAGTTTCGACAGCCAACTCCCTCTCTCTCGTCCCTCCTGCATTCCCACCTTCACTCAAGGCCCTCACAATGTGACCACAGTCCGAACTGAGGCCCTGTCAATGATTGTGATTGTCAATGACTTGGGCGTGAAGGGCCTGGTGAGCAAGTTGAAGAGCGGGGTGGTGGCCGTTGATGTGGTGGTGAAAGCCAAGCGGAGGCTGCACTTGGGTCCGTGCTGGGTGCCCGTGTTCGACGTGTACTTCTCTTGCATGGGCGTGACCTTCACAGCTCCGACCGACAGTGAGGATGGCAGCAATTGGCCGTGCCTGGGAGGCACTCTCAGCTGCCTGCCCGACATCATCACTCAACTCTGGTAAGAAAAATCCCAAGTTCCTGCTTAGTTTTGTTTTACTATCATTGGTGGCAGTTGTTTGTTCGAAATAAATTGTATAAAAGACATCACCACCTGGTTGCGGTGGGTCATCAGAGCGCCCTTGATCAGGCCAATCCTTCTATGAGGAGTTAAGGATATTTTCCCGGTCGAGTTGAGTCAGAACGGCCACGAGCTCGGAGGAGTCGAGGAGTGAGGACAATACTGGTGTGAGATTGTCGACGACTTGAGCTCAGGGGTTCAACTGTGTGTCAGAAGGTGCTGACACGAGACCATGCCGATTGAGCTAAGAAGGGTAGAGAAGTATAAGACCGGCGGCGGCAGCGGCCACGGAGACAACGTACAGCACCCTGATGGTGACGTGTAGGCGGCCAGCATGGTCACTATACAATATTTTATCCCAAATACTTTGTCAAAATGAGTTGCGATGAGGGATGGCTGTGTTTTCAAATGAGTTGGCGACAAGTCGAGGATTTATAGGTGCTCGCGTCAATTCGATTTCTTGCATCCCAATTTCATGTATTTTATCGTGACCAAATTTTCGGGTGCACCACTTAGGGTTTCGCTAATGAATTACTAAGTCTAAACTTAGCTCGGGCTCTCTCAAGCCTATACCAACTCACAACTTAGGTTCAAGTTCTTAACATACAATTGATTTTTCAATTAGGAGTCATCACTAATTTATTTTTGGTGGGTCGATTAGAAACCCAAGTAAAGTAACGGGAGATCTACTTTAGTCCTATGAATTAAAGATTTATGAGTTCGGGGATTTGATTACGCTAGATTTCTCTAACGCCCTTTCAGTACCTTTCTCTTTTATTTTGAAAAAATGTTTTGCAAGCAGCTTGAATTAATTTTAATTCACTTCCTTAACATGTGAGATGATCATACATGTGCGCAAACCACCAATTTAACATCCAAATAAAGCAGTGAATAAATTGCAGGACTTACCTCATAGTAATGAAAGCATCTGCAATGTTAGATCAGAATTCACATCGACAATCTTAGATATGATTTCTAATTAACACATAATCACTCAATTTTTTGTTTTCATTTACTTAGTGAGAATCTAGTCTATGTGTAATACAATGTTACTAATCTAACATGAAATGATATGGCATGGCAATATGACATAAACTATATGACATGAGTAAAGTAATTTTTAAAGAAATGCAATAATTAAATGTGCAATCTAAATTAACCAAATGACTTAACTCTAATGACGAGAAAGTTCTAATTAAATGAACCTGGCAATCACTAAATGACGTGCATTTCATGAACCTAATTCTATATGACGTACACATGATTTTTTATTTTCTTAATAAGCATGCAATCTATCCTAATATGCAATGACGTGCAAATAATGCCCTAATTCTAATTTTTTTTTCTTTTTCTTTTATGAAATTCGAAATTAAAATTGCCAAATAATTAAACGTGCAACTCAAATTTAAAAAAAAAAATTAACATCTTAAATGAATACATTTTTTTTGGTATTTTTTATTTTTAAAAATTCGAAATAATACATTTCCTACCCTAAATACGCAAAAACCCTAAAACGAGAAATAAACCTAATCTAACTCACTTTTTTCGGATTTTTTTACTAAAGCAAAATTTATTCAAACAACATGGCAGCAGATTAGAGCAAGACAAGATTGATATCTAAAAAATTGACGAACCATATCTCGCTCATGAGATTGGGTTGATCAATTTTAAATAAACCGCGAATCGAATCTTGAGCGTGAGATCGGATTTGTGATTTTCAGGCGATTGCAAGTTGGATTTCGGGCGCGAAAATCGAACTGTCAATCCCAAATTTCAGAGGCAATTTCATGTCGGGAAATCTCAACCTTACATTAAGGAATAATCATACTAAAAAAAACAAATAAGGAAAAATAAAATAAATAAATAAATAAATAGAAAAAAAAAACTACCTAATGTGATTTTCTTTTTTGTTTTTTCCAAAGGAAACCGGTTTGGAGCTCCGGCGAGGGACTCTGGCGAGGTGTGGCGTTGGCGGCGAAGTGACAATGGACAAGGGAAGTCGGAGTCGCAAGGGCTGCAGCCATCGCATGGAGGGGCGGCGCCTGGTTCGTGACCTGCTGGCGTTGGGGCAGCGGTGTCAAGTAGAGGTGGTGGCAACCGTGGGCGAAGGAGCTACCGTCAGTCAGAAGAGCAGCAGCAACGACGAAGCTGGGTGTTGGACTCGGGTTGCTGCAGGGCTGCGGCGGCGCGGCGAGGTTGAGGGCGGAGCAGGAGCAAAAGCGATGTCGCAGGTCGGATAAGCTTCAATTTGATATATTATAGGGCTCAAATGGAAGTCATTTGCTAGCTCAAATCCATCTCGAAAGTTTGTGCACTGTGCTGGAAATTTGATTTGAAATCTACTAGCTGCCGTGATTGTTGAACGTGTTTGCTGTTTTCCAATTTTCTTCTGAATTTTTTGCTTGGATTCGGAGGTCAATGGATCAAGAAAGTTTCTCGAAATATTCTTGGCTACAACATATAATTCTTTTATATTTTTTGGACTTGATTTGATTAGGAAAATCCTCATTAAATTGTCCTTAGTATGGCATACTTTGTTTGCAACCTGATTGTTGTTTGCCTTGAAATGAGCAAGTAGATGTGTCCAATCGCCTTTGATGTGTTCTGCATATTTTTTGAGGACATCTCAAGCTTCGAAACGATATATGGCACACAACATTTGAGTATCATCTGATATGTCAAAACCCTTGCCAAAGTTACTATACTTGCTCTGAAACTTTAATTATATGTCGTCGTGAATAGATTGATTGACCTGCCTGTGTTCATGAATTTCCTTGATTTTTTTAGCATCGATTTAGGACTAGATGTTTTCATCATATTTGTCCCTAACACCTAGACCTAGGACATACCAAAATATCATAAAATTCATGCATCATTTGAGTAGAATGGTGGCCCAATGGACACATGCCATGTTCTGTTTATTCTGATTTGATCTAACCACTTATACGAATGCCTTCACTTGAGCTAGGGAAAGACCTAATTGGGACTTGCTATCTTCTAGGAATTTGTAAATGACACCTTAAGCTTTCTAATGATGCCTAGCTTCTCCGATTTGTCCACCACTTGCATTATTTTCCATTTTTTCAAATCGAACTTTGAAATTTGGAATTTGTCTTGACCTGAAATGCTGCTATGTCTTTGTGAGTCCAACTATTTGCCAATTTTGTGTGATTGTATGCATGTTGATTTGGAGGTTAAGTCCTTAATGAAAGTTGTCCATGACATCCATGTCTATCACACGTTAAAATTTGAGAATTTTTAGCATCATTCGATAGGGTCGAGTAGACCTATCTGTGTTCTATGATTTTTCATAAAATCATGTGTTAGGATTTTGAGGATACTTCCTTCATAAAACTTACTTCGCACATGTGGATTTACTTGCTATAAAATTCCTAGACTCAGATAGTCAGTGATTGTGCTTTTATAGATTTCACATCAATGCCCTGTTTCTGTGGTCTCTGTTTTGACTAATTGACATGTTTTTGTTCTTGAATTTTTAGAAAATCATGTGTGATGAATTAGGTCTCGATGTCTTCTCGAGAATTTATCATAATGTGCTGTCTTTGTCACTATAAATAACGCAAAATAAAAGTGTGATTTGGTATTTCTACCATCTATCCAAAAGTTGTAGGATGGTCTGAAATTCTGATTTTCTAATATGATCTCAAAATCATTCCTAGTTTTGATAGTTCATGTGATGCCACGGAAAAATGTTTTCGGCATTTTTCGAACTATAAAATGACATGATCTTATTGAATTCTCAATTCATGTTTAGGACATTTGTGATGCTTGATCAATTGTACCCTTGATGCACCTGAGCTCACCTTAATGACTCGACATAATTCTCAATTCATGCAAGCATGTTCAATGATAATTGTGTTTGAATAAGTAAACCCTCGCTGGTTCTCTTATTTGTTTGCCTCGATTGAGAAATAAGGTCATGTGACCTGCACGCATAATTTCATACACACTTCGCATGTAATTTTAAATGTATGAATTAGGTGCCAAGTATGATCATATGGGATTATTTTGGGATGACACTCAGAACCTGCGTTGGGGACTTTTAGCGTTAGCCATTGCATGCGAACACAAATGATGGCTAATAGCGGTAAGTCATATCAAAATAAATTGAGTAGGCATCATAGGTAGGCTGTTACATGTACAATCTAAAGGCCAATCTCGAGGCCATGATTGATTGGTGTTCTTTCAACACCTTGAATGCTTTGCTTATTGCTTGCATTGTATATATAAAACGTCCTAGTGAATTTCCAATTTAGTTCTAGCATTAGACTAGAATTAGGATAGAGCCATGGAGATTGCAATCACAAAGACTTGAAAATGACGAATGGCCGATGTCCAATTTGTATTATTTGTTTCCCAACATATGCCTCGAGTTTCTCATGCGTTGTATAAATACCAAACGAGTTGTGGATTTTCCTTTTGTCTTTCTTAGAATTGTGTAAACTCTTTTTCATCGTATTTTTTTTTTATTATCCTTAGGTGTTTACTTACTCGCACCGCAATATCAATTATTTGCTTAATTTTCCTTTTCACTTTCTTAGTATTTAGAATAGATTAGAATGACATGAAACGAACCATCCATGCATGATTACTTTTGTCTCTTGAACTTCCATTAAAAAGTGAAAAAAGATGCATGGACACTTTAGATAATACATTGATTGTTAGGTACTAAAAGGGCACTAATAATAACATTAGCATAGCTCAAATCCCCAAATCTTAGGTCTTTGGTTGTGTAGGTATCAAGGGATCACCACCAACTCTTGATTGGACACTCTAGCCGGTCCTTAAAAATAAGGTTAGTGGCGACTCCTAAATGTCATATAGGTTGTCTTAAACAACTCATAGATAATAAATAAATCCGTTGTGAGGGGTATGAGCCTTTGGAAAAGGTTTGCAATCATGAAGATGAGGTGATGACATCTTTTGAAGTAATGTACAATGAGAGGACTATCATGATCGAAATACTATTAAACTCACCTTTACGTCCGGTTTCTATTCAACCTTAAAACCATAAATCAAGATATGCCGTGGCATCGAGGTAGAGTCACAACAAGTCTCACTATCACATGAGGTGTGAGCTTGGGAGAGCTCATGACCATAACCAAGTATCCTTATGGCATTGATCCCACAGGATGAAGTGATAACATCCTTGGAGTTACATGCCATGAGGGAACTCTCATGGTTAACCACCTTTAAACCCTGCCTTTATGCCTACTTTCTTGTATAGATTGGAAAGGGGGCACCAAGGTTGGGTCACGACATTCCTGAAAAATGATTTCTTGAAAAATATTTTTCAAAAATGTCACATGTTTTGCGAAGTGAATGGAGCCTAAAGCTCCATTTGTTTCACAAAAAATGTGACATTTTTGAGAAAATAGTTTTCAAGCTAATTATTGCTCACTATATCACATTCGTCATGCCCGCCGAAAGCATTTGTCATGCCACATAGGACGCCAATGATCATGTCAACACTTTTCGCTCAAAATTAGTTGGATAAAATTGTTGGCTTAGGACTTCTTTTAGTTAATTTTTCCTAATATTCTATCCCAAACAATTTGTCCAAATGAGCTGCCACCTCAGACGGCAGGTTTCCAAATGAGTTAGTGATGTGTCAAGAACTTATAGGCACTCACATCAATTTGGGGGTGTAGGACTGGAACGGTGGCTTGAGGAGGGACATAGGGCCCGTTTGGTTCAACATTTGGAAGGGGTTTTTGGGCTCTAAAGGAGTTTGGCCAAATGCAAACATGTTTGATTCAATTTTGTAGACAACTTTGGCAAGATGCAATTGCATCTCCAAATGGCTCTAAAGGTCTTTAGCCAAAGCAGCTCCGAAGGTACTTTAGGAAGTTGCATCTTCAGAATACAAGTCCTATAGGTACTGTTCATCTTCTCTGGAGAAACGGATGGAGGCTGACAACCACTGGCCAAGGAGTCGCCTATGCTGACGACCATCGCCGAGGGGTCGCCCAACCCTAGCAATTGCCGCCTAGGGGTTGCGGCCACCCAGCGACCGTCGTCTAAGGTCGCACAACCTTTGACAAAGCGACCCGAGGTTGTGCGACCTCAAGCATTGCCTTAATCGCATGACCCTAGTGTCACCTAAGGTCTGACAACTTCAGGCAGTGGTCGCCTAAGGTTTGCAACCCAAGCGGCCGTCGCCTGGGAACGCGCGACGCAAGCGGCTACCTAGGTTGCGAACCCTAGGCATCACTTGAGGTTGCATGACCTCAGGCGAGGTTGTCCGATGCTAGATCTAGCCACTGCCAGCCTAGCCGCCTGAGGTTGGCTGCCGGTGGCTAGATTGAATAAAAAAAAATTTAACTTCTTTTTATAAAAAATTTAGCAAAAGTTCTTTGCAAAATGAAGTTTTTTACCAAACAACATTTAAGCTTTAAAAAGTTGTTTCACAATGCACTTTAAAATTATAATTTACCAAACGGTATTTACATTTTGAAAAAACCCTTTAACTCAAAGATATTTGCATTTTCCCAAGGACATTTGCCCAAAGCCAAATCAAATGGGGCCATAGTGCGGGGCGGACAGTATTAAAGAACACTAAATGTACAATGCATTGTCATATCTCCGGTGAGTAAGCTGGGCGGGTCGATCATCCTCTAGAACGTTGCTAGCAAGGAATGTCGATGTGTCAATGTTCGTACTGTTGGTGAGAAAGCTTAAAACTCATCGTGCTGGGAAGTTTGATTCCAAAAGTTTAGATTGATGAACAGACATATAGAAAATGATCGGGAGTAGTGCGTGAAATTTGATTAACAGGATGGAGGCACATGCAAAAGTTGTGGGTGAAACCTGATTTTGATACAATGTTAGAAAGTTTGACGATAAACATGTATCCATATAAAAGCACATAAAATGCATTGTTAAGTGACGTGGTAATTCCAATAAGTCGTCTACAATGTCATATCACAGTAGTAGCATATACTGCAGTTCGTAAGCTAGCTTTATCTCGTGACCAGTTTGCACCAGTCGAGCTGCATCGGCTTTGGTGATGGTGATGCCAGATTCTCATGCTTCTTTTTATTGGTAGAGAGTGAAAATTGATGTCAGATTAATGGAAAGATCTCAATCTTCATTAAGAGGGTTATAATAACCATTCATCAAAATGTGAAGGAAAATACTCAGGGAATAATCTTCTTAATTTAAGAGACATTTTCTCTCAACTTCTATCCTTGTATTCTTATAAATGGCGAGGCTTCATCATAGGGCGATGTGCGTGAATCACAAAATTTGCAAAACCTTGAATATCGAAAAAATTAAGTATTCATTCATTTTGCAAAAAATTAGTGATTTAGGCTCAGTTCGTTTCGCGGAAAATGAATTCTAAGGGAAAATGTTTTCCATGGAAGGAAAAAGTCTTCTAAATTTGGGGAAAATGTTTTCTACTTTTGAAAAGTGGAAAACATTTTCCTCACTTGATCTCTCTTATCTCACACATCTACAAATCATCACTTCCTCCTCCCATTTCTTCTTCTTCTTTTCTTTTTTTATTCGAATTATTTTTAAATTGTTTTTTTCTTTTTTTATTCAAATTATTTTTAATTTTCTATTTCTTTTTCTTTTCTTTTTCTTTTTTTCTTTTTTTCTTTTTTTCTTTTTCTTTTCTTTGTTTCCCATCTTCTTCTTTCTTGACTAGTCGTCGGCTATCACGGGTGGCCTGTCGTGGATCGCTCGTCGATCTCGTGAACCTCGAGCTTGACGCTTACGCTCGCCAATCTAGTGAGCGGAAAATATTTTCCTTACCGAACACCGGAAAATATTTTCCAAAACATTTCAGGTTTTAGCCGAACACGAGAAAATATTGTCATTTTCCGGAAAATGACTTCTGGGAAAATATTTTCGGAAATGGCCTATTTTCCGCGAAACGAACGGACCCTTAGACAACATTTTCTGAAAAATAATTGTTTATATCATTTACAAAAATTAGTCAACAAAAAATATCTTCATCATCAATAACAATATATGTCTAATTATTTTCATGGACGATAAATCTTTTTTTTTTTCCATTCACTTATTTATAAATGATATAAGTGATTATTTTTTGAAAATTATTTTTTAAATTACTCATTTTTCACGAAATGGACGCACCTAAATGAGCTTTGAGATAGTATGCCAATGCATGATCTGAAATTAAGGGAAAAAACTTGCAAAACCTCGAATATCGAAAACGGGTAAAGTGCAAGCTATCTATTCGATAGTAAATCGAAGATTCAATATATGCAGAGAGTACAAAATTTAAAAAGAAATATTAACAGAAACCGACGACGGAGAGTCCTCAGCATATGAAGTCTTTGCTGAAGGAACAGGCTAGCAAAGAAACCTCCAAGGGAAGCCCAAATGCACCGCAGCCCCGGCATCCAGAATCTGAAAAATAGAACGACAAGAGAGAAGCAAACATCATTTAATATCAGTACAATCAAAAGGCCAACTACACGCGCTGGATTAAGGGTGAGCAAGATGGACCGATTGAACTGAGAACTGCCTAGACCGGACTGAATTAGACCGCTTGGATCAATTATTTATTTATTTATTTTGTTTTTTAAATGTCTCACATACACCTCTTATCTTCTTCAGTCTTTCCCTTTGCCCCACAACACACACACCTACTCTCCTCTTTTGGTTTTTCTTTCTCTCTGGGTCTTCTTAATCTCTCATGATGTTAGAGGCATTCCCTCTTTTCAATTCGAATGGTTCCACTAGATCACTCAGGAACCGGACTATACCAACCGATTGGATCTAAAATTCACACCATATATCGATGGTGTCCGAAGCCCTTTCTCCTTGTGTTCGTCCTTGTGCCTCTATATCAAGGGCGAACTGTCACTGTGCGGCTTCTCGACTTTTTCTTGAGGAAATCTCCTAGCGATAGGCAAAAGTCGAAGATCCTATATTTTACTTTTGCTTTCTTTCGTCTCCTCTCTCAACGTTTTTGGCCAAGTGGACACCCTTCCCACTAGGGGGGAAGAAGAGAAAGGTTGAGGAATTTCAATCCCTACCTTCTCGCAAGTTAGCGAGCGAGAATAGAGCCCACTATACGCACAACACATGATAGATGAAGTAGCTCGTAAAATAAATGTAAGATAGGACTAGATAAAAAAAATAAAAATTCCTTCTTACACGATAAATAACATATGTATTTATGGAATAGATAAGCCCAATCTTTTGTCTCGCAATGGCTAATATTCTCTAATCTTTTCTCTTTTGTTGAAGACATCCTCCACTGTATGACATTTAAAGAACCAACCTTTCCAAGGAGTGAATTTTTCCTTCTCCAAAAAAATAAAAAATAAAATAAATAAATAATAACCAATCCTCACCCTTCAATCGTGTCGGAGTCTAGTATTTGGGTTTAAACTCGAGACATAATTTAATAGTCACGGTTTTGAGAATTTTAGAACATTTAAGTAAAAAATTACACATTCATCTAACAATTAAAGCTTTTAAAGCAATTGGCGGCGGTCCTACAAAATTTCACATGGTATCATAATCGAAGGTCTTGAGTTCAAATCTTTTTTAGACCACATTTGCCTCCCCAATTAAATTTCCACGCTTAATACTAGGCAAAAAATCCAAACTAAATTTGAAAGGGAGTATTATAATATTTAAATAATAAATAACACCTATATCTAACAGCTTAAATTTTTAAAACAGTCGGCGGCAATCCTATAAGATCTCAAAATCTCATTAAGAAGTTGATCGCATGGAGCATCGACAGCATCTCATCAACATCACTGGTGAACCACCAACCGCCCCGTAGAAATGCGAAACTAAGCAGGAACTTGTAATCTTTCTTACCAGAGTTGAGGGATGATGTTGAGCGAGCAGCTTAGGGTGCTAGCGAGGAAAATCCAATCATCGCCGCCCTCGTTGTCGGAGGGAGCTGTGAAGGTCAAGCCTATGCATGAGATCTCCACCTCCAGCACGGCCACCCACCATGGACCCAAACGTAGCCTCCACTTGGCTCTCGTCGCCACTTTGATGGTCACCTCTACGCTGTTCACGACCAATTTAGTGACGATGGACAGCGTTGTCTGCGCTTTGGCTTGGAGTGAGGTCACGCAGCGGGGGGCATGTGTGAAGGGGGACACGAGGGAGGGAGGAGAGAGAGTGAGTTGGCCGTCTGAACTAAAGAGTAGCTTCATGTGAGTGTCCTCGACAGAGACGAGCTTACTGTGGGAGATGGAGATGGAGATGTTAAGGGACGAAAGGGAAGAGCCACCCAAGTCGAGCCAGAGCTCCGGTGGCATTCCGACGGGTGTCGCCATGAAGATGACATTGAGGAGGCCAAGAGTAGTGGGCCAAGCAAGTGTGACAAAGCAGCCGATGATCAGCCTATGCAGGTGGGACCGTGGCGGTGCTGCCGGCAGCCATGCTGGATCATCATCCGCAGGGGGTGGGTCGGGGCAGCGGTCGGCTCTCATTTCGAGTTTTTGTGTCGAGTGTTTTTGTTTCTACGGGTGTTTTTGTGCTGGTGAAATCTCAATTTAAAGGGAGAAGGTCCAAGCAATCGGGGTATTTGAAGTACACACGTACGAAGCAATCGCATCGTTTTTTAATCGTGGTTTTTTCGGACTGAGAAAAAAGCCACGGACCAAATTGGACACCTAAAGCCAAGCCAACACGCGCGAGTTGCTCGTCAAAGCATTTTCCTTTCCCCGCATCATGCAACCCAGTTTTTGGACCAAAAAAATCATGCAATCACATAGTGCTACAAGACTGCACCAAGGATTTTTGTCCCACAAGAACCATCATTGGACCAAAAAATTTCTTTCTTTTTTTTCTTTTTTTATTTCCCGACAAACTAATGCATTTTACCTGTGTCTTTTTAGGTTATCTCAGACTCTTGATCGATCCTTACAATTTTATTTGTCTCGATCCTACATTGGTAACTTTATTTCAAGGCTACTCTCGATTCTAGATTTTTACCTAGTATATTCCAAATTAGGTGACATCGCCTACTAAAAATCCTGATCTTAATAGTTGAACAATCAAACACGTGTCTTCTTCAATAGAAGTAGCCATCAATGAATGGGTGGAATTTGCTGATGTAATGCCACACTTCACACCAAATATAAAACCATTTTTTTTTTGTCGATGTGGAGTTTTGGGAGGGCACAGCAATTTAAAGGGCGAAAATTGCAGAGGGTTGGCGTAGAAAAGTCTTCGCCGGTAATTTTTCTCTAGAAGCCTTGCCCTACACGTGTTGTTGATCTTATGCGTAGCTTAACTTGCCTGATCCTTATTGCATATCATCGTTAGCAAAGTCAAGAGTCGGAAAACAAAAGACCTGATTCTAGCCGCCAGTGTTATTTGTTTCCATCTCTATCTTCCTAGTAACTATAAGTCTATCTACTGACAAGGTCGAAGCTAAAAAAAAAAAAAAAAAACACAAAATTGGCGACTTTATTCTAGAAAAATAATAAATCTGAAAAAAGTAATTATTGATCATTCGCAGAAGAAGAAAAGTAAATTCACGCTGTAAAATGGCATTGTCTAAACGGTATGCAACCAACTACTTTTTTCTTTTTCTTTTTTGGGGTCCAATTCTTATGTAAACCAAGGAAATTCTCCTTTGAAACTTATTTTGTGCTGCTCCCGGGAACCGCATTGGAAAAGGGCCATGTCTGTTCCTACTTCAGATTGACAAATATTGCTAAATTGCTACGTTTGCAGTTTGTAATATAAATATAAAGCCTACATGCTAAATCGCGTTTCCCAATTTCGTGGGCGATTACAAAAAAATCGTCTCAGCTACCCTGGGTATTTTGGAAGAGAAGTATACCCAATTGAATTGTGTAATATCGTGTCAGTTAGTCACATGAGACAATGCCATCATCCTCATATTTCGAGTCAAGATAATCTGTCATTATTTGTGTTCATGTTTCCATGTAAAATGATCTTAGTGGATCAACTTGATTCCGATTCAGAACTACGTGAATTTTTTTTTTTAAAAGAAAAAAACTCAATCTTAATTAAGAAGAATTCGCCTAACGGGCGAACGGGCGTTTATTATTATAGTGATTTAAGACTTCTTTTAACGGAGAAAGTCAAATTTAACTGTCGACGCCCTTTTCGAAGGAGGCCCCCCAACATTGTCCAGTCCACTATTCGCTGCCATTGAGACTGCTGAATTATCAATTAACAGGTGGGACAGCGTTTGGTATTGACAAGTTTTTAACGATGTTCGGTTTTACACAAATTTTATTCACTTATTAAATTAATTTTTTTTTTTAAATGATGTATATGTACTTGGGAAAAAGTGAAGAAAGACCATTTTCAATAGTACATAAGATAAACACCACGAAAAACCCCAAGCTAGTAGTTTGAGATAAATTTTTTACATGTATATCAATTTGGAGTTTTTCGTTATATTAATCATAATATTTAAACCTAACAAGTAAAAAATTTACGCCTTCCCACATCGTTATTTTATGGCTTAATTATTCCCACTCAAATTACAAATCAAGTGATGATTTTGACTGATGTGAGTATATACATTGCATGGGGTGATGGTAATGTCCTCTTGCAATATCTAATGTTATTTTTCCAGTCCAGCATCTAGAACTCATATATTAATTGAGATGTCTATACCTTATGCTTTTCTCTTCTTCTTCCTTTTTAACATTGCCCAAAAAACAAAAAAACAAAAAGATGGATATTGCTATGAATATTGACATTGTCTTGCAAACTTTCTAAATTGAAAATCAAGCTATTGCAAATTTGAAGATTATTTATCAGAAATTACCAATTACAGAGTTGGCACGAAAAGGACATGAACGCGACTTCCGAGTTCCTTCTCTTTTTCCCCGAAGAGTAGGAGGTAAAGTTTGTATGTCCTGCTGCGACGACTTCATTGAATGAAGTCTTTGTTTAATGTATTTTTCTTTAGCTAACTTCCAAACGGGGACATCCATTGGATTCGAATCGATCAATAAGATTTTTTTCGTAAGGGTGGAACGATTTCTACATTTTGTTGACTGATTAATTCAACTAACCAAGTTGATTATATATACCGCGTACAAAAATAAATGAATAAAAAATTTCTTTATTGTTCAAGAAAATATTTATATATAAATTGTTGCCATTAAAATTGTTCCTTTCATCACTAATCATTTCAAATAATAGAAGCCATCATTATTAGTTAAAATATTTTTAAATAATTTATTTTCACAAAATAAAAAGAGCCTAGATGTATTTTTCAAATATGATGTTCATAAAATATTCTGTTTTGATCCTTGGGCCCTTTATGAAGACGGTCTCTTTGTTATTTGGACACGTGAAAGAAAACCGGTTCTTTGCGGTTTCTTAGGGCAGTTTTCCGTTTGCTACACGTGTTCCTTTGCTATGAACAGGAGGAGTGTCCATGGGGTGTGTTTTCCAAATGAGAAAATATTAGGTGGGCACCCTCCCACGTAGAACTCTCCTTTTTGATCTCATCACGTGATCAGGTGGGCCCCATTGATTAGTCTCTTTGTTTCTCTCTTCTTCACCTTGCGTTTCTCTTCTTCTTCCCCGTTTCCTTTTTTTTTTTATTTACTTTTGGCTTGCGGCTGCTCTTGCCGGATCTAGCAAGGGCTTGAACCTCGTGGCTTGGGCAAGGATGAGGAAAAGGAAGAAGAGACAGTTTAGGAAGTTGAAGACATCAACCCTACTAATGAAGTGCGTGGAGGACAAATTACAGGTGAAGAAGTGGTCTATGTTGTGGGCACGTATGATAATCATTTCGTTTATAATCAGATCTATTTTTTAATTCCCAATAACAAATTTAGAATAGAAACTCATTGGTAATGTAATTTCATTTTTCTATCTTCAGAACAAATTTTTAGTTCAAAAGTATGTTTGAAATATAAATGAAAAGTACTTTTTTTATATATATATTTCTGTTTCTAGAAAAAAAGGAAATAAAAACTATTGTCATCACTTGCCCTTGCCTCTCACTATTGATCGTTGCCACCCCTTGCTGACTGCCCGCCGCCCCCTCCCTTGGCCCGGCCGTTGCGACCCACCACCGGCCCCCTGTCGACTGCCACCTATCAATGAATGGAGAAGAGCATAAGAGGAAGACATTTGGTGTCATTATCAAAAGAATTTCAATTTTGGGAATAGAATGTTGGGTTGTTGTCAAATGCATAGTTATATTTAGAAATTCGTCTAAGGAATAGAAATAGAAAAATCATTTATAGTAAGGGGAATCTATTCAGGGAATAGAATGATTATTATTTGCATCCTTAGCATCTTTTTAAGACTAAGGGATTGTTGACACCTAATTTTAGAAAAATAAAATTGCATTTTGAACAAATAAAAGGAAAAATAAAAAAAAAATGGAGGAAATTGATTTGATTGATTATGTATGGAAATTTGAAATTCGATGAATATTCAGATTTTGATAAATGCATAAACAATTAAAAATCAGGTGAACAAAGGGCAGGGATTTTGATAAAATGGAAGGAATCAGTAAAATCGGCGATTACGAAATCATTTTTTCGATTTGCGGGGCGATTTAATGCAGTAGATGAAAGTTTGAAATATGCCATACAAAGCGGCGTTCGGAATCAGTATAAAGAGAACTTTATTTTTCGTAACCTGCGGGGGGAGCGAATTCAGAAAAAATTTCAAAGCAAAGAAAAATCGAGAGGAAAGTTCGTGTGAAAAAATAGGGAAGAGAATTCATACGAAGGGGATCATTTTCTATTTTTTTTCATTTTTGCTTTTTGCATGAGTCAAAGTCCACAAAAGGTGAGTTTTGGTTTCTGCAGAAAGGGACAGCAGAGAGACGTCGTGTGAGGAGACAGGAGAAATAAAGAATAAAAAAAGAAAAGCAAAAAAACTCCACTGTTCATCTTCTCCAAAGGTAAGGTTTTCTTTTGCTGTAATTTGGCTCCACCGAGCCTGCTTCGCCCACCGCCGCCGCGCCTCAGCTCCGCCCACCGCTGATCTCCCTCGCGACGAGCCACCCCTCTCCGGCGCATCTTCGCCCGAGCCGCCCCACCACGCCGATCACCCGAGCCCGCTCCGCCTCTCCGCTCCTCTCGCGCCCAGGAGCCTCTCGCCTCAGCTCCGCGCATCACCGCCCAGCTCCGCCCGTGAAGCCACCGTCACGCCCACGTCGCTCGCCCGCCACGCGAGCCTTTCCGCCCAGCGCCGATTTGCTCAGCCCGGAGTCCGACGAAGCTCGCTCTGCCCGAGCGACGAGCCCCTCATCCTTGAGCCCGTGCTGCGCCGATCTCCTACGCCTGAGCGACGCCCCCTGCTGCCTCGTGACCTTTCCTTGGGGTTTTTCTTTATCTTCCCTTGTGCAGGTGTTTTTTTTTTTTTTTAGCAACAACAAGCCGTGCCTTGATTAGGTAATTTCTTTAGGTTAAATTCATATCAGATATTCTGTTCATAGTGTTTTATTTTAACTTGATTGTTGTGATTAATTTTTATTAGTATCATCTGATTAGGAAATTTGTCATATTAAATCAAAATAATCAAAAATTTTGAGCCGCAAGACGTCGGGTTAGATTTTTGATTATTTAGCCTTTTATGGCAAAATTCATGTTTTGCTTTGCATCATTAATTCATATCAAAATAATATGCCATTGATTTCTATGGATGGATTTTTTTGGCATGTTATTGTTATTTGCTCACCACATGTCATCCATCATATTAGGTATTTAGGTCTATACATTTCACATTTTATGCAACGCATTTTAGTTTTTTTAAGATTCATGTAGAATTAGGTTAATTTTCTTAATAAAAAATGTTATCTATGTTATATAGATTTCATAATGTGCACGTTACATGTTGCATTTTAATTAGTGGGTCATAGTTTAATGTTTCTTTTTAGTATTCCCATCATGTAGTCTTTTAAAATATAAAATAAAAGATAAAAACAAAAAATTAGTATTGCATCATTACGTTACTTTTTTTAATAAAAATTATTTGGTCATTTTTAAAAAAAAGTAAATAAAATAAAAAGAGAAAACACAAAAGTCATTTACTTGGTTAATTAATAGGTTAGTTCATAATTAATCCCATTTTATATCATCATTGTTTAGTGTAGGTTGCATACATTAAAAAAAAAGAATCATAAAAAATCACAAATAGAATATGCATATAGAATTAATATGTCATTCATCCCATGTCATGAAACGCATGCATATTAGGTTGCATACATATAGTTCATATTAGGCCATCTGAATTGCATTTCACATATCATTAAAGTAAAAGTCATGCATATCAAAAATAGACTAAGATTGCATCTAGTTAGATGTCATGCATTTAATTAGGCGTCATGTCATTCGAAGATCATGTTTAGGGCATGCATTTTTAACATTTTTGAGAAGTTTTCTTTTAGACTTCAATAAGGTTGTAGTTTATAATTTCTTAGCATTTTGATTTATTAAATGTTGTTTAATTGATTGTGTACCCGCATGACCACCATTTACATGTTAGTATCTTAGGTTAAAATTGATCAAGCCGCCTGCAAAACATTTTTAAAAATTAAAAAGAAATGGTACCGAAAGGGCACTAGGATAGCCTAGTGTAACCAAGTCCCCGTACCCTTAGTCTCTGGATCGTAAGAGTAAAATAATTCTCCCATTATTTTGCTTAGGTGTCTAATCGACCTACCCTAAACTGATTAGTGACGACTCCTAGATAGTGTTTTGCATGTTTAAAAAGTTTAGACTCAAGTCGCAATTTGGTATGGGCAGGAGAGCCCAAGTAAGTTTAAAAACTTAGCAGTCCATTAACCTAGTTTTAGGCGGCGAACCCGAAAAAATTAGGTCGCGACAGGGATATATTTAGTAAAAGTCCTAAAACTTATCACGAATGTGCGATTGAATCTTAAAACTTTTAAAATTTGCAATCAAGTCCCACGACTTGTCAAATTGGTGTAATTTAGTTCTTTTGTTAACTCCGTCCAATTTGGCAAATGCAAAATACTAATGTGGCTAAAACAAGAAAGATAACCTCAAAACGATGTCATTTTGATCCAAAATTGATTTTTAATATAAATATTAAATGAAAAAAATTTTAAAAAAAAATTGCAACAAAGGAGCAAACCAGCAAAAGCTAGCAATGGTGGGCCGAGGGTCAGCCAGGGTCAACATCCCTTCATTTATAGAATCCATCAATCTATTGAGTAGGTCACTCCCAATTGGAGAGGCCAACGCAATTACGTATATGCGTAGTAGAATAAGTGCAATAGTGATTGTGTAAAAGTAAAAAGAAAAAAAAAATCAAGAGAAATCAGGAGATAAATCAACATGATCTTCCACATCCAGAAAATCAAGAGAGATTGAGAGAACAAGATTTCCACATCCATAAAATCAAAAGAGATTGAGAAACAAATCAAAGTGATCTTATCACATCCAGAAAATTGTGAGAGATTAGGAGATAAATTTATGTAATTTTCTTATTATACAATTCCAATTGGAATTACACTTGCTCCTATAAATAGGTGTCCTCCTCAATGGAGAAGAATATACAAAAGGTAAGAATATCAGAGCAGCGTAGCGTAGCGGAAGAAATAGTTTTCTTCTTCCAAGAGAGTTTTGAGGGAGTTATCTAGTTTGTGAGAGGTTTATATTCACAAATTGAAAACAATGAGAGATTTACCTTTCGGTGAAGTTGTATTCCATTATTTTACCCTCGTTATTTTTTTTTTTTAAATGCCAAAATAATGCTAAAAAATCAAATTTAAATAAATGCTAAAAAATTTAAATATATTTTGGTCTTTTAAAAAATTATTTATAGACCATATGGTGTTTTTAATATTTGGACTTTTGGGAGGTCTTCATCTTCTATCAACACTCCAGACCATACTGTTTGAACAATTTCCTTTTGCTTTGCCCTAAAATGGGGGATGATCACCAATTGGATTTAAAGAAATGAAATTGCAGACTCAAGTGGGCTATGCAAAGGATATAAGTACGTAGGATAGAGAAATAAATGCTCTTCGTCATCCTAAGGCATTTAAATTATCACATGAATTCAATGTAATAGCACGACTTGAAGATTGATGCAAGTGAGAGTAAGAAAATTTCTTTCTATTTTCTTCATCTCATGATGTCATTTTACCTCCCAGTTGCCCCGATGTGGGTGGTTCTTGACAGTGGTAATTTGAAAAGAATCTCTATAAGTGTATGAGACTCAAATGGGTTAAGCAATGGATCACCTGTAGTGATAGAGAAATGAATTGTCCCTCATCATTTTGGTCATCGTACCTTTTTGTAAGAGAACTCTTTACCTTGCGGATATAAAACTTTTTACACTCATCTCACAAGTGTATATATAAGGGACTGTGTATAGGATAATACTTGCTTTTCATCGTCCTAACACGTCTCATTTCGCATTCTTAAGCATTTGATATCACTCCATTAAATTGTCCATCTTAACAATTCTCCACATGAAATTGGTGAGTTAAATAGAAAAAATCACTATGGAAATTCTCTTTACAAAAGAGTCCAGCAACTTTAAGTATGGAAAGCTTTTGTGATTTCAAAACAGACAATTTTCCATACTTAAAACATGATTTTAAGTGTTCATTCAGGGGATTGCACATCCATTTTGGCTCGAATCAAGATTTTGTCTCAATTATGTCACTACTAGAATTTGCCATGCCCCCAATCTATCATATTAACCATTTAGAAATGTGTTCTCAAACTTGTTGAGTAACAGTTGGGCCAATTGCAACCTGATGTGCCTTTTCCAAATACTTTCTCATCAAGCCTAGAAAGTAATGCTCTGAAACATGAAGTAAACGAGTCAAAAAATTAAATAGGGCTATCCTAATGCATGCTTTTGAAAATGGCTTCAAAAATGATTTTTTATTCTCTTTTTTTTTTGGAATTTTTTTGGATGAGAAAGCATGAAGAAGCCTAGTCCTCAGAATTCTCCTTGAATGATATTTTCTTTTCATTGTTGGATATCGTCACTAGGCTGGTTTGGTGTACCCCATCATGTCCTCAAAACAAAACTTGTAATTTTATTAGTATTCATCAATCAAATTACATTTATTGGAATGAAAAATGTGATATTCAAGCACTAAAAGAAAGCGAAACATAAAAAAATTGAAACTAATCCCTGAAAAGCGATAAAAATTCTCACGCAGGGGAAGATGCAACTGAACATGCACCTAATTAAATAAGAAAAGTGAACTACTTAGGACCATAAACCATGTGTGCTTAAGTTCTTCGCCCTCCTTGGTCTTGTGATGTAAACCCTCCAGATAAGATATTCTTCCTTCCAGATATGTCACTAGCCTCTTCATGATGGCATCAAATTTAGCTACCTTAGGAAAATGAGATGGTTCAAAATTCTTATTGGCTTTCTTCTTCAAGTCACAATTTCTCACTGAATATAGAGTATCTATGTCATCACAGTACTTTTCTTGATGAGATAAGCTATAATAGCAGACAATTCATCAACTTGACTTTGGAGTCGTGCAATTCGCTTGTTTATGTTATCGTCAATATCAATGTTATGGTTCAGCACTTCGTTTTGATCCATCATTTTAGCTATTGACCGTGTAGGGATGGTTGATCGAGATCGCTCCATAATCACTTATTTTGAGGAAATGAACACACGTATAAGCACAAGGTGGAAATAGGGAACCAATTCATGACAATCTTTTTTTTTCTTCTTTTGTTACGAAAAGTCCACACATGAAGAGAATTTCCTAAAAATAGACTAGGAAAATAAAGACATGGGACGCCCTAGCATGGACTGGAAAATAAGGATATCGAAATCCTGAACATGAACTAGGAAAAGCAAAAGTTCGAATCCTAATAAGAACGATAAAGAAATGAATAGAAAACAAATTCTCCAAAGTTTTTTGTGTTGTTTTTCAAATGACTCATTCCATAGCAATTTCCTCATTTCATTTCTGATTGACAAAGGAATTAAATCAAATGACTAACCTAGATTGTCATGAACGGATCAAAAGTATGGCAAAGTAAGTAAATTGCATAGTATATGGATAGAAAACTTACTTCACCAAGGAAAATTGACGGCAACCACATAGACATGCACATGAGATGTTAGGCTCGATTTCTACTCTAGACAGGTTTAGGAAAGTGAAGCCACAAAGATGATCGGACTAGCCGTGGGCATGCGGATTAAGTCAGGTCCTCATGACTCCGGCTTGGTCAAAAAGCCAACTTGGGTCGCGAGCATGCGAACCAAGGTGGGTACTCTTGACACCGAAAAGGAAACTTCGAAATTAAGATGAGCGACTCATACCGTGGGCATGCGGTCGAAGTAGTATACATCTCAATACCATCCTAAATGATTATATGTGGCCTAGGTTCGACGGCAAGTTGTGTGTGCAAAAGTGTAGTGTAAATGCATAGGCATGCATAACAGTTTATATCAAACAATATTTCATATAAGAAAATAAACCATACATTTCTACACCTCCCTACAAAATAAAGGTTAGCAAACACTTCCCCTTATACCTCCCATCCTACAAGAACATTTAACACCTTAAATGTTAGGGACGTACCTGGGATCCTCGCTGCCAAACAAAAACATAAAAAATTGGCCTAAGTCCACTAAGAGTTTTAACTCAAGTCCCAAGTGGAGTCGCCAAGCTATCGCGACCTAATCTCTGATGAAACACCTAGGGTTTGGCTAATAAATTACTAAGCCTAAACTTAGTTCGAGCTCTCTCAAGCCCATACCAATTCACGACTTAGGTTCAAGTTCTTAACATGCAAAAGATTTTTCAATTAGGAGTCGCCACTAATTTATTTTTTGTGGGTCAATTAGAAACCCAAGTAAAGTAACAGGAGATTTACTTTACTCCGACGAACCAGAGACTGTGAGTTCGGGGACTTGATTACGCTAGATTTCTCTAATGCCCTTTCAGTACCTTTCTCTTTTATTTCGAAAAAATGTTTTGCAAGCAACTTGAATTGATTTTAATTTACTTCCCTAACATGTGAGATGATCATGCGGGTACGCAAACTATCAATTTAACACCGAAATAAAGCAATAAATAAAATATGGGACTTATTTCCTAGCAACGAAAGCATCTGCAATGTTATATTAGAATTAACATCAATAGTCCTACATATGATTTCTAATAAATATGCAATTACTCAATCTTTTCAAGATTTTCTTTTATTTAAATGAAACCTAGAAGTTACGTGCAATACAATGTAATGACGTACAAAATTATTTTAACTAAAATGACATGCAACATGTAACCTAACATGCGAACTATATGTCACGCGACATTTATTAAATGACCTAATCTAGTGATTGGAAAATATTAATGCAACTATTCTAACATGTCATGCATATATGCAATTTACTAATGACATGTAATGAATGAACTAATCTTGCATGACACACGCATGATTAATTTTTTTAATTAAAATTCGAAATTAAATGTGCCCAATAATTACACATGCAATTTAAGTTAAGAAAATCTAACATCCTAGATTAATGTTTTTTTTTTGGATTTTTATTTTAAAAATTCGAAATAAATAAATTTCCTACTCATGCAAAATAACTCTAAAACAAGCAATATTCTAACATGAACCTAATCTAACTCAAATATATATTTTTTGGGTTTTCTTTAAAGGAAGCAAAATCGATTCAAACAACACAACAGCAAATCAGGCAAGATGTCATCGATATTCGTATAATAAAATGACGAATCGTATCTTGCGCATGAGATCGGATTGGCTAATTTTTTAACAAAATCGCGAGTCGTATCTTGAGCGTGAGATCGGATTGGCGATTTTCCGTGCAATTGCAAGTCATATTCCAAGCGTGAAATTGGACTGTCAATCGTATGCACGTTGTGAAATTAGAAAAATTTCCTAATTCATGAGGAATCAAGAGATATCTTGGATATGGAAATATCGATCAAATGTTCAAACAACATCATAATTTTACGAATTACGCAACAATATTGAATTAATCAAGATTCTTACCTAATTCTTAGTATAGTGTGGATGATGTTTCCGAGTTTGGGCGAACAACAGATTATGGGATAGCTCACGGTGTTGCAAGGGAATTTGTTGCACTTCCAGCAAGACTCAAACAAACCTGCAAACAATTCAAATTGGATCCAACAAATTTTGTTGACTTCATTAGACCCACTGAGCAAGAAAGCCAAGACTAATGATTTTGCCATATGCGACGGAGACCAAGTGCTAGCAATTTGAACATGACAGAAGCCCGATGGGGGCAGCGAAATTCACTTGACTTAGTACCAAATTGATGGGCGCTCTGGAAATTCAACTGCCTGGGATCTACCGAACTTGACTAGGACTTAACAGAGGAAGACTCGGCTGGGATAGAAAGTCAAGTTTGTAGTGACTCGCTGGACTTGCTCCTTCGCCCCGATGTAGGGCTGCGTTGTGGCCTGGTAATGCAGCAAGGAATTCCCAGAATCTAGATGACTCACAAACGACAACAAGAGCAAAGGGAATCGTCAGATTGAAGCATCTGGTCGTCGGTCATGTGCACTCTCTCTCGTACCCCTTCAGAATTTCAAAACTCTCCCCTTTTTTACTTGGGAAAAAGTCACGAAAAATCCTGAACTTTGCCTAAAGTAACACATTTACTCCAAACTTTTTTTTGTGTCGTGAAAAACCCCAAACTTTCCAAACCGTGACACATTTACCCCCATCAAGGGCATTTTTGTCTTTTTATTTTTTTTTTTCCTTTTCCTTTTTTTTTCTTTTTCTTTTTTTTTTTTTTCTTCTTCTTCCCTCCGCCGGCCATGGCGGAGGGAAGCCGGTGTCTGGCGAGGGTCACCCTCGGCGTTGAGTGAGGGCGGCCCTCGCCGGCGTCGGGTGAGGGCCTCCTCGCTAGATCTAGCGAGGGCACCCTCGTGAAATGCCCCGGCGAGGCTCGTCCTCACCAAACGCGGGCGAGGGCCGCCCTCACCGGCGTCGGGCTGGGTGGCGTCGAGTGAGGGCGGGGACACCCTTGCCCGATGTAGGCGAGGGCGGCCCTCATCGGCAACAGGCGAGGACAACCCTCGCCGGATCCGGCGAGGGCGGGGACACCCTCGCTCAATGCCGCGAGGGCGGCCCTCACCCGACGCCGGCCAAATAGAAGAAAAAAAAATTAAAAAAATTTAAAAAATTTAAAAAAAATTAAAAAATTAAAAAAAAAATGAAAAGACCAAAATGCCTTATAATTTTGGAGTAAATGTGTCACATAACAAAAGTTCAGGGTTTTTTGTGTCACAAAAAAAAGTTTTGGGTAAATGTGTCACAGTTGGCAAAGTTCAGGGTTTTTCACGTTACAAAAAAAAGTTTGGGGTAAATATGTCACTTTGGGCAAAGTTTAGAGTTTTTCGTGGCTTTTTCCCTTTTTACTTTGACCCCAAAAAAACGAAAAAAGGAAAACCCCTTTTCTCCACAAAAAAAGGCTCGCCCCTCCTTCTTATGCGAACAGCTTTCTTATAGGCGAGGGATTTGAGTTTTTGCAAAACATTTTATTTTATTTTCAGTGCACGCACGAAATCCCCTTTGATCATGTAATCTTTCTTATTTTGAGTCAAAGAATATATTACTCAATACATGCCCCACGTGCAATATTCCCTTCCAATCTTTTGTAAAATATATCGCCTAATGTATAAATCACGTGAATATATGAAATATTTACCGAATATTGGAAGAATAATATGAATCCTTTTTGAAAATACCGAATTGTCAACTTGTAAAATTAAAGCTCATCCACCACTGATCAAATGCAAAAATAAATAAGTACAACTAAAGACGCGTTTGGTAACGATTACATTGGGAACAAATTCTGATAAAAAATAATTATTTTTTATTCTATTCTGAACCGATTCGAGTAAAAGAACGCGTTTAGTAATCGTACAAAATTTTTGATTACGGAATAGAATTGTGTTTGGTACCGTGTTATTTGATTTTGTTCCAAATCAATTTATTTTTAAATAATTTTTATAATTTTTTCCTTTTTTTCTTTTCTTTTTTTTTTCCTTTTTTCCTTTTTTTTTCTTTTTTTTTCCTATTCTAATTCTTCTTCAAGCTGGTTGCTAGCCCTCGGCGAGGCCGGCCCTCGTCGACTCTGCCTCGCTGGCAATTGGGTGAGGCCCGCCTGTCCACCAGCCAGGGTTGGGCAAGCCTCGCCGGTGGCTAGGCTTGCCTCCGGTGAGCTCGCCGGACCTTGCCCTAGCTTGGCGATCCTCCGGTGAGCTCGCGGCACGGTCGCCAACGATCGGCAGCGTCAAAAGGCGCGTCGCAGGATGGCAGTCGATGAAGAAGAAGAAAAGAGAAGAAGAAGAGTTTTGATTCTCAATTTTTGTTTCCGGAACAAGAATCAACTTTTTTTTTATTCTTGATTTTCGTCCTAAATTGATTTTAGGAACAAATTTGTTCCTGGGAACAAAACTTTTACCAAACGCGATTCTCGTCCCAAACTAATTCTAGGAACAAAAAATCAGAATCTGGCACTGTTGGGATGGTTACCAAACATGCTCTAAAATTATATGTTATGCATTTTTAATTCTATTTTTTTAGAGATTAAAATTAATCCTTAATTTTTATGCAATAAATAAATGACTGAGTCGCCAAAATTTATGTGTCAACAATTAGAAAAAAAAATATTTGTATATTATATGGGATCTTGACTCGTAACCTAATGAATTTCGACGGTAGAGATGACTCCGAATTGATAATAGTGTAATAATGTACCCTCTTGAGAAATTTCTCATGACTCTTCATTTATTTTCAAAGCTTGTATATTTTAATCTTGTAATCGCTAGACCTAAAGTCAAACAAAGCGACCGAAGCAAAAACAACAAGTGCGTAGCGGCAGCTCAATGGGAAGTTACCTTGAACAATGCTCACCATGAGGTGATTTTGCTAAGTTGTTTTTCTACATGTTTTCGTTGATGCCCTATATTAGATATATTTTTGGTTGGCATGCTAAATTACTAATGTGTTTGCAATGACTTGCCTTTTGTTTTTGCCCTTTTAAATACTTGATCATTCTAAAATACCTAAACTTTCAAAATAGATGAATATCCACACTATATATATTTGGTGGTTTTGTGAATGTGGAGTGATGTTTTAAATTGAAACTTACCAAAAAAGTCCTAAACTTATTGTAATTGTATCAATTCAGTAGTAATTTTTATTTTTCTGCCACTTGAGTGTTAAGTCATTTGCATTTGTGCCAATTCAATCTATCTAATAAATATTGGTTAGCTTTAATAATGAAATTTTTAATAATATTTTAATATTTTTAAATTTTTATTTGTATTTTTTCTTTTCTTTTTCTTTTTTATTTTTCCTTCTTCCTCTAACTAGTCTTCAAACCTTAGAAGTTGACTAGAGGCTGGGCCTGCGTGGTCGACCTCATCAAGCTACTCGCTGGGTTGGCGAGTCTCACCCTTACTAGATCTAGCAAGGGCAAGCCTTGCCAACCTAACCACCGGGATGGTTGAGCCTCACTTGGCTTGTCGGTCATGATGAAAAGAAGGAATAAAAAAGTGAAAGTAATTTTGACACATAAATTTTCCCTTTTTACTTAGGACTTAGTCACGTAGAAAATTAGGAATTAGTCTCTAAAAAAAAGATGAAGTAAAAAGTAAAGTAAATAATTTTCATTAACACATATCATGTTTTTATTAAATTGCATTGCATATAGATATTAGGAACCTTTGCATTACTAGTATTAAAAAGGTTAAAAACTAAAAAAAAAAAAAAAAGCATCTGGGCGGGGCTAGGACCAGCCTTAGCCCAGCCCCTCCTTCATTTCCCTTTTCTTTTCCCCCACCTGGGTCGGCCCAGCCCACTTCTTATTTTCCTTTTTCCCCGGCCCGGCCCTCTCTTCTTCTTTTCTCCTTGTCTGCCGTTGGCCGCCGGCTTCACGACGAACAGGAAGAAGAGGACAGAAGGACAGAGGCGAGGACGTACGGACGCGAGGCCCCATCGACCCAACCACGCGTCTACGTCGCATTCGTACGACCTTCGACCGGCAACCCCAGGACCACCACTCTCCGGCATCCGTATTTCCGGCGAGTCCCCGAACCTGGTTTCGAGACCCCACACCCGAGGATCCTGGCTCGGAGGCGTCGAGGCGGTGGGCCATGGTCCGATTTGTGTCGAGCGCGCCCTCTAGCCGTCGTCTCCGAGCCGGGTAGGGACCCCACGCTCGAGCGGTCATCACGCCCTGCTTTGCTCCGCTTCGGGCTCGACGGACCGGGGCTCATTGCTCACTGGTGCACGAATCCTTACTCTGGCTATGTTATGCTTTGCTGCCTCTGGGTCTCCATTTGCCCGACATGGTGCTTGTTTAACGCCACAGACAAGCATTTTGTTTCTTTTCCAAGCAGGTGCACCTCACCTGCTTAAGCATTTTGCTTAAGCCCTTCTGATTTCGGGCGTTCGTGGGTCCTTAGATTTGGCTTTGTAGTTTTGTTTCTTGGATTCGTTGCTTGATGCGTGTTTCTTTGTGCGTATTGTGTCCTTTCCATCGAGCGCGATGATTGGCCGGAGTGATGATAGTCGTCGGTGCTTTTTCGACAGTGATTCGAGGTAGAGGTTGACTGGGACGAGGGATGTTTGCTGCTGATTTGTGGGTGTATGGGTGTTAATCGGCTGTTGTTGGAGGCAAAGATTGATGCCCAGTCGGCCTGCTGATGGACGTATATTGATTCTTTCACTGTGAAGTTTGGTGTTTGTGTTTTTGTACTTAAGTTTTCCAAATTGAGCTAAGAAAGGGTAGAATCGGAGTGGGCTTCAGGATAAGATTATTGTGCCATGGAGGGAAGCTTCCCTCCTGGCTAGCCATGATTCTCACCGATTTGATCGAGTTCTCTTCTTTCACCCAAATCTTTATTGAGTTCTTTAACAAAAGAACTTCCATTAACAACCGTACTCCCTATTAAATTGAGGGTAATGCTATGCACCATCGTTGGGATTCCCTGCATCTGCACAGCTTTAAAGAAACCTTCGTTTAGTAAGC